>JARHVA010004596.1:827500-1282500 GCA_037957365.1 Torreya grandis
TGCTTTCCCATTCTTCTCCTTAGCCTTGTGTTGCACCAAAGATAAATAGCCTTGACTTTTTGAAAGCACAAATTAATTAATTTATACCATTATTTGGTAGAGCCAAAGGCTCAAAAATGTGCAAAGCACATAAAATTTCAGTCAATCAATCAACACATTTTATTTATTCGGGAACATTACAATATATAGAGAGTTATTACCTACAATTAGGGATGTTAAGATCCTGATAATAACTCATAAACTAACCAAATAACCTAATTACGAAATATATTATTAACAATAATATATTTGTTTAATCAATTAACCTCTAATAACTTTACATATAACTATGGTAACTAACACACGGTAAATAGTAACTAGTTTTTATCATATGTAAAAACTTAATGTTAGAACTATTTCATAACATCAACCCCATCACCACTTGAATAAATTAGCTTAGAAAAATAAATTGACCACAAGAAAACCCTGGAACCAAGAATTTCACTACCTCCACCTACTCCTTTAACATTCGAGCATCACGCCAAAAGAGTAAAATTAGCAAAGGAGCCTGAAGAGCTTCAATGTCTGGAAGAGACACCTCCTTGACCACCTCTTGTTCCTCAATTATGTCTACCTCTAGTTCTTCAACTAAATGCAAAAGGGAAATGAAGTGAGACTCCAACGTCCTGAAGAACATCAAAGGAATAAAACTTAAAACATCCTTACTAGAAAAAAGAAGAGAAACATGAGAATCACTACAAAAATCCTCCAATTGAACCAATAATTCCACTTAAAATTTAGGAACTATAAAAAACTTAACCAAATCCATCACCCTTTCTTTGCCTGAGACAATCAACAAAAGATTAGAATTAAACAGAGAGGCAATCTTCGAAATTACTCTACACCTCAAACTCTTCTCTAACATGTCACCACCTAGTACTTCCAAGATGGCTTGG
Source organism: Torreya grandis (assembly GCA_037957365.1). NCBI lineage: Eukaryota > Viridiplantae > Streptophyta > Pinopsida > Cupressales > Taxaceae > Torreya > Torreya grandis. Next base: position 828,436 of record JARHVA010004596.1, read on the forward strand.
ACCATATCGGGGTAGGAGCCCATAAAATGTGTCTCGGTTGTGCCATCGAAACAAAGCCTACAAACCCCATTTCCCATTTAGCCCCTTGCCCAAAGACTATAGGCAGATTTAAATACTCAATACTAATCTACTCTATTTCATCAAAAACCCAACCTAATGCTATAGAAATAAAGCATGGAAAAAACCAAAAAATGAAAGCTTAAGAAGAAAGATCGCCACCAAAAAGCACCAATTGTAAGGATATTTGGGAAAGTGATCCGTACAAGCCCCATGAAATATAATAAAAGGGGCTTACCATATCTTAGCATCCCTCTAAAGACCACATGCATAGGCTATCAAATTATATCATTCAAAAATCTTGTTATTGACCTGGACTTAGGTGTCGAGTGTGGTCTTGAATGACTGATCATTGAGAATGATTCTCAGGTAATTATTTCTCTAATTAATCAAAAATCCAAAGCTAGATTTGAAAGCTTGACATGATGATAGATTTTTTTGGCAACTACGAGGATTGATCCAATAGCATCTAATCGAAATGACATTTACAAAGCATGATGATTGGACATTGATGACATAGCCAATATCAATTTTTAATGTTGTCAGATTAACTGAAGTGTGTGAATTTTAAGGCAGGGTGATTTCATGACAATCACAACTAATATATAGCATGGGAAATCAAATCCCACATTTATATATGTATTGCGGTGAAAAAAATTTATAGTTGTTTTGGTCTCCTATGTTTTTGGTCACATGCATTGAGGTTTTTTGCCTCAAGCCAAGTAATTTTTTTCTTCACAAACAAAGCTTATTTTATTTACTATGAACAGGTACTAAAGCAACTTTATAGCTCTTTTTTTCTATTGTACTTGCATGTCACCATTATACATCAAGTTCAACATTAAAAAAATTAGGCTTAAAATGATATAGATAAACTCTAATACATAAAATAAAAGTAGACAATTATGGTTAGAATAAAAGCTTTAATTTGTCCCATACACTTTATTAATAATATAAATAATAATTTTTTTAATGGATAAATAAGGGTTTTGAAAGGCCTATCCCTTTTATAAAATTGGATAGAAGAATAAAGTAAAAGAAATTAGAAACTAGAAAAATAAGTTCATTGAGCTCCAAACTCAACATGAAATGAGGCTATCAAACAATAGCGAAATTGTATTAGGTAAAAAACTAATGAAGAATAGAGAAATGAACATCTAACATATGAAAAAGTGCCACGAGAAACCCAAAATAAAGAAAAAAAATCCAAAAAATATGACGAAGTAAATGAACATAGCTATCTATGTGCAACTACCAATCTCCTCCCTTTCTAGGAGAAGAGATCCTCTATAATCTATTGAGAGCCATTGTAAATCACTTATGTTGCCTCCATCCTCAATCTTTCAACCTTTGATCTTTGCCCGTTGTGTTTGGTCATTGAACCTACATCTGCCTTGAGTCGAACAACTTTGGACTAAGAAGTGGAAGGACTAAAGAGAGAAGCTATTTTTTGGTCTTTACTAGATTTCTTCTACATTTTAGTGACATGCGATGAAACCCAAGATTTAGAATTCATAATGGATGAAAGATCCAAAAGAGGATCTTTGTGCTCAGGGGAAATAGGGGAAAAAGTAACAACAGGGCTATCAGCTAGGGGAGAGAGATGTTCAAATAATTTTTTCATGATTTTACCACACAAAATTAGCATCAGGGGATCCCACCTTCTTAATCCATCTTTGAATGGGATGAAATTTTGCTATCATATAATCCTTAGAATGTTAGGTATTCATTTTGTATCTAAGTTGATTGTAACAGAAGCCTCTGAACGAGAGGCTTTCAAAGTTGAGGAATTGATTCCACAGGGCATGAGAGGAAACGATCTTGATAGAATAAATAAGAGGTTTAGAAAGTTTTATCAACACACAAACTCTAACAAATATATTCCCCAAAAACTCAACATCCATTTTAATAGACATGGCAATATTTTCCACCAATTGTTTGATATGGCAAAGGTTATGCATCATCAGAGGTAGATTGTAAAGTTTGATCCACAAAGGAGATTTGAATATTTTCTCAGTAAAAGGGTAAATAAAAGGGGACCAAGGGCAAAAAAAAATTCTTACACTTCCATAGAACCAAGACGTCCTTGACCAGACAAACTCTTTGTCCTCTACATTCTTGAAAGTAAGATGGAAAAAACCATTGTGAAGCATGGAGAAGGAAGGATTTTGAATATTTTTGCATAATGTCTTTGCCCAACCATGAAATTTATTTTTAAAATTTATTAAATTAAGAATTAAGATTTTGAAACATTAGTCTTAAATATTTAAAAAAAAATATTACATATTATTAATAGGTTTAATAGTGGTAATTATATTGTATACGACCTTTTAAAATTAAAATATTAATTCAATGTCAATTTAATAATTTTGTTGGAATGCAAGGATATATCTATTAATCATATATAAATATCATACATAGATGGTTATAACAAAAGGGGGGATGACGGGGAATTGATATTTATAGTAGACTCTCCATGCTAGTAAAAAATATGGCCTAAAATAATAAGTTTATTAGTTATACACAATAATACATAAGCATCAACAAAATATTATTTAATAAAAAAATCAGGGTGAGGGTACAATGTTAAAAAATAGTAAAGGTGAATCATTCTTTGGTGACTGAACCCCACAAGAAGAGGGCTTCATTGAAGGAGGGTCAAGTACCACCCACCCATCCGATGTGATATTAAGAGGAACCAAAAAAACTATATTACCCTGATATATAAACTACAACACATATTTCCCCACTAATTCGATAATAATTTAATTATTAAGTGATAATTCTTTAAAAAAAAACTTGTTGAAATTTAATGTCAAAGCCATGTTTTCAGGGTGAACGTGAAGGCAGTGAAAGAAACCAATTTTTGACAAGAAAGGAAGATCTTTTTTTTTTTTTTTCTTTTAGAGTTTACGATCTCCAAATTTATTTTTTTGTATATCTTAAAAACTACCAGATTTGAGTTGTACATCCCCAAAGACTTGAAAATCAACTCGATTCTTTTTCTATGCAGTGAGAATATTTTGTACGGCGTAGCACTCATAATCCTAACCAAAATTTGATTTTGTACAGCCCAAAGTTTCCATAAATTCATTTTGTATGTCCAAATAGTTACCAGATATCTACATTTGTATGGTTGGAAGGTCCCCAAATCTGAATTTGTACAGTCCAAAAGTCCTAAAATCCAAGTTGTACAGCTTAAAAACTCTGTTGAATGTATTGTACAACATCTTTAAGCTCAAACATATTTTTTTGAATTGGTACGAACATTTACAGCCCAACAATTACCTGTGTACGACCTTCAATTTTTTTGTACAACATATATAAATTCTCTGATCAGAAAATCAGCAATTACATACGCATTTAGAGGTTTCAAAAACACATATGTACAGATTTATAGGGTATAAAAGAGTTTGCAAGTCTTGGTACGACATTGGTACAGTAATGGCACAGCATTGTACGTCAATGAAGGCGTGTCGGTGAGATAAGAATATTTTGTTGTGCATTTAAATTGGGCCCCTATAGGTTGCCATTTCTCACATTTTAAGCATTGAATTTTTTTTCAGGAGTGATTAATTTTTACATGCGCACATTTAGTTTATTTTGAAAATTTAGAAAACTATGGTTTAAAAGGAACATCTTGCCCTCATGGCTTGAAAAGGTTTGCACAAGATTTGGTAATTTAGTTTTCATAAGACGCTCACAAGAAAGATGTTCAATGTTCAAAGCCCATCATATTAATGTTTTGGTCAAAAACGATCAAATTAATTTGTTAGAGAATAATTTTTTAGAATATTCTTTTTTTATTTAGTGAAGTGGTTACAAAAAGAGCAATAGTTTTGGAGATTCTAAAAATGTGTAAATTTTACAATTTTTATGATTTTTTTATATATAATTGAGTTTTCCTAAAGGTAATTATGTAATTAATCATTTTTTAGGTTTTGGAATGTTCTAGATCAGTGAAAGTGATTATTACATTGATTTGAGGTCTACATGTATGAGTTCTATGACAAACATATATTAAAAATGATGACACAAAGTGTTGTAACATACAATGGACCATACATTTTCGGTAGATTTCGACACTATAATTTTTTCTCGAAGGTTGAAAATGTACTTTAAAATTATGGATGTAACATTATTTTCCATTATTTGTGTTATCAGAGATGATGCAGTTTCACTTTAGAGTTTACATGGCTTTAGGGATTTGATAGGTTGACAAGGTAATCGCCACATCCATCTTGTGCAAGCTATTAGGTCTTATCTTGAGATATGCTATAGTGGTAGTTTTGGATAGATAATTATGTGTTATTTTCATTTCGTTTTTGATCTTTAGTTCTTTGATATACTTGATGAAGATCATATATAGTTGTTTGACTGGTTTTTTAGCTACTAAGACTTCTCACATCTCGCTTGGTAGGAGTAGAGACTGCATGGCCTTTGATCAGTGATTGGTAATTTTATGAGTTGGTAGGTGAGTTGCTAGCACTAGTAGTGTTGAGCAAAGGTTTGTCAATGTCATTGGGCATTAGAGAGATGTGTTATACATAATACATGATAGTCATTAGATGGGTTTCTATGAGAGACCTTATTTAGATTGATGAAATTGAACAGGGCTTGATCATGTTCCATGCAGTATGGGTACAAAAATGGTCAAAGGAGATGAACATGCCATCAAGATGTTCATCAATCATGTCACAACTTACGAGGTATCCCCAGTGTTTTGTATAAAGTATCTAGATTCTAGGAGAAGGAAACAACACCGATGTAGTGTTCCAACTTGCGGGGTATTGTAGTAGTTTTGTGTAAAGTGACAGGGTCATAAGAAGGAAGTAAAATAGATTGATTAGTACTACAATTTACAGTGTCCTAGTTGTAGGTACATTATAAAATTTTGATGGCATCACAGTCAAATGCTCCAGATCATCTTCTATACCCCTTTGGATCAAGGTGGATTTGATTGGTCATTTGATCTAAGTGTTGTTATTTAGTTTGTGTGCTAGTTTAAGTTAAAATAATGTACAGTAGTTGCATCCCTTTACGAGACACCCTTTAGTAAATAAACTAATAAATAATGTCATTGTTAGGTAATAATGTTAATCATTAATTACCTATAGATTAAGTGTTAGTTGTTCGGTTTGTATTTTACGTAAAAATTATTTAACCTTTTTAATTGCTTCGTAATGTGAGATTTTACCTTTCATTATAATTTTATCATTTTATATGTTTCGTTGCCCTTGCACTTACTCCAACATTGGTCTCAGAGTCATATTTCCAATATCAACATAAAAATAGAGAAGAAAAACAATTATTAACAAAATATGAAGATCTTTTTGAAATGTGGAATTTCCAAATTTATTTTTTGTGTGTAAAAAATATGACTAAATTTGAATTGTACGGCTCTAAAGCCCTGAAAAATCAATTCAATTCTTTTTTAATGCACTAGGAATACTCTGTACGGCCTATGCACCCTAATATTAACAATGTTAGTCATTGGTACAAACGGAGTGTCTTCTCCTTTTTCCCTATATAGTCATGACTTTGTTTACTTATTGAACTTAAATTCAGAAAAATTATTTAGAAATGCGATTTCGGACATTTTAAATTCATAAAATTATCACCGCAGAGAAAGAAAACATAAATGTCTTTTTAAGGTCTCTTTGTCTACAGCTGTATACTACAACATGTACATATAAAACTAGCCCGTACTCCCTATGAATCAATTACACGTACTCCATATACGCTGGATCTCTGAAGTTGATAGAGATCTGAACCGGCATTTATGTGAAGGCCAGAGGGATTCCAGCATCCATTAAAAATGTCGGTGGTTGAAAAGTTTTCGGAAAGCGTCTGCACGGACATTAATTCGTTTGACATCAACCATATGCACAGAACTGCGCGTTCATATTGGAAAGAGGATTTCTTTAAAATGGCGGGGCCTCTGTATGAGCATATGTTTTGCAGAATCCTATATAACCACGCTTTGTAGAACTCGTTTCCCCGTTTCACTAGCTCAGAGGAAATCAGCCTCCATAGTTACTGTTGTTTAATATTCTGAGTGGGGGTTTGCTGTAGGTTTTGGAATGGAGGAGCAAATGTATTGGGATGGATGTGTGATTATCAGAGATCTTCACACTCACAGAGTGTACTTCGTGAAGAAGGTGATACCACTTCCACCCAAGCGTGGGAAAATTAAAAGGGAAATATTTGCTTCCATTGTTGGCGGAATGGCTGCTGCCGTCTCTCGCATTTTCTGCCGCTCTACGAAGGGTAATCCCATGACCCCTTGTCTGGAGCTTTTTCGTTGCGTGCAACCCTATAAGACGAAAATACAGACTTACTGAGTTTCGAACCTGAGACTTCTCTTTATTCTCGGAGGGTTGCTGGTTGTAAGGTCTTGTATATTGGGTGTCCCGTGTTTGTGAGTTGCAGTGGTTTCATGGACCTAATAGGCTTGTTTTATAGTTGTGTAGTGGATGCTTAAGAATAAATATGCTTGGAGCTTAGATGCTCACAAGGAATGTTATGATTATGATTATTAGTGTGACGACGGTGGTGGATTCCTATTATAATTATGATTGTAATCAAGCATTTTTAATTATATATGAGCAAGCGTCTGTTATACTGACTGCTTTAGAATTTTTTCTGCAAGTATTAAAATGAAATGAGATAGGCCTGTACGTGTTGTTTCCTGGGCCCAATTTATCAACTATGAGGTGTTCTCCTTTTCCTTCAGAGGTTTTTGTTGTAATCAATTTCGTCATTAAGTGGTAATTCGTTTTTCTTAGGGGGCTTCGAGTTCAATTATACAGATTTAGAGAAAGAAAGATGGCTCACTTGAAGTTGATTTCATGTGGTACGATCATACAAATTTCTTTGTAGAGAATTTATCTATTAGTTTTGGTGTTGGATTGTTTACCTCTTCATGGGTGGTGTTTCATTCTCCTCTTCCTCTTAACAGAAAGGAGCTTCAGTGTGAGGCTCAAGTTGATAGGAAGCAAATTGAAGGGTTCAATTTTGATAAAAGTAGTTTCTTTCACCAAATTTCAGTTGGTTCTAGTTTACTTCCGACTGATAACACTATCTAAATCTAATTGTAAGCGCTACTACCTAATGCAGAGGATGAAACACCAAAGTAAAACGTCTTAGGATAAATTCAATAGATGTGATTGATGGTGTACGGTGACGTTGGAGGATCTTATCTCCTAAAGAAGGAGAAGATTCATTCTTTCTCATGGATAGATCCACTCTTCAACAGATTATCTTGTTTCTTAACATTTTCTTGATTAGAATTGGTATTGATACACGGAGGTGGATGCAGAAGTTGTGATTGGTGATGACTCTTAGTGGATAGCTTATTCTTTTCCTTTTAGAGTTTTCTTTCTTCCTTTGACCTTTTCTCCTTGTATCTTTGTTAATTTATTGTAGATTTACAACATTCTTTCAATTTAAATTAATTCTTAACTTGGTTTTGATAATTGTTCCTATTTAAATTTTAATATTTACACTATAACTTGTTCTTATTCTGGTAAAAAAGTTTAAGCCTTTTAAAAAATCCACATTTTACATAAATTTAAAAAAGATTTGCAAAAAAAAAAAAAAGTTTTAAGAAAAATGAGAAAAGAAATGTAATTAATTGTTTGTAAAAACATTCAACTCCCGAGTACAAATCATGGTATGATAGGCATCATTAAAATTTTTCCTATTTATTTTTTATTATTAAAAAAACTTATTTCATATTATTAGTCTAAAATAAGGGCCATAATACCTTATTTTTATTGCTTATTTTTTATATTGAAAAATATGAAGTCTAGATTAAATTGAGATTAATTTACTTAATTTAGATTATCAATGCTTAATCAACTGATTTAACTAAAATGTTAAATATTTCTTGATATTATTATAAATTGACTTTTAACGATTCTTGAATCACACATTCCTTTTACTTGTATACCTACATTCTCATCACAAGATTTATTGGAAAACATTTAAATTTGACCTAGTTAAATGTTATGTATTCCAATTTTATTATTCTTTATTAAATATTTATATTATTTATTTAAAATAAATAAATAAAAAAATAATTTTAATATAAAAATCTAAGTCATTAATATATTTTAAAAATATAAAAGAGACAATTCAAAACTACAAATACTGAAAATATATTGAACCTCTTCAGGGACTAATTAATTAACGTACAATCAGAGTGAAACTAATTCGCGAGGATCCACCGACGCAATACACCAACCCCAAAATACTTCAAAAGGATGGAAAAAGACTCCAAAGACACAGATGTTTATATTTCTTATCTTGCACCATGGTATATAGATAAAGAGGGTATACATATAGATAAAGGCGGTATTGTATGTATTAAGGGCTACGATGAATTGCGTTCCGCAAAGCTGATTCATGACAGTCAAAAGCAAAATTTAGCAATTTATATGGAAAACGGAAGAAAGTAAAGCACTAAAGATCAAATAAAAAGAATATAAGGATATTTCAATAGTCTTCAAAAAGTTATAGGGAAAGAGCTCACATTATATTTATATATGTAGATAGTGAAAAAAGGCCCGAGTCATTTTTTTTTTTTTGGAATTTTAGTGCGTTTATGTACCTGTTAATTATTGGTTCAATATAAGTGTTGTTGGTACATTTTATCAGTTTTTAATGGTTCTTTACTTTTTTTTAATGATCTTCGGTGATCTTTTTTTTTTTTTTTTAGATTTTTTTGTTTGGAGTATGTATATATTTTTGGTTTTTTTTAAGTGGTTTTTTCTTTAAGTGTTTTTTTATCTCATTTCTATTTTTTTTCATTTTTGAATGTTAGAGACTAATTTAAACGATAATAAAATTGTAAATTGGTTTCAATTTATCTATAAATATATTAGTATTTTAATTCATTTAAATAATTTTATAAAGGAAATATAGATAATCTATCATTCACATAAATTTATCAAGAAATTATAAGTATTTTAGAGAAGAGAGATCATTCATTGAAATAATTATTGAAGCACTCAAATTTATATTAGAGATATTGCACAATGATGATTTGCATACTTAAATTATTACAATTATTGAAGTGTAATATTTTTGATATAATTACAATCGAGGGGCCTAATAAATATTAGGATAGTTTGACTATTTCACAAGCCCTAAAACACATTTTTTTTTCCTTATAATTTTTAGGTATTGCTTCCCAATTAAAGAAAGAAGAAGCATTTCTATTTTTTAGGAAATTAAAATAAAAGCAAAAGAATGAGGTTTTTTAAGACCAAAGCTAGGGGAATGCAATTACTAAAAAAAAATGGGCACGTCTATAATATTTATCAGTGTGTTTATATAGTTTACATATCATCACGAGAGTAAAATATATTCCAAAATAAGTTATTTGTTCGATACAAAAAATTCTAGGTCAACTCTTTCCCACATATATGGATACACGGTTTCACTATCAGAGATTGAAAAATGTCACCAAATCTCTTGATATTCAAGATACATCTCTAAACCTTGCATGTCACCTCATTTATCTAGGTTTAAAATTGAATTAATTAAGGATGATTACTGTTTGCACATATTATTGTCATAGTTAAATATTTATGGACATTTATATTACAATTTAGTGTAAATCCATTTATCCATACTACATTATGGAAAAACCACATTGTCTTGCATGCAACAAAGGTTAACAAATTTTGGTTAACCATTGCTTGTTTAGATCCATTATAAGGTTAGATCATGTGCCACATTAAAGACACCTATTTTTTGTCTGGTGTAGTTTTAATTGTCAAATTACATTGTTTTAGGGTACGTGTGTATTTGGAGATTATTGATTCATGTTAGGTTATTATTGGCATGTATTTTTATTAATGTATCATCTTCATCTTGTTTTATTTTTCCTTCGTGGTTTTTTTTCTCATCCCCTTTTTTATTTTTTGGGGCTTTTCTAGTAGTATGTTTCTATCTTACTAAAAACGTAATAATATAGTTATGGTATACCAGACATTTAACACTATGCTTTTGGTCACCTTTCTTCATGGGCCCTTCTAAAGCCATTTTTTGGGTTCCCTGAGGTTTTTTAGTCCTTTGTTGGCTTTTTTCACCTGTTGTATGTTGGCATGCACATCGATAGGGTCCTAATTTAAATTTGAGAAGTCTGTAAATACATATGTGCATTAGTGCATGTAGGAAAAAAATAATGAGATGATATTTGAATGCAAAAGGTCAAGAGTGATAAGTGAGTTGAAGGAAAGAGTCTAAAATTTATTAAAATCTATAATTTGAAGTGTTTAGAGTGTAGACTCAGTTAATTTTATTACAAAGATTATTAATACAATGTTTTTAGTATTATTTTATGTATATGGATCATTAGTTTGACTTAGAGGTTTATTGGTGTTTTTTTTGTGTGTGTGTTTTTATCTCTCTTTTTTCTTTGTGCAATCCCCTAGGCTTCTCTTCTTTTATTTTTTCCATTTTTTAAAATTTGTTCTTGCATGTATGTTTTTTCTATAGCATGTCTTCTATTTTTTCTTCATTTGGGAGAGATTTGTTGGTCCTGCCAAATCTACAATGGATGGATTTGGTGGACCTATTGAATTGTCCCTTTTATTTTTGTGGGCCCTTCTACTACTACTCAATTCCTTTTGACGTTTGGATTCATGTATGCTGGTTCTATGATTTTTATTTGGTTGGATTGCCTGCCAATATATATTAATTCAAAATTGAGAAGTCTATATATACAAACCATCTAAATAAATTTTAATAATAAATATCAAGGAATTATATTTACTTATCATAAGGATACTCAAGTCTAGACACATTCTAGAAATATTTATTTATGTTATTATGAAATTACATTCAAAGTTTAATTTAATTTTGTACCAAAATATGTACATGCAAATGTGCATCTCCACCTAGGAAGAGGAATTTGAAGCCTCACTTGAATTATCCATTCACGCCATACAATAAATATTTGGGGTATGATAAGAGCATGCAAGATACATAGTTACAACTCCCTTGAGGTTTCCAAATCCAATTTTTTCCCCCTTCTTCTTTGCAAGTTTTTTGTGTAAAATTACGTTAAGAATACAAAGAAGATCAAATTAGATATTTTTCCTACCAGTTTAGAGAAGTGTATATACATAATCATAGGGCACTAGGAGATGAACCTTCACAAAAAAAATATAGAACCTAGAAAGGTATGCAGTACAAATTCATTGATCAAGAATAAACTCATTAGTTAGAGAGGCAAAACATCAAATCTTTCGTGGGTAGATTCATTAATAAAAAAAGGTATTGAATTTGTCTCTAAAAAGTGAACAATATATATTTCATATAGAGCTCATTGATTCCTTCCAAACGAGGGTCACACTTCCAAAATTTCATAATTAATTCAAGGCATTGTTGTTTCATCTCTTTTTCTTTCCATGTTGTCCATTGATTGTCATATTAATTTAAATTATATGTTTTAACTATGCTTAGCCACTAGAGTATATATGATTTATTTTTTATATTCTAGATTTATCTTATGCATATTGTTTTACCATTGGAGTGATGTCATTATACTTTAGTTTCACATTTTGATAAAACATATTTTTGAACACATCCATTATTTGAACACTTATATCTTTTGACATTTCCCTTTAGGGTTTCATGGCTGATTTTTTATTTTTGAGTTATGTTAGGGATTCACATAAACCCTTCATTTACTTTTTCCTTATATTCAAGCTTTCGTTGGTTTGAATCACAATGCTTATATGTAGTCCTAGTTTGCTTTCCCTTAATGGTTAATGTTTAGGCTTGTGTCTTTTTTCATATATAATGGGTAGATAAGTTTCACATTCCATATACATTTATGAAAAGGAATGGGGGGTATTTTGTTTTTATATGTTGATAGGCTTGCGTACATGGTTATGTAAATGCTTATTCATTATTCATGTATGTATATCATATGATATTAGTTTGTGGATTGGTACATAATAGGGTTGTTTATAATGATTTATGTAATGATACCCCATACCAAAATACCATTAATCATCCTCCTCTTAATGATGGGCATTCTATTATTGATTGTATAATGATTTGATATGAGGTATATGTTGTAACAAATAAGAGATGCATGACACATAATGGCATTATCCCTCATCTTGTTCTCAATAACAGGTAAACCAAAATACCCTCCTCAAGACTCTAATCTCCTTCTTAATCCTCCTAGGATTTGGATTCAAGTACCGAATCCCTATGATCTTATGGACCAATTGTAAAATATTCAATCCAAGATCTGCATCCTAGATTTCTTTAAGCAATCCACTCCTTTCAAAGATATATTTTTGATCCTACTCTACCAAGTAATATCGAGCCTGCATATTTTTCTTCTATTGTTAAACTTTTCCAAAATAGTGAGCATCTTATATCCTTTGATTTAGAGGATCTACCCTCTGAATACATTATTGATCAATACTTTCCCTTGTAAATTCAAATTAAAATCAATCATTTCAAAATTAATATGGTCCTTAACAATAGTGGTTTATGGTTGGAAATATGTAATGAGAACTTCTTTAATCGACTTGGAATTGATCTTATGTCTCTTACATTATTGTATAAGATCATCAAAATATATGATAATCAAGTGCAAAACCCATTTGTAACAATTGAGTTGGACATAACTATTGAGCCTACAAAATTAATTATATTAAGTGTCAAGTCATACTTAATGAGTTTAGCTATAATTATTTGCTTGGTACACCTTAGATTAATGTTATGACTATTATTACATATACATTAAATATATTCTTAAAAATTTTACATGAGGGTTACATGTTCACATTTACTACATATGGTATCCCCCTATGATATTGTAAACATTTGGAATGTACAAAAGCTACCCTTCAAACCTAAACATACCTTAATTCTTGAAATCATTGCACCCCAATATTCTATTCCTAAAGATAGAATGCAGGCATATGTTAGCAAAGGTTCCTAGAAAACCCTTTAGAACATGATAATATAGGGATAACTTGTGAATAAAGTACCATAAGTAAACATTTAATGGAAATTCAAACTTAATATACTAAATAATAGTAAAAAAAATAAATGTGTAAATAAACACAGGTTTATTAGAGTCTAAAAAATTGGTACTAAACTCATATGGTTAAAAAAATAAAATAAACAAAGTACTCACTATGCATAAAACAATGATAAAAGATACATAGGAAAACCATTTTAGAATAATGTGTATTAATCTCTATCATATAAAAAACCATATCTAAATATAATTGAGAGCTATATATAGAGTTTTACCCAACATTGTATCTTCATATTCCAACCTTTCAATATGCCCAAAAGGAATGATTTTTCACATTCTATCGTATAACATTATGCTTACATAGGTTGAATACATATACAAAGAATATATAAAATATAAAATGAGTGAAAACCACACATGTTTCTATCAAATTTACTCCATGATTTTGATAGCCTTTATGTACACTCAACACTTTCCTAGACTTAAACATTTGTCTCATCCTGAGATAAAGTCGTAACAAAAGATCTTGATCTGATGCTCAAACTGAGGAATTGCACTAGAAACAAGAGTCATTGCTTATGATCGAGGTGTTATTTACCAATTTTCACCCTTTTTTCACTACTTATCTTCTCTTTTAGGTTTTTAACTATGTAGCATGCTAGTCTACCACCCTTTCAAGTTTTTAGTAGACTAACTTAACTAGGTGTTTGCCCTTTATAGGTTTTCAACCAACTTGGCCCCATTCCTAATACTTAAGGACATCCTAAAAAATTATGCCAAAAGTTATAAAAAAATGTAAAATTAGAACTACGCATAATACTTAATATGTAGGTGGTGGCATAATCTATGTTGGTTGCACAACATGTTTTTTTGATGATGGATATGTTCGAGAAGTGGATGAAATACTTAGTCTTATAAAAAATGTTATTAGAAGTTGTTTTGATTATTGGATAGCTGGTTGCACACTTGTGGCACTCTTATACTAAAGTATTTGTTGTAACTGTTATAGGGGCATGAATTATGGTTCATCAAAAAAATATGAAATGGAGGCATCAAGCTGAGACAAGTATTACTTGAGCATTTTCTAATCAATCAACACTTCCCACACCATAGTGACCAATATGCAAAATGGGAATTAAATCACCATCAGGTTCTGAATATCTTCATCTTCTATAAGAATGATGAGTGCTTGAGCATTTAACACTTTGATTGAGATATCTTTTGCCAACTCCTCCATCTAGTTTGCATGCCTTTGATCCTAGATGTCAACAAATGAGTTACAAAAAGTCTCATTGTGCCATGTCTACATTTTTTTCATGGCATTATCCCTTGAATCCAAAAATTACTTGAGTGTGTTTCTCATGTTTTAGAAGTATCTATGTGATATTCCATAATAGCTTTGACTTTGTCTACTATGTTAAAATATGGTTTAGTTGCAGCTAATGACTTGTTAATTTGTTTTTTCCAATTCAACATACCTTATGTTATCTACTTGGCTTGAAGTATAGATATGTTTATAACCTATTCATACTCCTCTAAGAGGTCACATATCACATTTGTTTCAAATTTGATATTTTATGCTTGTGCTTGTAATGTTTCTAGCTTCTGTGCAACCAACTAGTCTTTCATGAGTTACACCAATAAAACTGAGAATTATTTTTCTTTACACATCATTGTTATACCCAACATACCCCCATTCCTTTTCTTATCATAATAGGGACCCACTATCTCTTAGAATTGTCTTAGAGTCCTATCTTGAAAGTCCACTAAAATGAAAGGATTTATGTATTGTTCTAACTTTTTTGTTTAGTACACATATAAATGTACATTTTTATCTTTTTTGACTAACCTAATAATGAATTTTAGAAGTTGTGTATATGCAAGTTTAATCTCATTTTATTTAGAGAAATTCTTTGGCAGGACTACTTAGACCAAAAAAGGGTCTTTGATGATTTTGTTCGAAACTTTCATTTGCCAAACTCTTCCAACATACTATTCAACAAAATTATTTAAGTGGTTTAGTTCGATGAATTCATTCGACACATTTCAAGTCTTTGGCACTCTATATTTTACATACCCTGTAAGAATTTACTCTTTGGTGTTTTACTTTAGAAAATTTATTCCAAAAAAAATGTTTAGGACTTCAAATGTCACATTCTAATTTATCTCTAAGCTAAATAACCTGTTTGATCTATGGATTATTATGGTTGATTATGTGATTAACTAATAATTGATTAAACTTAATGACATATGCTGATTACGAGATAGTTTATGTTACTTAATTGAAATTAATAATTTGATATGAGTTAGCAATGCTTTACATTCTATATATTATGATCATGTTTGTTAGATATAAAACATTATTTTATTCATATAATAATGTTTTAGGCTAACTACCTTCATTGTCATTAAATTGATGCAAAACATATTCTTGTTGGAACACAAGTATCTACTGAGAGGGGGGTGAATCAAAAGATCAAATAAAATAGTCCTTTAATCCTTTTAAAGCAAATTTAGAAGCATATGCAGATTATAAGATAAATGCAGAGATCACATACACACACAAATAATCATGACACTAAATGTATACATGGAAAACCCAGGGGAAAAACCATTGTAGGAAAAAAAGGTAATTAGCTTCATGGAAGAAAACATTTACACAAGATTTAGAACCCCAATCTCTTTAATCTATGATAATGGATTTGCCTTCACTTCTATTGAGTGACTGAATGGGCATATGACAATGGCATTTCTCTAAAGTTTGAATCCAATCATTATCCCCAAGGGAATGGAGTCTTTGAATCTACAAATAAGACTTTGATGAAGGCTATTAAGAAGTCTGTGGAAGACAAACTAAGAATGTGGCATAGGCTCCTCAAGTTTTCACTATGGGTAGATAAAATAAGGATTAAGCAAGCCCTCAAAGCTTCACCGTTCTTGCTAGTGTATGGATAGGAACCTATCTTTCCCATAACCCTCAAGTTGCCCAAATTTAACTTCATGTAGGAGTACATGAAAGAAAATAAATAAATTTCTATCTCAAGGTTGCTAGATATTATTCAAATGGAAGATGTCAGAGATAAAGGATTTGCTAACTTTAGTAGGCATCAAACAATAGTGAAAAGGTGGTTTGATAAAGGATCCAAAATCAAAGTGCTTAGGCAAGGAGACTTAGTCCTCCTCTAGGACAAAGCTTCAAAGCCAAAAGGGAAGCATGGCAAATTCACACCTTTATGGATTTGTCCATATCAAATTGTAGAGACATAGGGAAACAATGCCTTTAAGTTGAAAGACCTCCAAGGAGCAGAGTTCACCTTGCCCACTAATGGGACGTATCTCAAGCATTACTTTGTTGCTGCTCCACTAGGGGTCTTCATGGATTAAAATATGTAAGACTTGTTAGATTAGAGTAGGTAGGCTAGCTAGTTTCTTTTCTTGCTTTCCCTTCTTGCTTTGCTTATACATATTTGTTTGCTTCTTACTTGTTGCTTTCTGTTGTGTGTTTGTTTTGTGTTTTGTTTGATTTTGCTTGGTTGTGCTCTTTTGTCTCCAATAAGTCCTATGGATAGTTTGTTGCCCTCATTTTCATAGATTTCTCAAAATTCTAGTAGCTTGAAATTAGAATATAAATCTTGCAATGATGAACATAGGTTGTCACAAAGCACCATGATACAACTCAAAGACAATGATGTAGATTGATATAGAAGTTAATTATCATAACAAGTCTTAAGCATAATCTTAAATCAAGGTTTGGTTGAAATAAGTATCATATGTGTTAGAAGAAAACTTAGGTTGTTGAGGCACATTTCATGCTAGCAATTAAACCACATCCTTATCTGGGATAGAGGTTACAACTAAAAGTGATTACCCCAAGAATCAAACACTTGAACAAATCCCTAAAACCATGCTATATTGGTTCCCAACCTTTGCAAAAAGACCTAGAAAAGATAAAAAAGAAGAAACTAATTACAAAATCTATGGAAATAAAAGCGAAGGTGATTCTGGTAACCTCCACCAAGGATATGGATGCCTGGCTAGTAGTAAAGCAAGGCCTTGAGTGGGACCAAAGGTATCTCTATCAGGGTTATAGATGCCTGGCTAGTAGAAGAGCAATGCCCAAGCCTTCCTTGAACTAAGAGCAACTATTCTCAACACATATCTAAAAGGCTCCAAGTTAAGTGTTATGATCAAAGGTATGACCTGGATGTTGTCTTCCAAAGTTCCATGATAAGTAGTAACTAGAATCAGAGCACACATTGCATGTTTGTGTTTCAACATTTTGAGTTTGAATTTTACACATCTGAGGTTTATACCAATCAAAGTTTGATTTAGACAATGTTATAGACCCAATGGATGAAAGACTTATGTATTGGTCTAAACCAGAGTCTTAGCTTCTAACATATTGCTATGTTTCCCCTGTGAGTCACCATTTTTTGGATCAACATACCCCCCCACCCCCACCACTTTCTTGATTTTGTAAATGGGGGACCCTTATGAATGTTTAAAAACATCTAAACCTTGAAAGCTTGCTTGAAGAGGTTATCTTTTTTAGAATTTGAAGATCATCTACTTGAAAGGGATATGATTTATATATGTTTAATGATAATGATTATGTTTTTGGACCAACTTATCTAATGGTTTGTATTTAAAGATGGAATTGCAGGTTATATAAAGAAGGCTAGGTTTCCCTTATATAAAACCCTAACATTTGAATTCAAAAGTTGGAGGGAAGATTTGTTTGATTTTCCCAAACAACTCAACTTATGGAGTTTATAAGTATCTAGACCTAGTCAGGTTTTCATTGCACCTTTACTTGTTTGAGTTTCTCAACCCATCCTACTTTGGTGTCTTCTTTACCAGTTGCTTGCCTCTCAAATCTCAATGACTTATTACTAATTTAAACTTCATTCATATTTGTAGATCTAATGGCTCTCACTATCTCATAGATTTAATCAGATGTTGAAAATTAAATGCAAGTAAATGGGCCCACCTAAACCCCAAAATACCCTTTAAAATCCTAACTTTGAGGCACTTTCTTGATGTGAACCTTTAGAGTTTCTTGAAGTGTCCCTTCGAGAAAGTTGTCTCAGTTCACTTTATTAGAAAGTGCCCTTCGAAGAAATTATTTTGGGTATTATTTATTATGGCCATTTTGTTCAAAACAAATCAACTCTTTAGCTTTTTTGAAACCTACCCTTTGGATAAATTAGTTAAGACACTTTCTCGAGAAAGTTACCCTTTAAAAAATGTTTAAGGGCAACTATGTGAAGTCTTTCTAGGTTCCTTATTTTATGCCTAACCCTAATATTTGCTCTTTGTAGGGAGTAATCATTGACAAGTACATAGATCATGATCAATGGCCTGTGCTTGCTCATAGATCCAATTTGATAATGCAAAATCACTAATGTATTTTCAACATAGTATAACCTTGAGGCCTAATAAAGGGATGTATTTCTCAACCCCTAGAGGAACCCCTTGTGTTTTTTTTAACATAAATAGACTTAGGAAACATAATTTTAACCTAATTCATAACAAATCTTAGGGCTCATTAAGTCATGTGCATCTTCGTAGATCTGACGATCCGTGCTTCATCATAGGATTTGATCTAATGGTGAGAACTGGTCAAAGGCTTTCAACCTAATCAAATTTTAAACAACCAATCAAAAAGGTCTTAAATGATCTTAGAGCCCAAAGACTTGGTCACATGGCCCAAGGAGTATGCTTTCAGCTTAAAGAATAATATGTTTTTCAACACAATATGAATGTAAGGCTTAAACTTAAGCCCTCTAAGTACATTAGATGAGCTTAAATTTGATAGCCTTACGCTCATCATTTGACATTCATAATAATAGTTTTTACATTCATGAGGACATCAAATTTAAGATAATCTAAGTACATTAGGTGAGTTTTGATTTGATATCCTTATGCCCATCATTCGATGTCTGTGAGAACATTTTTGACATTCATGAGGCCATCAAATTTAATAGAGTCTAAAATTTCAAACTTAGCAAAGGCATGTACCTCTCGATCCTTTAAAAGGCCCCTTTGATTTTTAACATGAAAATTGAGTATAATGGATTTTAAACTAAGTTTTTATTAAGCTTGAAGCTCATTAACTCATGTGCATCTTTATAGATCTGATGGTTTGCACTTCATCACAATATTTGATCCAACAGTGTGAAATGGCTTAAGACTTTTCAACAAGGATAAAACATAACCAAGGTGACTAATCAGAAAAGACTTCATAGATCGAGATCAATGAATCATGCTCACTCATAGATCTAATCTAATAGTGAAAAATGAAGGAATTTCATGGGATTAAAATGAGTGAATTTATGAATTCACCACCTCCACCATTAAAGTTATGAAAAACCCTAGTTTGCCAACATAAAACCCTAATTCTTTCCCAATTGAATCACAATTGCATTCAAAAGAGCCAAAATCACCTTGAGAAGAGCTAAAAAGACTTAGCTAATTCCTACAGTGAAAGAACAATCAAACCAGTTAAAGAATTATGGTTATAGAAAGATAAAAATGGTGAGATGAGGTAGAGGTTTACTTGTCAGCTGACAATGAAGTAAGATGCTACAAAGAAACTGAATTGGACGTGGGAGCCTTAAAAAATGGTATGAAAAATTAGTCTAAAATCTTTTTTCAATCGAAATCTTACAACTGTTAGCCATTTCTATAGTTTAAAAGAGACATGAAGATCTCATGGTAATCCAGATGTATGGACTTTACCTCATAGCTACCAAACTAGAGGTACTCCATTGTATCAATATCCTAGCTCCTATGTTCATTGATTGTAGAGTAGATGGAGACTAGATAATAAAAGAGGGTACATCAAAGAAGGTTAGTTAAATAGCTTTAGTAGCTTTTAATGGGTACTATAAGCTTCTTAGGACTCACACATACCTCCCTACAATCAAGGAATGGACCACTAAGAATGACTTATATAATAACTTAAGACCATGGTTGGATAGAGGAACTCATGTAATGAGAAACCATGATAGTAAAATCCCAATTGTATAATTTAGGGAAGGGATTAGGATCATCATGAATTTTTTGAGTAGGAATTCTGGAGTAGAAATCACATCCTATGTTGACCCCAAGTGGGTTTCCTATGTCTATTTCATGATAGAAGAGAAGTTGACTCCACGTATTGGAGAAATGATAAGTATCCACCTGGGAAGGCAGTTTAATGGAATTAAAAGGAAAACAAGTCATCTCTTCACTATGATGCCTTAATTTTTAGATTCCTTCATGGCCTTAACTTACTTCCCTACAATTAAGCATTGGTCCCCTCACAAAAAGATTACCATTTCTCATCATTACTCCAAATTGCACATATTCAAGTATAGAGATCACATGCAATTCTTTTTTGATTGCATATATCCCACTCTACTTGGGATAATTATTATAAGTCTAATTCCTAAGTTCCACCCCATCATTAGGAAATTTATGGATCCCATTAGTGACATATGTCTCTATCTTGATTATACAATCATCAAAATTGAAGGTTTCCAAACTTAGCCCTTCAGATTACTAGTGCATGTCCCAATCAAGCTGGTCAAGTAGGAGATTGCTCATCAACTCCTTCATGGTGTAGACCATGTATGAAAAGGGAATAATAAAGACATCCTATGTTTCTTCCCATATCTAATTGGGAAGATAATGATTCATGGATGGAAGCAATAGGAGATCTTAGAAGGGAATAAAGAGACATTCTACTTCTAATTATATGACCTTAAGACATGGGATCCAAAGGGCAATGTGATCTCCCATCTATAATTAAAAAACTACATAAAGTACCTTATGAACATCAATTGGGTCCATATGACCACTTATACACAAAGGCAACCAAATTTGAGGAAGTGATGGCTAGGTTTAAGTACATGGATTCAAATTAGAACACAGATTGTAGAGGGAAGAAAAACCATCAAGAAAAAGATGGAAAATGAATTATTTGCAATACCAATTTTTACCTTCCACTTTGGGTCCACCACAAGTGCCTCAAGATCCAGCTCAGTAACATCAACTACCTCAGCAACAAGTGCCCAAAATTAAAGGACCTAGTGAACAAAAGATGGAATATAGGCCAAGAGAGGGACCCTCTACCTCAGCTTTGCCTCAAAGACTCCCTTCCCCTATGGAATACCTTGATATGGTTGCCTTGGAACATTATGAAATAGTGTATGAGTTATTTAAGTAACTTGTAGATGCATATGGGTTAGACAAAGAAGGGGATGAAGAAGGAGAAGCCACAACTGAGGTGGCACTAATTGAAGGTCCTCAAGTTGAAGTGACAAGAATATAATAAATTAGCTGAATAGGAAGAAGAGAGTCTAATGAAGCCCACAGTGGATTTTGAGTTAACAAAAAAATAATAAACTAGGATGAAAGACTTCCTTTAGACGAAGTGATCAAGGGTACCCACCAGCCTAAGAGCAAAGTCAAGATTATTCTTTTGTAAACTATATATGCTAGTTTGTTAGCATATATTAGTCTTTTGATCTAATATACACCTAACGACAATATGTACTATAGAGTTCTTTGTAAAAGGAAAATTGTCCTTACCTCTTGTAAAAGTTTGAAAAAAAGATGAACAATACACTACCTATGTCTTCTATAAATAGACAAGTGTTACCATTTGTAAAAGAGAGGGATTTTGAGTAATTTTATACTAGAGCAATTAATACAATTGGAATTTTACAAAGATTGTTTGGTGTTATGTTATATTATGTCTACTTTCTCTTGATCGCAGGTGGATGTCTTATATTTGAATGTTTCTTGGATAGATGAGATATATTTCATGTTCATGAGGTTTCTAGTTTGTGATATGCTAGACTAGTTGAAGGATTCTAAGTTTACTTCATTTTATTTGCTCTACATTTGAATGTTCTTATGAAATTCAAATTAACATAATAAAATACTTAAGTAATATTGAATTTTACTCATGATCTTTATATTTTCCTTCAAATCTTGCCTAATTTTTGGTGAAGCTTGGGCTTGTGCTATGTTGCATCATTGATTGGTTAAATGTATGCTCAAATTGAATATAAATTTGTCATTATGTTTGGGACTAATGATTGTAATCATGTTTCTTCTCTGCCTTACCCTACCTTTTTCTTTTTTTTATCAATGCCCACTTTAGTTCAAAGATCACTATAAATATTCACTTAGATTAGCTTAGAGTTAGAAATCTTGACCAGGAAGACTACAATACTACAAAGACTTAGATCTTGGTGGCTCCCAACCACCACATCAAACAAATTTTGTGGATAGCTCTCATACTTTTTCAACTATTCCACCACAAACATACTACTTGTCACAAACTGCAACTCATGCCTTGGATTCTTGTAATCCTAAAATGAGAAGTGTTCATCAACAGTAAGGAACACTCTGTGGAGTAATTGGAAACATCAACAAGAGGTGGTTCCCACTGGTGCTAGAAGGAAGGCCTTCTTTGTAAATATTATTATTTTATTGGTTAAGCTTAGAGGATCTTTACATCCTTTGTAAATATCTTTACTCTATGAGTGTTTTCTTGCTCATCTTTGTGCTTAGTAAGGAAAAGATCCTTGTTCTTTGTAAAGTTTAGATCAAACTCTGGTAAGTATGGCTTTAAGTCCTAGAATTCTTGACATTTGAGGTTAAGAAGGCTTTAGTTTGGTTAAGATTGGTGTTATTTGTATGAAATTTGAGTCTAATCCATTATAAGGATGCAAAGAATGGTCATCTTTACATGATTCAACACATTTTTGAGCTAATTCAGTTAAAGATCAGTGTTTTTTACATTTTCATACGTAAATCTTTGCAAATTAAGCTTAGTGTGCATGTTATTTCTCATTTTTTGGAAATTAACGTGTTGTACCATAATTCAAAGCAAGATTCTTAGTTCTCAAGCTAGAATTACCCAAAATTAGGAATAGATATCATTTAGAAACCAGGGAACCTTTACTTGAACTCAAGACACACCGCTAGGCTATAAAGGATAAAAGAAAGTGTAGAAATTTAAAATCTTTGACATATTCACCCCTATAAGGAGTCCCTGCATTTAACCTTCAACCAGATATGGCTTGGCTTGGAAGTTATCTTATCAATGTTTTAGGTGTATTTCATGATTTACCACAAAATCTTGAGAAATATTTGCTTATTTTTAGTCCAATTAGTATGGTCACTTCTGAGGAACATGTCAAGTCCTTTAAAGCTTGTTTAAGGCTATTAAATTTCATTCATGAGGATATAGCTAGTAGGTTATTCCTTTTTACCTTTAAAGATGCTACCTATGAGTGGTTCTTAAACCTACCTAATGATTGTATCACTTCTTGGAATAACTTTGACACCATCTTTATTGATCAATTTGGGAAGATCATTAACCCTTGTGTCATATATCATTAGTTTACTACCATCAAGAGAGATGCAAGTGAGCCTATTAGGTATTTTAATGCCAAATTTCAAAATATGTTCAGCAGAACCATAGATCCTTACAAGCCTAATGAACCTTTGGCCTTAGAGATATATAAAGATGTTGTGGATCCAATGACTTCTATGTTTCTGAAGAGAACCCTGCAAGCTATTATCATATTAGCTCAAGATTATTTAGAAGCAATGGTCATTATTGACCAAATACAACCTCAAGGGAAAATATCTTACACTATTCCAAATATCAACCCATAGATGCTAGCCTTGAACCTTTTCCCAGCTAATAACTAGAATGATCTAGCTCTAAATCAAATACTAGCTCTAACTATTTTGCTTACTAGTCATGTTGCCCCTAATTATAACTTAGGTTTCTTAGGTTAGAAAACTACCAATGGATCTCAAAAAAAATGTTCAAAAGGCTCTAATACCAATCAAACTACTAACAATATTCAAGCTCAAGCTTCTAAAGCTCCAAATAATGAAAATGAGTCCATACTCAAGATGGTCCAAAATATTTGTACATACTTCTTACAATTACAAAAGTAAGTTGGTAATGCTAACAATAGCTCTAGAAGGAACTTCACCTTCTAAAAGTTTAATAGACCTAGAAATTGATTCTAGAATGATATCTTCTTTAATAGCAACAAGGCCAATGAGCCTTCTTCATTTGGCAAGAAGACTATGGACATCAATCTCACAGATATTGCCCTGCCTGATTATTGTAGAGTGCATGCCACTTCTAAGCATGGTGAGCTAGATTGTATTGAATTTTATGAATCTTTTGAATCCTTTCAAGAAGAGATTGACACTTTTGAGGTTATCCCAAATAAGGACAATACTGTTAGTACTTCTAGATCTAAAGCACAAGATCAAGTACACATGGTGGAGACCTTCCAATTTCCTTTCTAAGAAGATAATGAGCCTGATAATATTCCTAAATAAATTCAAGCATTTCAACAGTTCCTAAAGACTTACCCTCTAAGTAATAGGGAGAAAATACAACCCTTGACTACTTCTACTCCTCCCAATAACTATGGGAATCTTCTAGATACATCTTTGAGGAATGATCCTGATCCACCCAAAGGTAGTTCTTCTAAGCCTATGGCTAAACCTTTGAATAAGACTGGATACAATATTGTTGAAGACATGAAAAAAACCAAGGAAAATATCACTCTACATGAACTGACACAGATAGCTAAGCAAAGAGACCTTTTCTTGGAATCCTTATCCAATAAGCTTGGAAAGCCACCAAAAAATGATACTGCCAATGTAATTATGAAAGTGGAAAAATCAGAGTCTCCAACCCTTCTACTCATAGTCAGAGTGTTTGGTAAGAATATCCATAATTGTCTACTAGATTCAGGAGCTTCAACTAATATTATGCCAACTAGAATTTATGAACAACTAGGATTTTGAACCCAATTAAGTCAAACCGAGTAGTCACACAATTGGATAAATTAAAAGTTAGTCATTGGAGAGTTGCTTAATGTTAATATTCAACTGGCAAGTGAACCTAGAGTTTAACAGTTTATTGACATTCAGGTAGTAGACATCCCTAGTGCTTATGGGTTACTTCTAAGTAGGTATTGGACCAAAGCTTTGAATGGGTATATGTTCATTGACTGTTCTCATTTATGATTACCATGGAAGGGTATTCCTAATCAGATAAGAGTTGAAAGGGAGACAAGAGTGAAGCATATGATAATTGAGTAAAATTTAATTAATGAAATGGTAAACTTCCTTGATTCTAATCTTGAAATCTTTACCTTAGAAATTGCACAAAATTTAGATTCTAATACACCCCCTCTAATGCCTAGATTATGGAAGTTACATGTTGATGGAGACAGATGCAAATCAGGATCAAGAGCTGGCATTGTGTTAGTAGACCCTATAGATAAACACTACCATGCATCTTATAGGTTAAAATTTACTTGCACTAATAACTTAGCTAAGTATGAAGATCTTATTATTAAACTATAGCTTGCTATCAAGCACAAAGTCAAAGAGCTTTTGGTCTATGGAGATTCTAAACTTGTGGTCAACCAAGTGAAGAGTAAATACCACTGTAAGTTATCTTACTTGAAGAGCTATAAGTTTAGGGTATGGGATTTGATTGAATATTTTGATGCCTTTAACATCTTAGTTTTTCTAAGGGAATAAAACAAGGTTGTTGATGAGCTTGCTTCTGCTATAGCTAACCTCATGCCAAATCAAGATTCCTCTAACTTCAATATTGAGTTGGTACCTTACCCATCAATCCTTGATAACGTCAATCACTTTTAGGTTTTCAATGATGATTAATAGATCATTAATTTCTTGAACACCTCCGGGGCCTTTGAAGCCCATATCATTGATGAAGTGGATCAAAGCTCTCTTAAAAAGGATCTTAATGGTAAGATCATCCAACTTAGTGATAAAACAATACCTAAAGGGATGACCTCTTTAGAGAGGTTATTTGATCATGATAAGCTTATGGAGGTACCTAAGGTGCCTAAAGTGAGTGGAAAATAGTACCATCCAATAGATCTCAGTCCACAAGACCAACCCCAACTAGTGAACATAAGAAAAGCATGCATTGAAATGGAAAATAAGAAAGTAAGAGAGTTTCTCATTAAGTACAAATATGTCATTGCTTGGTATTATGAAGACCTAAAGATATTTGACCCAAGGTTCATAATTCATACAATACCTCTCAAAGAAAATTTCAAGCCTTTTAGGTAAAAGCAAAGGCCAACCAATCTTGTTTTACAGCCTATGATCTATAAAGAGGTCAAGAAACTATTGGATGCAAGGATTATCTTTTCTATCAAATATTCCACTTGGGTTGCAAACTTGGTCCTAGTAAGAAAGAAGAATGGGGAGATTATTTTATGCATTGACTTTAGGAACTTGAGCAAAGCTTCTGAAAAGGATAAATATCCTTTATCTTATTTAGACCAAGTTAGACAAGCTATTTCAGGGTTAACTATGATGTCCTTCTTGGATGGATTCTTAGGGTATAACCAAGTGTTGGTTGACAAAGAGGATAGGATGAAGACAACTTTCATGACCAAGTGGGGAACCTATGCCTACAAGAGGATGCCCTTTGGGCTTATCAATGTAGGAGAAACATTTCAAAGGGCCATGGAGCATGCTTTCAAAGGTCTAGTAGGCAAATGTATCATCATCTATATGGATGATTTGATAGCTTTCTTCAAAAATAGAGAGGATCATTTCATGCATTTGCAACAAGTGTTTGAAAGGTGCAGAATATATGGCATTTCCCTCAACCCAAAGAAGAATATATTTTGTGTCACAAAGGGGAAACTAATAGACCATGTTATCACCAAGTAAAGGATCTCCATAGAACCTAACAGAGTGGAGGCCATCTCCAAAATTGAGTTGCCTAACAATAGAAAAGAGCTTAAGTAATTTTTTGGGAAAATTAACTTTGTAAGAAAATTCATCTCAGGCTTTCCTGAAATTGTCAAGCTTTTGAATGACATGCTGAAGAAGGATGACAAGATCTATTGGAATGATGAATCCAAGAAGGCTTTTGTTGATATTAAAAGGGTAATAACTAAAGCCCCAATTCTCATAAGTCTTAACTTCTTAAGGGATTTCTATCTATATTCATTTGCTTCTAAGAATACTATGACTATAGTACTAACTCAAAAGATTGATGGGAATGATCATCCATAGATTTCATGAGCACCAATCTTAAGAATGCTGAAGCAAACTATTCTATGATTGACAAGCAAGATTATGCATTGGTGAAAGTAGTTAAGAAATTCAGGCATTATATCCTTAGGAATAAGGTACATGCTATCTTTCTAGACCCATCTACAAAAATCATGATGAGTCAAAATGAGCTTGGAGAAAGGAGAGGCAAATGGATGTCAGTTCTATAAGAGTATGATATTGAAATGAAGATTTCCAAGTTGGTAGATGCCAAGGTTTTGTTAAAATGATTGCCAATGTAAACCCCAAGCTCTATGTCATACAAGTCAACCAACAAAACTTCTAGCCTAATGAGTGGTATGACTCTATCATGCACTTACTTATCAATGGTGTTTGTCCCCTAGGACTTACAAGAGAGAAAAAGAGAGCCTTGAGGATTCAAGCAACTCATTATCTCATCAAGAATGGATTTTTGTATAGAAATAACTTTGAGGGAATTTATTTAAGATGTGTATCTAAAGAAGAAGTAGCTCAAATCATGACTATCTTTCATGAGAAGCTAGGAAGTGAACACCCCTCAAGAAGAACCACATCTCACAAGATCCTTAAAGCTAGGTATTATTGGCCTACCCTCTTCAAAGATGCTCACAAGAATGTGAGGGAATGCCATGCATGCCAAATATTCAACACAAAAGATCCAAAGGCATCCATGCCTTTACACCTTGTGATAGTTGATAAACCCTTTGCACAATGGGGGTTAGAATTTATAGGGGTGATTAATCCTAATTGTTTTGATGTACACAAATTTGTCCCTACTGCTACTGACTATTATACAAGGTGGAGTGAATCTGCTTCCACTAAACATTATAGGATTGAAGAGGTAATTAACTTCATGTAAGAAAACATTTGCACATGATTTGGAACATGAGTCTCTTTGGTCTGTGATAATGGATATGCCTTCACTTTTATTGAGATGACTGAATGGACATATGACAATGGAATCACTCTAAAGTTTACATCCAATCATTATCCCCAAGGGAATAGAGTCTCCAAATATACAAATAATAATTTGATGAAGGCTATCAAGATGTCTATGAAAGATAAACCAAGAATGTGGCATAGGCTCTTTAAGTGTGCACTATGGGTAGACAGGATAAGGATTAATCAAGCCCTCAAAGCTTCACCATTATTATTGGTGTATGGACAGGAACATATCTTCCCCATAACCCTCAAGTTTCCCACATTTAACTTCATGTAGGAGTACATGGACGAAAATCAATAACTTGCTAGCTCAAGGTTGTTAGATATTATTCAGATGGAAGATGCTAGAGACAAATCATTTGTTGAATTTATCAGGCATCAAACAATAATCAAAAGGTGTTTTGATAAAGGATCCAAAATCAAAGTGTTTATGCAAGGAGACTTAGTCCTCCTCTAGGATAAAGCTTCAACACCAAAAGGGAAGCATGGAAAATTCACACCTTTATGGATTGGGCCATATGAAATTGAGGAGACATTAGGAAATAACATATTTAAGCTGAAATACCTTTAAAGATCAGAGTTCACCTTGCCCACCAGTGGGAAGTATCTCAAGCATTACTTTGTTGCTACTCCACCAGGAGTCTTCATGAAGTAAAATATGTAAGACTTGTTAGATTAGAGTAGGTAGGCTAACTAATTTCTTTTCTTGCTTTGATTATACATATTTGTTTGCTTCTTGCTTCTTACTTCTTGCTTCTTGCTTCTTGCTTCTTGCTTTTTGTTTTGTTTGCTTTTTCTTGGTTGTGATCTTTTGTTTCCAATAAGTCCTATGGATAGTTTGTTGCTCTAAATTTCATAGATTGCTCAAAATTCTAGTAACTTGAAATTAAAATATGAATCTTGCAATGATGAATATAGGTTGTCACAAAGCACCATGATGAAACTCAAATACAATGGTGTAGATTGATATAGAAGTTAATTATCATAACAAGTCTTAAGCATAATCTTAAATCAAGGTTTGGTTGAAATAAGAATCATATGTGCTAGAAGAAAACTTAGGTTGTTGAGGCACATTTTATGCTAGCACTTAAAACACATCCTTATTAGGGATACAGGTTACAACTAAAAGTGATTACCCCAAGAATCAAACACTTGACCAAATCCCTAAAACCAGGCTATATTGGTTCCCAACCTTTGCAAAAAGACCTAGAAAAGACAAAAAAGAATAAACTTATTGCAAAATCTATGGAAATAAAATCAAAGGTGATTCTAGTAACCTCCACCAAGGCTATGGACACCTAGTTGGTAGTGGAGCAAGGCCTTGAGTGGGACCAAAGGTATATCTATTGGGGCTATGGATGCCTAGTTGGTAGTAGAGCAATGCCCAAGTCTTCCCTAAACTAAGAGAAAATATTCTCAATGGATATCAAAAATGCTTCAAGTCAAATGTTATGACCAAAGGTATGACTTGGATGTTGTCTTCCAAAGTTCCATGACAAACAATAAGTGGAATCAAATCACACACTTCATGTCTATGTTTTAGCATTTTGAGTTTGAATTTTACACATGTGAGGTTTATACCAATCAACGTTTGATTTAGACAATGTTATGGACCCAATGGATGAAAGACTTATGTATTGGTCTAAACCAAAGCCTTAGCTTCTAACATATTGCTATGTTTCTCCTGTGAATCACCATTTATTGGATCAACATATCCCCCCCCCAAAAAAAAAAAAAATCTTGATTTTATAAATGGGGGACCCTTATGAATGTTTAAAAACATTTGAACCTTGAAAGTTTTCTTGAAGAGGTTATCTTTTTTAGAGTTTGAAGATCATCTACTTGAAAGTGATATGATTTATACATGTTTAATGATAATGATTATGTTTTTGGACTAACTTTGCTAATGGTTTGTCTTTAAAGATGGAATTATAGGTTACATAAAGAAGGATAGCTTTCCCATATAGAAAACCCTAACATTTGAATTGAAAAGTTGGAGGGAAGATTTGTTCAAGTTTCCCAAACATCTCAACTTATGGAGTTTATAAGTATCTATACCTAGTCAAGTTTTCATTGCACCTTTAATTGTTCAAGTTTCTCAACCCCTCCTACTTTGGTGTCTTATTTACCAGTTGCTTACCTCTCAAATCCTAATGACTTATTATTGATTTAAACTTCGTGCATATTTGTAGATCTAATGGCTCTCACTATCTTGCATATCTAATCGGATGGTGCAAATCAAATGCAAGTAAATGTGCCCACCTAAACCCCAAAATACCGTTTGAAATCCTAACTTTGAGGTACTTTCTTGAAGTAACCCTTTAGAGTTTCTTAAAGTGTCCCTTCAGGAAAGTTATCTCAGTCCACTTTAGCAGAAAGTGTCCTTTGGAGTTTCTTGAAGTGTCCCTTCAAGAACGTTGTCTTGGTCCACTTTAGTAGAAAGTGACCTGCAATGAAATTGTTTTGGGAAATATTTATTATGGATATTTTGTCTGAAACAAATCAACCCTTCAAATTTTTTGAAACCTACCCTTTGGAAAAATTGGTTAAGACACTTTTCTGAGAAGGTTACCCTTCAAAAAATGTTTAAGGGCAACTGCATGAAGTCTTTAAAGGTTCCTTATTTTATGTATAACCCTAATATTTTATCTTTGTAGGGACCAATCATTGATGATTACATGGATCATGATCAATGGTCCGTACTTGCTCGTAGATCTAATCTGACAATGCAAAATTACTGATGTGTTTTTCAACATAGTATAACCTTGGAGGATAGCAAGGGGATGTATTTCTCAACCCTTAGAGGAACCCCTTATAATTTTTTTGACATAAATAGACTTAGGAAACATAATTTTAAACCTAAGTCATATCAAAGCTTAGAGCTCATTAATTCATGTGTATCTTGGTATATCTTACGGTCTACACTTCATCATAAGATTTGATTCGATGGTGCAAACTGAACAAAGGATTTCAACCTAATAAAAGTTTAAGTAGCCAATCAAAAAGGACTTAAACAATCTCAGAGCCCAAAGACTTGGTCACATGGCCCAACAAGCATGCTTTCAGCATAAAGAATAATGTGTTTTTCAACACAACATGAATGTAAGGCTTAATATTAAGCCCTCTTAGTACATTAGATGAGCTTAAATTTGATAGCCTCATACCTATCATTTGACGTTCGTGAGAACATTTTTGACATTTTTGAGGATGTAAATTGTAATATAATCTAAGTACATTAGATGAGCTTAAATTTGACAGCCTCATGCCCATCATTCGACATTCATGAGAACATTTTTGACATTTAAAAGGATGTCAAATTTAAGATAATCTGAGTATATTAGACGAGCTTAAATTTGACAGCCTCATGCCCATCATTCGACATTTGTGAGACCATTTTTGATGTTCGTGAGGCCATTAAATTTAACATAGTCTAAACTTTCAAACCTAGCAAAGGGATGTATCTCTCAACCCTTTAAAAAGCCCCTTTGATTTTTACATGACAACATAGTTAATGGCTTTTAACCTAAGTTTTTATTAAGCTTGAAGCTTGTTAACTCATGTTCATCTTTGTAGATCTGACGATCCATGCTTCATCATAGGATTTGATACAATGGTGAAAAATGGTTGAAGACTTTTCAATGAAGATAAAACATAATGAAGGTGACTAATCAAAAAAAACTTCACAGATTGAGATCAATGGACCATGCTCACTCGTGATCTAATCTAATGGTACAAAATAAAGGAAACTTTCAAAGACTAACAGCTAGCTTCTAAAAGGACTTTCATGAGAGTAACATGAATGAATTTATGAATTCACCACCTCCACCATTAAATTTATGAAAAACCCTAGTTTTCCAACATAAAACCCTCATTCTTACCTAAATGAATCATAATTACATTCAAAAGAGCTAAAATCACCTTGAAAAGAGATAAAAATACTTAGCAAAGTCCTATAGTCAAAGAGCAATCAAACCAATTGAAGAATTATGGCTATAGAAAGACTAATATAAAACTTAGAAGCTTTGGTTGAAAGATAATTCAAGAAACAAAAACAACACAATTGTAATAATGCTATCTCTGAGAAGAGATGTTTTATTTATCAAATTTGTAGACCCAAACATATGCCTATCTCTAAGAAGAGATATCTTATTTCCATTTCAGGTTACATATTCATTTATACACATTTTTAAGGTGTGAGGAGGCTATGGAAGGTCACCAGTATTGAGGGAGATTAAGTGGTTTGACTTCCATGATTTACAATAATACAAAATTTAAGGAATTACTATTTTTAGAAAGTTACTATTTTTAGACTGCACTACTAAAATTAAAATTTGAGGCACTTCCATTTGGTTTTCAAGGGTCAAAACCCACTAAGTAGAGATTAGTGTCATCTCACGGTGTTACCTCTCATTCTTAGCTTTCCAACGTTTCAAATAGAGGAGTCAAATAGAGCTATGGTGTAAAAGTTATGGCTCCCAAAAGTTTTACCACCAACTGGGGTAGAACCATCACTTGAAATATTTCTTAGATCAAAGACAACAATGGTGAAGATGAGACAGAGGTTTAATTGTCAACTGAAAATGAAGGAATATGTTACAAAGATACTGAATTAGATGTGGGAACCTTAAAAAATGGTATGAAAAATTGGTCTCAAATCTCCTTTACAATTGACTTCTTACAACCCTTAGCCCCTAATGAGCAACAAATTGCTATAGTTTAGAAGAGACATGAAAATATCATGGTGATCCAGATGTCTGCACTTCACCTCGTAGATGCCAAACTAGAGGTACTCCATTTTATGGATATCATAGCTCTTATGTTCATTGATTGTAGAGCAGATGGAGACTAGATAATAAAAGAGCGTACATCAAAGAAGGTTTCTTATATAGCTCTAGTAGCTTTTGAAGGATACTATA
Source organism: Torreya grandis (assembly GCA_037957365.1). Classification (NCBI taxonomy): domain Eukaryota; kingdom Viridiplantae; phylum Streptophyta; class Pinopsida; order Cupressales; family Taxaceae; genus Torreya; species Torreya grandis. Next base: position 861,496 of record JARHVA010004596.1, read on the forward strand.
AGCTTCTTGAGACTCACATATATCTCCCTAAAATCAAGTAATGGACCACTAAGAATGACTTAGATAATATCTTAAGACCATGGTTGGATAGAGGAACTCATGTAATGAGAAACCATGATGGTAAAATCCCAATTGTACAATTCACGGAAGGGATTATAATCATCATGACTTTGTTGAGTAGGGATTTTGGAGTAGCAATCACATCCTATGTTGACCCCAATTGAGTTTCCTATGTCTATTTCATGATATAAGAGAATTTGACTCCACCTATTGGAGAAATGATAAGTATCCACTTGGAAAGGTAGTTTAATGAAACTAAAAGAAAAACAAGTCATCTCTTCACTATGATGTCTTACTTGTTGGATGCCTTCATGGCCTCAACTTACTTCCCTACCATTAGGAATTGTTCCCCTCACAACAAGATTACCATTTCTCACCATTACTCCAAATTGCACATATTCAAGTATAGAGACCACATGTAATTCATTTGTGATTGCATATATCCCACTCTAGTTGGGAAAATTATTGGAAGTCCAATGCCTAGGATCCACCCCCTCATTAGACAATTTATAGATCCCATTAGTGACATATGGCTCTATCTTGATTATACAATTATCAGAATTAAAGGTTGCCAAAGTCAGCCCTTTAGATTACCAGTGCATGTCCCTATCAAGCTGGTCGAGTAGGAGATTACTCATCAAATCCTTCATGGTGTAGACCATGTATACAGAGAGAAGAAGAAAGGCATCCTACATCTCTTCCCATATTTGATTGGGAAGATAATGACTCATGGACAGAAAAAATTGGAGATTTTAGTAAGGAATAGAGAGACATTCTACTTCTAATTATATGACCTCAAGACATGGGATCCAAAGGGAAATGTGCTCTCCCATCTACAATACAAAACAACTGCATAAGGTACCTTATGAACATCAATTGGATCCATATGACCACTTATACACAAAGGTATCCAAGTTTGAGGAAATGATGGCTAGGTTAAATGGCCATGGAATAAAATTAGAACACAAATTTCAGAGGGAATAAAAAACATCAGGAGAAAGATGGTAAATGAATCCCTTGCAATACCACTTCTTACCTTCCACTTCGGGTCCACCTCAACAACAACTATCTTAGCAACAAGTGCCCAAAATTGAAGGATCTAGTGAATAAAATTTGTAACATAGGCTAGGAGAGGGACCCTCTGCCTCAGATCTACCTCAAAGACCCCCTTCCCCTATGGAATACCTTGACATGGTTGCCTTGGAACCTTATGAAATAGTGGATGAGTTCTTTAAGGAACTTGCAAATACATATGGGTCTGACAAGGAAGGGGATGAATAAGGAGAAGCCATAACTAAGGTGGCACTAATTAAAGGTCCTCAAGCTAAAGTGACAAAGAATATGATACATTGGTTCAACAGGAAGAAGAGAGTTTGATGAAGCCCACAATGGATTTTGAGTTAATAAAAAAACAATACACTAGGGTGAAAGACTTCATTTAGCCTAAGTGATCAAGGGGGCTCACTAGCCCTAGAGCAAAGTCAAGATTATTCTTTTGTAAACTATATATGATATTTTGCTAGCATATATTAGTCTTTTGATCGAATAGGTGCCTAATGACCATATGTACTATAGAGTTCTTTGTAAAAGGAGAGTTGTCCTTACCTCTTGTAAAAGTTTGAAAGAAAGATGACTAATACATTGCCTATGTATTCTATAAATAGACAAGTGTTACCATTTGTAAAGGAGAGATATTTTGAGCAATTTTATACTAGAGAAATTAATACAATTGGAATTCTAAAAAGATTGCCTGGTGTTGTGTTATATTCTTTTTGATTTCTCTCAATTGTAGGTGGATGTCTTAGATTTGAATCGTTCTTGAATAGATGAGCTATATTTCATGTTTATGAGGTTTCTAGTTTGTGATATGATAGACTAGTTGAAGGATTCTAAGTTTACTTCATTTTATTTTATCTGTATTTGAATATTATTATCAAATTTAGATTAACATAGATAAATCTTTAAGCAATCTTAAATTTTACTCATGATCTTTACATTTTCCTTTGAATCTTGCCTAATTTTTAGTGAAGTTTGGGCTTACACTATGTTGCATCATTGATTGGTTAAATGTATGCTCAAATTAAATAAAACTTTGTCATTATGTTTGAGACTAATGCTTATAATCAAATTTCTTCTCTACCTTACCGTACCTTTTGATACTTTTTTATCAATGCTCACTTTCATTTAAAGATCACTGCAAATATTCACTTAGATTAGCTTAGAGTTAGAAATATTGACTAGGAAGACTACAAGACTACAAAGACTTAGACCCTATTGGCTCCCAACCACCACATCAAACCAATTTTGTATGAAAATCTCATACTTTTTCATCTATTACACCACATACATATTACATGTCACAAAATGCAACTCATGCCTTGGATTCTTGTAATCCTAAAATGAGAAGTGTTCATCAACACTAAGGAACACTCTATGGAGAAATTGGAAGCATTAACACAACATAGATTCATAAATGAATCCAACTCTTTTTTCTATGTTAAAATTCTAATCTATAAATACTCATTCTATGCACATTCTCTCTATGCCTTCTTCCTCTCTTCCCTTTTTTCTCTATGTCTAGATATGTATCTATTTGACACACTTCATCTCTCTCTCTCTCTCTCTCTCTCTCTCTCTCTCTCTCTCTCTCTCTCTCTCTCTCTCTCTCTCTCTCTCTCTCTCTATCTATCTATCTATCTATAGCCTCTTCTTTTCCTCTCTACCATCTGGTCTATATTTTCTATTTAACACAATTCAAATTACACTAGCAGCTTCTCCCTATATCCTAGATGTCATATATAGGCAATGGATCTAGGGTTTACTTATTTTCTCTATGTTCACACTTGAAATGTAACACATCATGCCAATTTTGGAATTTAGTTCATTAAGACATAAAAGGTAAATTCCCATGTCTCAATTCCATGCATCATGCTGTAATCACATGTCTCTTTACTATTTATAACATCTGATAGACTCAAGTTTTGATGCACATGCTCTTTAATGTAGATTTAATCAGTTGGATAGATTAATCTCATTATCTGCATCGAAATTCATGGCTTATATGAAAGTTCTTAGATGTTATCATTTGTATTTAAACACTTTAAATGTTGATTGCTGATCTTGACTTTGGCACCATGATCTAATGGTCCATATTCAAATAACTCAACTTTAAAATGCATCCATTCGATCTCCAGATCCTAGCTTCCATGTGCCATTTGATCTCTAATGATACATGACCATTACATTGACTTGGTCATTAAACTTTGACACTTTTACCTCATCTTGATGCTTACTATATCTTTAGATCAATTTTTATCTATCAATCTTCTTAAACCTGCTCAGTCTTTAACTTACCGCTATGTCATTAAACATCAAACACTTTATAGCATTTAACTCCATTCACTCTATTAGATATTCTTTGCATGATCACCCATACACCATTAGATATTCTGACAAGATCGATCTTTATATCTATCCAACCCTCAAGGATATGACACTTGGCATAAGCACGTGCCTTTTGTACATAGCTATTAGTTCTTGCTATTAAGACATTTGGCATCCTCACATTGGTCCTTTATCTGATAGACTCAAATGATTGTGACACTTGGCATTATTTTATTTATAGAGGGACCTTTGACACTTTGAATTCATCTTTCTCCATTGGATATTTAATGTCTAATTAAGCATAAGCCATTTGATCTTCCAATTAGCTCGATAATTAAATTTGACAAGATTACACTTATTAGGTCTCTGTCTAACAAGCTTTGTGCATGTGAAACTTGTCACCTGTGCACTTACTTTGAGATCCTTTTGATAATTTGACTTTGCTTCACTTCATTCAATCATCTGTTTATGATAAAGCGTGGGTCTTTGATCAAGTTAGAACATATATTAAGTCTTAGACTTAAGAAAATATAAATTCCTTTGATCATTATTTGGAGCCAATAATTGTTTAAGTCAAGGGACCAATTTTTTAATGGTAACAAAGGCTTAAGTTATAACTTAAGCTATCGGGTCTAGGCTATATCTAGTCAACATCAAAACAAAAAGTGTATGTTGATGCCATGGCTAAACCCCTTAGGGTTTTACTGAGAAACCTTATCTAGTTTGAGAGCTAAATAAATCAATTATGATCTCATTCCTTCTCCTCCCATATTTATAGAATGTACATGAAAAACCCATAACATATATTCTATTTGTTTGAATTTAAACATATATAAATGGCCTCTGTAAAAGCATGATAACTTTGCACAGTGTAACTATGAAACATTCTCTTCTTTCCATCAATCATGCCTGATCCTTTTGACTTCAATGACATCCAGAGTGTCCCTTTTGACATCATTGACAATCATATTTCAAACAATCTCCCCCTTTGGCATTTATGGGAAGCTAAATTCTCTAATGCAAACTTAATGTTCTAATCTTCTAATATTCAATCTTTCTCCAAAATTGTTTGCAATGGATTTTGATAAGTATGAACTGAAGCTTTTCATACCATAATTTCTCCCCCTTAGGCAATGCCACATTTGCCTAATCTCAACTTGGACACCTGATCTACTTATACTTTGACATTTTCACTTTTTCTCCAAACTTTTATAAAGAGCATTTGCTCTTCTTCTCCCATAGAGATCAGCCGCACTATAAACCGCACCCCCCTGCCCCCTTTAACATCAATGGCAAAGGGACTCTTTCTTACTATTTGTCTAAATGTTATCCCCCTTTATCATATAAAGGAGTTTTTCCAAGAATATTCAACCATCAACTCATTAGAAATTCTCACAACATACATACTTGAGTTACCTTTTATCTTCTTTTAGGGATCAATAAGGCTTTTATGATCCTTCCTATGGACTTATGCTCCATCACTAGTATCTAGTGATGATATGTAGGACCTATCACTACCAAATTTTGTCTTATTTCATCACTTGAGTATCTTCAAGTCTCCATACATAGTCCTTTGATCCTAGGACCTAACCAATTACAAAGCTCCCACTTTTTTATGCATGAGGACTCAATACATTGTCTAAGTACCTGACTTGGTTTGTTCAAGTCATCATCTCAACCTACTTGAGTTAACATCAGTAACAGATAACACCTTATCTTTCAATCATGAGTAAATAATCTCACATATGATGCTTTTCACATCATGTATAGCTCCTCAAGCCATTAAATCTATCTGAGTTAGCTCCATCTCACTCCATGGTATATGCAACTTGTCATCTTTAGAATTCAAAAAACTTATGCATGATTTTCTTTGTTATGAAACATAGATAAATCTCAACCAATATTCATCTGAGCATTTTCAAATCTACCACCATAATACATACAACAAGACCCTCTATTCTGATCCTTCTTAATTCTGATAGACTGAATAATCTAGACCCCCCTTACTCTACTGACCTACTAATGATCAATACAAGACTTTACAATATAGAATCATTTATTCTATATCAAAATACTATTGGTCTAAAATACCAATCAATAATATACATACCTCTGTACTAATTGGTATGATGATTTATAATAAACACACTTACTTCCATACTTGGAAGTCTTCATATCCTACCTTTAGAACTAGATTCCATGAACACATTGTTGTCATACTCATTTTATCCTTGAAGACACTACATACACAACACTTCATTCATCTTGGCATACCAAATTCAACTAGGGAGCACTCATTTCTTGTCTTTAGAATCTTTTGAATAACACCACTCGCTTCTTTATTGAAAGGAGTCTCCTAAGAAGAATAGATAGAGACACCTTTCTTCACAATGTCCTAAAACAATGTGAAACTAGGAGTTGCTCACAAATCCTCATACTTCTTCTCCCCCTTGGTCATCTTGTGATTTCTATTCTTATTCTTATTTTTAGGCTTAATAGAAGTAACATGATCATCCACTATGATATTCTCCTTTGGATTAACAATACATGGAGATAATATGTGGCACAACTTTTCATCTGATAAATCTTCCATATAGCTTGGAATATCATCACTAGACACAAAAGACTAATTTTCTATGCTTGATACTTTCTTTATAGTAGCAAGATGTTCACTTGAATATGTACATACCTCAAAACTATCCTTGGCTAGCACCTTGGTCTTATCCTTGAGCTTGGTCTTTTCATCTTAAATATGAGTAGACATTAAGAGCTCTTGACATTCTCCAACCTTTGTAGCATTCTTCATCATGGTTTCATCTTTCACTTTCCATACATGCTTGGGTTTCTTAAATGTCATATTTTACTTCCTTTTAGAGACTTGTGAACCTTTGTTCACACTAGGAGGCATGGATTTCTTCTTACTTTGGAATTTTGATCTTACAAATATTGTTCTACAATGTTTAGCTATGTGACCAAAGTTATTACAATTATATCACATTACATTTGTATCTAACAAGGGTGCAAATAAATTTTTGCTTAAAAAATTTATTCCTTATAGGTACAACTCTATAATTACTAGCCTTATAACCAAAATGATTATAGCTATAACAATAACCATAAAAAGATGAGGAATACCTGGTCATAGATTTTCTTTTTGCAGGATGGGGAGTTCTTCTCAACTCTTACTTCTTCAAGTTACTTACCCTTGTGTAACCATCTGCATCAACTACCTTTATCTTCAACATCTTCCTTGAGTTTACAGAGATGGACTCAGTTATTTCTCCTTTCCTTAGGATTCTTTTCTCCTTTAGCCTTCTTCTCATCGACAATGCTACTTTTTGTCTTTGTATCTCTGGAGACATTCCTTTTCTTTTCTCCTGATCCTCCTTCTGCTTTGAAGTTATCATATAACTTAGTAGATGTACTGGTTATGGGAATTTTCCTTTTTCATAACCAAGACTAGATTCCCCTTTTGATCGATTTTGAGAGATGATTAATTCATCAAGAATGTCTGATCCTCCTTTTAACTTTATACCTTTGTGTATTTGTACTTTAGCCATTTAAAGCTCTTTTCTCAAAGCCACTATCTCTAGTTCTAACCTCTGACATTCAATAGAATTAAGTTGTAGTTAAATTTTACTACATCTTCTATTCTTTTGGCCTCTTCAACTCAAGTATTTAGGATTATTGTCATCTAATCATATTTTTCAATACTTTTGGATAGTTTTTCAAATTCTTTTTATCCAAGCTTCTTCTATCTTGAGTTATGTTTTCTCAGCATGGTAATCTCATCTAGAGCATAGATGAGTTCACACTTAAGGTCCACTTCTCCTTTCTCTTCTTCATTAGAGTCTTCAACTTCTTGATCTAGATCTACATAAGTTGATCCTAATGCCATGAATAGGGATTCATTTCCCTCAGCCACAAAAGAATAATCATGGTCATCATCTGAGCTATCACTATCATCTAATGAGTCACTATATTCTCTTATATACAAGATTTTCTTATTTTTAAAGATGCTACTCCTTTCGGAATAGTGGGGATTCATATTTTATTTCTTAGAGTTATCTTTTTTATCATAAGCGCATTTAGTAGCAAAATGTTCTACTTTACCATAATTAAAACATTTAAAGGGTAAATTACCTCTGTACTTTCTAGATCCTCTTTTCAATCTTCTAACAAAGTTATCTTCTTATTTATTAGTCTCCTCAGATTTGGATGTAGATGCTTCTACTTTTGCATGCTTGGAGGCAACTTTTCTCTTGGAAGTATCTGCTTCTTCCATTCTCATCTCATAAATAGTAAAGGTTCCATGCAACTCATCTACAATGAGCTTATCTAGATCTCTTGCTTATCCTATAGTAGAGATTTTAGAATCATACCTTGATGGAAAAGATCTTAGGACCTTTTTGATAATGATTGATTCTTTCATATATTCTCTAAGGCCTCTGATTACATTGATTATTTCATCTACCCTGAGAAGGTAGTCTAAAATCTTCTCTTCTTTAGTCATTTTAAGGCTCTCAAACATTCCTCTATATGTTTGTATCTTAGCTTGATTTACCTTATCATCACCTTCATAGATGATATTTAACTTGTTCCAGATCTCTTGTGCATTTTAAAAATTCATCACTTTGACAAACTCTGATTTGGACAATCCATGGAGAATAACATTCTTTGCCTTGGCATTGCTCTCATATTCATTCTTTAAATCCTAATTAGTAGGAGTTTTAGTAGGGGCTATATATCCATTTACCATAGACATCCATAAACCAAACCCTAATGAAGATAAGTATGCTTCCATTCTTATGCTCCAAAATGCATAGTTAGATCCATCAAAGAGAGGTGCTTTGTTTGATGAAGATCTATCTTGACTAGCCATTGTGTTCACTATTCCAAGATTTACTTGAGCTGATTAAGCTTCTTTCAAGGAACCCTAGTATTTGATATAAATTTTTAGAACAGAACTATCTACTGAGAGCAGGGGGGAATCAGTAGATTAACTAAAACAATCCTTTAATCCTTTTAAAGAAAATTTAAAAGCATATGTAGATTAAATTTTAACTACATCTTCTATTCTTTTGGCCTTACAATTCAAAGCTTCACTGGTAAAATCTCACTCGTTACACATTTAAAGGTACCAACCTAAAGGAGACACCAATCCCCTAGTTTAAGGGCACCAACTCTAAGCAAGAATTAACTCTATAATCTGAGCACCCACTCAACTTAAACTCATTAGTTATAATGTTTATAGGCACCAACCCAAAGGAGACACCAATCTCGCAATTGAGCACCAACTCAACTTATCTGATGGTGCCAACCAATTAGATATATAGAACTACAACTCTAGATTACAACATAGATTCATAAATGAATCCAACTATATATTCCATGTTACAAGTCTAATCTATAATTTCTCATTCTATGCACATTCTCTCTGTGCCTTCTTCTTCTCTACCTTTTTTTCTCTATGTCTAGATATGTATCTATTTGACACACTTCATCTCTCTCTGCAACCTCTTCTTTTCCTCTCTACCCTCTAGTTCTGAGTCTATATTTTCTATTTGACATAATTTGAATTACATTAGTAGCTTCTCCATGTGTCTTAGATGTCATATACATAGGCAATGGATCTAGGGTTTGTTTCTTCTCTCTATGTTCACACTCAAAATGTAAGACATCATGAAAATTTTGGACTTTAGTTCATTAAGACATGAAATGAAATTTCCCACATTTTGTTTCTATACATAACACCATAATTATAGGTTTCTTTACTATATATAACATCTAATAGACTCAAGTTTTGATTCACAAACTCTTTAATGTAGATTTAATCAGTTAGATCGATCAATCTTATTATTTGTGTCAAGATTCATGGCTTATACACAAGTTCTTGTATGTTCCTACATGATACCATTTGTATTTAAACACTTTAAATGTCTATCATTAATATTTCCTTTGGATCCATGATCTAATGGTCTATATTCAAGTAGCTCAAATTTAAAATGGATCCTTTCAATCTCTAGATCCTAGCTTCTGCATGTTGTTTGATCTTTGAAGATACACAACCTTTACCTTGACTTGGTCATTAAACTTTGACACTTTAACCTCATCTCATTGCTTCTTATATGTTTGGATAACTTTCACTCTATCAATCTTATCAAACCTATTCAATCTTTAACTTGATGTTGTGTTGATAAAAATCAATCACTTTATATCATTTGAGTCCATTCACTCTGTCAAATATCCTTTACATGATCACATGTGCATTGTCAAATCTTTTAACAAGCTCAATCTTTATATTTGTTCAACCCTCAAAGATATGATGCTTGGTATAAGTACATACCTTCTATACATATCTATTATTTTTTTCTATTGAGACATTTGACATCCTTACATTGGTCTTCTATCTGATAGGCTCATGTTCTTATGACACTTGGCATTAGCGTGTTCACTTGATAGGACCTTTGAAACTTTGAATTCATCATGCTCTATTGGATCTTCAATTTATGATTAATCACAAGTCATTTGATCTTCTAATTAGCTTGATTATTAACACTGATAAGCTTATGTTTATTGGGTCTTTATCCGACAAGCTTCATAAATGTGACACTTGTCACTTGCATGCTCACTCTGATATCCTTTTGACAATTTGACTTTGCTTCACTTCATTGGATCAACTATTTATGATGAAGTACGGGTCATTGATCAAGCTAAGACATATATTAAGTCTTAAACTTAGGAAAATATAAAGTCCTTTGATCATTGATCAAAGCTGGTAATTGCTTAAGACAAGGGGCCAATTTTGCAATGGTGATAAGGCTTAAGTTATAACTTAACCTACCAGGTCCAGGTTATATCCAGTCAACATCAAAATAAAAAGTGTCTATTGATGCCATGGCTAAACCCCTTAGGGTTTTACTGAGAAACCCTATCTGGTATGATAGCTAAGTAAATCAATTATGAGCTCATTCATTCACCTCTAAAGTTGTGGACCATATTTATAGAATGTACATGAAAAAACCATAATGACTATTCTATCTCTTTGACATTAAACATCCATAAATAGTCTCTATAAAAGCATGACAACTTTACACAGTGTAACTATGAAACATGCTCTTCTTTCCATTAATACTGCCTGATCCTTTTGACATCAATGACATCCATAGTGTCCCTTTTGACATCAATGACAATCATATTGCCAAAAATTCTTCCCTCAAATTGTGACAGAGGGAGAACATCATTGGAGAGGATAGTTTAGATGGAAACATTATGGGATGATAAGAAATAAATCTGATGAAAACTGATCTTACATAGCTCTGAAACCATCATATTTTGAGCTAACTTCAAATTACAGGCCTATTAGTTCAAGCATTCCTTGTAGCCCTGTTTTCCCTGTTTATTGGCCATAACTCTTTGTCATTTAACTCAATCATGAAAGTAAAACAATTTATGGATACCCATTAAGCCTTTATATAACATACTAAAAAATATCCTGAGGTTGTTTTGTACGGAATTGTACTTTCTTCTTTATGCCCTGTTCTAATTAGCCCTCCTTGCGTGCAAATCACCTTGTCCAGAGTGAATTACGGAATTTATAAGCAAAATAAGCACCATTCCAGATACCCATTACCTTCTTACAGGTGAATCAATCATTTGTTAGGGAACTTCTTTGGAGAAATCCACTTTTCCTCTATTGACCTACACTCTTCCCTTCACATGCACCTAGGTCTCACTTGACAGTTGACTTTTTCCATACTTATCCGTACTGTATCACCTTGAAACCAATTCAAAAAGTTTGCTAACATCATCAAGGTTCAGATTACAAAGTTTCAATAGGTTTCAAGCATTTAAACTCATTTTAAGGGTTTGAACCTAATTCAGAATTTTCCCATGACAGTCACAGGCCGAGAGCTTATTATTTTTGCTGGGAGTGTTTTAGCTTGTTTCAAAGGTTAAAATAAATTTTATAGGGTCTTTATTATTCCCCTACACCTTCTCCAATAATCCTCCAGGTTATATCAACCTTCTAAGCTTGCCAATACTCAACAACTCAGTGTCTTTTGACTATATTTTTATAACAGTCAATAGGGTTCTTAGTTTCTTTTCTATTTCAATGATTAATAGAATTTCAACCTGATATACAAACATGTCACTATATTTAACATCTTCCCCATTCATATATTCATATCAAAGATGAACCTTTTCAATACATTTTCTATACAAAAACATACAACTCTCTTATCATTGACTGTATTCTGTCCACTATAGGCCGAGAACCAACAGTTGGAGATTTTGAGGTATCAAAGTGGTTTATAAGCCTGTTTATCCCTCTCTTAAGTTTATACCTGCCTTATAGGCTTATTTACAAACCATTATAGACTTCATACAAACATTTATACGAGGATTCTACCTTGGACAGTGGGCTATAAGTATACAGGCCTGAATACCCTGTTTAGAATTCTGTTTAGGATTCTTCTAGCTTTCAACGTTCTTAAGACCTCTTAGTAACATAATATTAGTTTTGATTTGTTCCCATAATACAAAATAACCAGTCTTGCTTTATGTTTTATGGAGAACCATCACACACATACACACACACTTACACAGGCCTGTCATTTTGAAACCAGAATTCTATAAAGGAAACCACAACAAAATCATGGAAATCAAACTTCTTTTATTTCCTTTTTCAATAGGATTACTTACAAGAATATTCATTATTTATGAAATCTTTATAAACACCTCCATGCTTAGTCTTGGACTCCACCTGCAACTTTTCTTTCTCCTTCATTCTTCATCCTTTGAGATCCTCTTCTTCTTCTTGTATCTCTTCCCTTGGATGAGAGAGGTCTTTTCCTCTCTGTCCTTCTTCTCCTCTACATCCCTCTCATCCTCTCTTATCTTCTCTTTTTTTTTTCCTTAATGAATTCTTCTTATTTTTTCTTTCTTTTCAAGAATCTCTCTTCCAACTTCTACACCCAAATTGGGCTTAAGGCAACAAAAGACTGTTTTTAAGTTTTAACAATTTACTAAGGTTGAAAATAGTTTCAACCATTTCCCCTTTATTTACTCAACAATCTAACAATCACTTTTCACCTTTTTACTTTCACTTTTTGATAATTACATTTACCTTGAAGGTGAAATTTTGAAATCTCACAATTTGGAGAGTTAACCAAATTTTGAATTTTTACACTAGAATTTGAAACTTTTGTAGATGCTCCTGCATCAAAATCCAGAAGCCTTTGTAAGCACCACTTAGTATATCATGTTTCATAATTGATTGTTTGATATAGATGTACTCTTTGTTTAGGTGATTATTAATTTGTCTTCTAGTATGATCTTTATTACTAATGATGATCATATTATTTTGGTGAGCTATTTCACTAGTTTTGTGATCATACTAGCTTATCTTATATAATGCAATTATTTGATTGAATGAGTGAATTCAGTTATGTTTTAATTACCTTTCTATTTTTTTAAGTATGTACAATGTTATGATATAATGACATATTCCATTGTTTTTATTCATCTATAAGGTTTAGATAATAATAATTAAATATTATTAATATAATATTATATTATAATGTCAAAATATAAATAACATTGTTTTTAAAGATATTGTATTTGATTAATTTTTTTACTAAAGGATTGATACTCATAATAAATAATAGATAAATGAATATATTAATGGTAATTATTTAATGATCTTAGGAAATCATTATAATTTTTATGTATGTTTATGGATAACATTTCAACATTAAACTCTAGTCTTGTAATACCTAGTTGAATTGCCATGTCATATAATCATTATTGTGTTTGGTTGATATAATTGCATGGGAATACATTAGTCATTGACTAGTTGATAGTCTTTGCATAGTATAAAACATAGGAATTATGTGACTTAAGGTTTCATTGGTCAATGATTGTTTGTTAAGTCATTGTCATGTGGATTTTATAAAGAATAAAAAATGATTTTTTATGGGATTCAATAGAATCATCGAGATGATTAGGGTTACTAATCATCCGTTGAATTTATTTAAATATCATTTTGGAGGAAAATATGGAGGTTACTATGTTTGCATGATGACAGACTGTGGAAATTTCTTGAGTAATTTCTGCATGGATCTATATAGCTAATTGAAGTGGTCATTAAGGGTAGAGAGTAAAAAAATGAAAATTAATAAAAAGAAGAGAAAGAGGGTTGTGGGAAGCCACATGATACATGACATAGAGTAGAGACTTGCATAAAGAGAAAGGAATACATACAACTTCTTGGGCATTCACAGGTAGGTTTTGTAATTCAGTTCCTTTGTGAAATAATGAATGGGTTTTCGAACTAGTTTGGGTTACTAGTTTTCTTTGTTATAATATTAAAATAATGGGTTGTATGTGGAGCCTTTTGGAAAGCTCAACCTTTATAGAACCCCGCATTTGAATTATGGTAACCTGAGGGTTTTTGGTAAAGCCATAGAATTTCCATGACTATATAGGCTTTATGAAATCTTGTCTTAAACTCCTCTCTTAGTTCAAAAAATTATGTTTATTAATGAGAAGCTATACTTGATGGACATATATTTAGTATCCTAAGATAATTTGTTTGATTCAATTAGTATATATTCATTTTGGGTGTTTGTGTATAATCTAATTCGGGTTTTGGGTATAAAAATGTGGATATATACATAAACATATATAAGTATATATTTGATTCAATCTGATGAATATATATATAAACCATTGTCAAAAATTTAGGGTTAAGTGTGAAACTGTGAGTAGTTCATCTTAGAGATGAATATATTAGTATAATAAACTTATGGTTGTGTTTTCGATTGAATTTATGGGGCTTAAATTCAAATGAATATATATATATATATATAGGTATATATATATATATATATATATATATATATATATATATATATATATATATATATATGTATATATATATATATCCTTGAATAAATATTATAACCCCGTATTATGCATTTTGATTATGTAAATGAATTTGGGGAAATCTTTTGGTGTAAGTTTTATTATAAAACCTAGGTACAAGTAGGTAAACGACTATATATGGTAAAATACCAGAAGATGTTTGTTTCTATGCTAATTTTGCTTTCTACATTCAAAGAGAGAATTAAGAAACTTAAAGAAATGGTCAAGGCTTGTATGTACCTGGATGTAGTCATGCGCACCATAATCCAGACGCTGTGAGAACTCCTCTTTGGTTGTGGAGGATGACACCTGCAAGAGAAAGAGACTAAGACAAAGAAGGTGTTAGATGAGGAGATGGTGGGTTGCCAAGCGAAAGCTTGATCCCAGAAGTATGAAGACTTCCTTAAGGGATATCAACCCACTAGTCGATAAAAAGGATGTCTGATAAATAGTATAATGTTAAAATACTAAAATGATAAAAGACTGAAAAGGAAAATGGAAGCAAAGGATTACCTGAAAGATGCTGTCGGACTGGTCATAGTCACCGGCGTCGGTGGTCCTACCAGCATCAGTTGTTGTCTGCCGACGTCGGTTGGGGTAGTGGCCGGTGTCGGTCGGGGCAGTAGTCTATGGACAAGGTCTGGATGAGTTTTGGTTTGTGGACGGGTCTGAGACAAAGTTTGGGCCTGGTTGAATGGTTTGGGGGTCTGGGTCTGAGAGTCTGGTTTTGGTTAATGGTCTATGGGTCTGTGCAGAGATACAGGAGAGTCAAATGGTCATAATGTCAAATGGATAGAAGGGTAGAGGAGGCCAATAGGGAGATATGGAAATAAGGATTCAGTTCTGGTCTGGTCTGGGGATAGGAAGTGCTGAATCTAGTTCATAATACTTAGAAGCAAATGACTAGAAAACATAATGAAAGTACAAATAGAATACTTACCTATGGTTGGCTGAAGGAGTGTTGCAGACTGGTGTACCTATTGTTGGTGCTGTTGGTGTGAAAGCCCTATTGTTGATGGAGTTGCTGAAGGCAAAATTCCTATTGCTGCACCTGAGGGAGAGAGTGAGAGGCTTGGTTTGAAGATTGGCAGAGTAGCGGAGTAAAGGAATGGATTGATTCAGTCGAATGCAAAGATACCAAAGTCTGATGAAGAGCCAAGATGAAGGGGTGGATAACGGATGCAAAAAGCTGCTAAGAAGGCCGCCGACGCCAGTAATATCACTGACGTCAGTCGACAGTTGACCGACGTCGATGGCTAGAAAGCAGGAAAAAGTCTAAAAATAGCCTTTCATCTGTTTTCCCAACTGTCAGGTCAGCGAGTTCAAGGAAGAAATGGTCGAAGAGGATTAAAATGGGTGAGAGGTTAAAGGGGAGAAGTTGGAATGGGAGTCTAGGTATTAATATTGGCCATGTGGGGAATGAAGGGAATCCAAGAAGGGTATCCAAGGGTGGTGAGGTGGCAAGGAGAGGGAAAAGGGATTTTATTAATTTAAAATAGGATATTTATTTCAAATTAATAAAACATGGGCTAGGAGTGGTTAAGTGGACCAAAGGGGACTAGGAGGGAGAAAGGACCAAGGGGTAGACACGATTTCGGTGTCTACATTTGCCCCTTTTTGTCTTGTTGGTTGTTCTGGACGAACTGCAAGACAAAAATAGGGGTTGATTGCCCCAGGGGTGGGATAAGGTTGATTTCGTCTTGTTGGTTGTTCAAGTGAACTGCAAGACAAAAATAGGAGTGGTTAATTGTCGCGATTATGGATGAGGTATTCCCCCTCAAAGCAGGAGTCGAGGGAAGGGAACCTAGAATCAGGTGCTGATTTGATAAAGAGTGGATGAAGAAGAGTGAGGGTGAACACTGCAAAAGTTGTGATTGTGCATATACCACTTCACAGGATTGTCAGGTCAAATTGTCGCAAGTTGAGGGTCAAGGAGTGCCAAAATTGAAATAATTGAGCCTCAACATTTAGTCGTCTGTTGATTGGGTTATTCAATCTAAGCTGAAGCTCCAAATGGTCATCGTGTTCTAGGTATCCTGGGCTTAAGAAGTGCTCCTAGAAACACGAAAATGTCACAAGTAGTGCGGATCAACCGGCTTGCGATCTTATACTTGTGAATGTCAAAAATAGTCTGCACACAATGTTGCTAACCAGTCGTGAGGTAGCATACATGTAAAAAACAACCAAGGCAACGTGGCTTTGGAAGTGGTCAAGGTCGGAGGAGATAGGCATGATCTCCAATGGTCATTGGTCAAGGTGGATGGATGGATGAAAGGATGTGGTCGAGCTAACCTCAGAAGACTGAGTGTTGCCTACATAGCCCTTGTGGAAGGGCCTCAGGCCAATGTAGTTCTACCTAAAAGGGAGGAAGGGTCAAAGGGATGGAATTGGTCTTGGTCGAGGGCAAGGTCATGGTCAAAAGGAGGAAAGAAGGTTTGTCCATCAGAGAGATGAACAAATGAGGGTGGTCGAGCTAACCCCAGAAGATGTTGTGTCATCTGAGTGCTACCTACATAGCCCCGGTCTTAGGGCCTCAGACCAATGTAGTTCGAATTAGTTGAGAAGATTGGTCGATGATTGGTTTGGTCATGTGTCGAAATGATGAGGAGAAAAAGATGTTACAGCCTTTTCCAAATGGTGTATTCTTCAACATTGGTTGAGGGGTCTTTCATTCCTAGCAATTGTCCATAGTCGTGATGGACATATGATAAAAATGAATTGAGGTCTATTTATGCTTCAACAAGTATTGGTTTATGCTTAACATAAATTGCGTCTGGTCGATAGTTTCCATGTGTATTGGTGTCCATAGAAACTATGTGAATAGGCTATGGGAGTGGCCTGAAAAAAGAGTTGAGTTGAGTTGATTAGGTTTGACAAGTGATGAAGTTGAATGTGACCAAGTATAGAAAAAGTGAAAGGCATATTGCTCTTTCATTGACAAGTACCAGAATGACAGCATAGATAGGGGTTGTTAGAACCAAGAGCCCCATTCATGCATGACGTCGTTGACCATATGTTGTGTTAGAGAGGTAATCGAATCACTTTGACATTAAAGTGAGCTCGAAGTCCCTTGAGCAAGTGATAGGAGGATAGGGTAACCCATTTTAGAGCAGAGATAACTTTGCCTCTTTTTATAGGAGACCCTGAGACAAATACAAGCCAAGTCCATGATTTTTTATTTTATTTTTGGTGCAGACTGATCAATGCGAGAAGTCTACATAGAGATGTCATTTGCTTGGTGGTCATTTTCGAAGCTGATCAATACAGGAAGCTTCTAAGAAAGATTGTTGTTTGTAGCAAGAGTTAATCATAGCCATCCTTCGAGGGAGTGGTCTATATTTTGTTTTATATGTTTGATATGACTTTGGCCTAGCTGTCCTTCAAGGGAGCAGTCTAGTAATACAACAATTGTGTAGCTGTCCTTCGAGGGAGCAGTCTACATTTAAAGTTTAATGACCTTTGATATGATAGGTATTGAAATTTTTGATATATGTTGACTGAAGTTTTTAGCCATGGACGAGCCTCTAAAAGTTTAAGGGTTCCCTTTTATTAGGACAAAGCATTACTGCTTGACAAAAAGGGTTGATGAATGTTGGAAATCAGGGTTGAAAGGAATAGGAATGACAATGACAGGGTTGCTCAAAGGATGAGCTTAAGTAAAACATCAAGTGATCGAGTACTCGACTAACAGTAGAATGGTCGAAGATGCAAGGCATAAAAGGGCTCAGGTTTTGATAAGTCCCTGGGCCATGCTTGTGCGTTATGATAAAGTCTGAGTCAATTAGGAGCAAACTTGCCCCATTTGCCTCTTTCAGATTGGTTAGGTGTTGATTGATGGATGTGAAATTGGTTGATATGGTCGCTGATTGGTTGAGACTGGTTGAATGTTTTGGATAAAAAGGTTGGTTGAATGTTTGGGTTGAATGTTTGTTCGAGACTGGTTGAATGATTGGTTGAGGTTTGGTTGATTGATATTTGGTTGCTGATTGGTCGAGACTGGTCAAATGTTTGGTCAAGGGTCAAATTCCCCCAGTGGGTAGGGAGAATGTTTAATAGATTGGTCAAGGTCGGTTAAGGTTTAGTGGTCAGATTGATTGTGTTAATGTCGAATAGGGGGGTAAAGGCGGCAAAGGGACCAAGGCCTGGCGTGGAGATCCTGATTTAGGTGATGAAGTTGGAGAAGCATGGGTCGGTGTTGATGATTTGTCGAAGGGGTGGTCAAGAGGGTCCTTGATGAGAAGGGAATCCTTTCTCCGTTGTTGATGAATGATAGCTTTGAGAGTGCAACAACGCTCAATGTCATGTCCCTGAGTGTGATGATAATGACAGAATTTAGAGTTGTCAAACCAAGATGGCCTTGATCTGAGAGTTGATGAGTGGAGTGGTGTTGAAGGCTTGTTGATAATGTGGTTAAGAAGAAAGGTGTCATTCCCCAGACATTGGCGAATGGCAACCTTGAGGGCACAACAATGCTCAGTGTCGTGCCCAGGCATGCGATGATACACACAAATGCGAGTGTCGTCGAACCAGGGTGGTTTTGGTCTGAGAAATTGATATGGTTTAAGAGGCAGGAGATTGATGCGAGAGGACTGCAATAATTGCCATAACAGCAAGGCATAAGAACCTGCTAATGGGTCTAGATGTTTTGTTATAGTGGGGGTTGATGACTTTGGTTTGAGAGGCGTAAGAGGCGTTGGTTGATGGATTAGAGGAGATATATGTTTGACGGGTTGATAGAGTAATGAAGGTGACTTGTCTCTGTGAATTATGGGAGTGGGCAGCACCCCTATTAAAGTGGACAGATGCAGGCCCAAGATTGAGGGTAATGACGAAGGTGGGGGAGGAGTCCTCTGATGTGGTCTAGTGGCCTTCTTTGGTTTGGGTTGAGGGCCACCTTTGTGCGAGGTGAGGTTAGATGCGGGTTTGAGTTCAGATATGGACGAAGGTGAGTGAGATGTAGCAATCTCAGGCAAAAGGCAAGAGGAAACTGTGATTGGGTCTTCCTCAGTCGAAATGGGCAGAGAGACTGGTTCTTCTCCTGGTGGAGAAGAAATAAGAGAGTGCGGCTCCTCAAGAGGGTAGAAGGTAGGGATGATGGTGCCTTCTATTTATGCTTGAGGAGTAGGCAAGGTAGGATCTTCAGATGAAGGTAGGGCTAATGGCGTTGGCATGGTCAAGGCATCCTCCAGTATAAGAGAGGTAGATGGAGGACTAATAGGAGAAGAAAGTTCTTCATCCTGTGATGGAGGAGGTTGGTCAGGTACAAGAGGCAAGATAGTGTTGATTGTGTGAATATCTTGCTCATGGGAGCTATCGACCATGGTCTGGACGTTGTTTTGAGTAGGTGGATGGTTTGGAAATGGTTGTTTGAAGATGTCAATGTGTTGGTTGGGTGGGGCATTTGGGTTATCCAAAACAAGATCCCCCTTGTCGATTATGTCTTGGATGATGTTCTTGAAAGTTTGGCAATTGTCGATGTCATGGCCGTGGACGCGGTGAAAGTGACAGAAGCCGGCCTCCCTATACCATGTAGGGATGGCTTTTGAAGGGTCGAATTGAGGTGGTCAGATTGGAGGGAGATTGAGGACCCCCTGCTTGACAAGTTTTTCCAAAACGAAAGCTTATGATTCTCCAAGTGGAGTGTATGAACACTGGATGTACCGTTGTTGGAATTGTTTGGTGATGCTTGGAGATGTAGAAGGTTGAGAGTAATTAGTTGTCATCGAGGATGGTGATCTAATGACCACAGTGTTGGCCACTCCTTTGGGTTTGGAGTTGGTAGAAGAAGAAGGTCTGGAAGAAGAAGGGTCATTGGTTTTTGCATTGGTATTACACAATTTGACCTTATCCTCTTCAATGGCGCAGAGTTCAAGCTTTCGAGCCATGGTGAAAGTTTCATCAAAAGTGTGGAATGTCTGAATCTGCAAGGTAGAAGAGATGTGCCTGGCACATGCTCAAGAAAAGAGCTCGATGAGCTCAGGTTGAGGCAAGGAGAAGGAGAGCTGGTTAATCAAGCCTCTCCAACAGGCGACAAAATCAACTATTGATTCGTCGTCAAATTGCTTGATGGAGTAGAGGTCTGTGATTGAGACTTGTTTGGTGATGTTGATAGAAAAATGGTCAAGAAATAATTGGGCAAGTTGAATGAATGAAAAGATAGAATGTCTGGCAAGAGAGCTATACCAGTCAAGGGCAGGGCCAGCAAGCGACATGGGGAATGTGCGTAAAAGTAACACATCATCATGCGCTATAAGATAGCAGGCATGCCTGAATGCCCATAGATGTTGTTGTGGGTCCTCCTTACTCTGGAAGCGAGTAAATTTAGGATGCTCCCATTGGTTGGGGTATGGTCGAATAGAGATGGAAGGATGGATGGGCTCGTTGCAAATTTGGTCATACGAGAGAGCATTGCGTGAACCAAAGATAGAGGTCTTGAGACTGAACATTTTATCCATCAGCATTTTAATGACATCTGCTGACAGATTGGTGGATGGGGCGCCCCCTAGGTTGTAGGGCACTTGAAAGAGGCTAGAGGAGGCATACGACGTAGTCGGTTACGGTTGTAGGGGTGCAACGTATGGATGACTAGTCGCAGGGATAGATGTAGAGGCCAAGTGTGGTTGGGTTATGGAAGTAGAAGGTATAAGTTGATTGGATACTGCCAAAGGTGGTTGCGTGATGGCATTGACAAAGGGCGAGGTAGACACTCCTGCATTTATGGGTGCAAGAGTGTGAGGGGTCAAGATAATCAAGTTCTGGTATGATGTAGAACTTGGTTGAATTGCATGTGGTTGAGGGGGTAATGGAACCCCGATGGTTGGTCTAAAAATAGATGTGGAGGCCAAACTTTACGTATTGGCCATGGTCAGGTTAATGGTTGAGGCAAAAGGCTGGGTCATAAAAGGTTGGGTAGCGAATGGTGTCGATGTCACCGCCGCTTCACCCAAAAGGTCTCGCATTGGGTTTCTCATGAGATAGTTTTGGAGGGCTTTGACATTGAGGTCCAAGAATATTTATAAATCTTGGTCTCCTTCAGGGATGATGGGGATCTGAGTTAGGGTAGGAGTTCTTTCGATCTCTGAGTGGAACTCCATTATAGGACTAGTTAGAGACGGGGAAGATGGAAACGGTTGATGGCTAGCATGGTCAAGAAGGGCCTTGGTTTGATTGTGCATCAAAACCATTCAAGGCAAGAAGAGGGTCAGGTTCCAGAAACTGTGTTTTTTCAATTTCAAAAACTCAGAATGAGGTTTTGGCAGAAAAAAGGGTCAGGTTTTAGGCTGCTATTTTGGAAAAAAGGACTGTGACAGTGACCGACGTCGGTTGAAGAACCGATGTCAGTGAGAAAAGATGGCCGATGTCAGTCAGATAACCGATGCCGGTGGAGGAAGGTGGCCGACGTCGGTGGTAAAGCCGATGTCGGTGACTGTGGTTTCTAGAAACTCATAAAATTTGAAGATTCTTAGAAAAAAAGAAGAAGAACATCCTCACTAGCTCAAAAAACTAGATAGGAATAGAAAAATAGAGATGGAGACAGACAGGCCCTAAGCATTAAATCCTAAGAATCAACTTTTTAGAATCCTGTGGCTTATGCCTTAAAGTGATGTTTCAGAGGTTGGCTATTAGAGGGGTCCTAGAAGAGGTAGTCTATGGATGGTTTCAGGTTTTGTTTAGGCACTCAAGAAGTCTGGGTTAGGTTCCGTACATGGCCTGGTGCTAAGGAGCAAGCTCCCCTCACTTCATGAGTCCAGTGGTAAGCTGGTCTCGCTTAGCCAAAATATACTTTCCCTAGAGATTAGACTCTGCCAGAGAACAGAGTGGGCTTTCCCCTTGGTGATGAAATCCAAGTAAGATCGCTGGGACGGGTAAGGTATCCGCTGGGGGATGAAATCCCAGTCGGGCCTTGTCTCAGGTGAGTTTGATGTTTGATTTAGTGTAAGTGGTTTAGGTTGTGTAACATCAAGTGATCTACGATTAATTCAATATGCGGTTTGTTAATTACTAAGTGTGGTCTAAGAAATGTAAGCAAGCAGAAATGAAAGTGTAATGTGTTTTAAGCCCCAAGTCGAAATGTTAAGTTTGGATGAAAACAAGTTGAGAAAGGGTTGAATGATATGATTTTTGACTAGTCTAGAAATGCAAGAAAAGAAAAGAAAAGTTCTTTTTATTCCTACTTATGATGTTGTTTAGAAGAAAAGAAAGAGGTGAAAAGGGAGGATCCTGATGCACCCTATATGAAAGAAAAGAAAAGGAACCCAAGGAAGAACCTAAGGTCCCACCGGGCGTGCCAGAATGTTTCTATGCTAATTTCGCTTTTTACATTCAAAGAGAGAATTAATAAACTTAAAGAAATGGTCAAGACTTGTATGTACCTAGATGTAGTCATGCGCACCATAATCCAGACGCTATGAGAACTCCTCTTTGGTTGTGGAGGATGACACCTGCAAGAGAAAGAAACTAAGACAAAGAAGGTGTTAGATGAGGAGATGGTGGGTTGCCAAGTGAAAGCTTGATCCCAGAAGTATGAAGACTTCCTTAAGGGATATCAACCCACTAGTCGATAAAAAGGATGTCTGATAAATAGCATAATGTTAGAATACTGAAATGATAAAAGACTGAAAAGGAAAATGGAAGCAAAGGCTTACCTGAAAGATGCTATCAGACTGGTCACAGTTGTCGGCGTCGGTGGTCCTATCGATGTCGATTGTTGTCTGCCGACATCGGTTAGTTTGCCAACGTTGGTTGGGGTAGTGGCCAGCGTCGGTCGAGGCAGTAGTTTGTGGAAAAGGTCTGGACAAGTTTTGGTCTGTGGATGGGTCTGAGACAGAGTTTGGGCCTGGTTGAATGGTTTGGGGGTCTGGGTCTGAGAGTCTGGTTTTGGTTAATGGTTTGTGGGTCTGTGCAGAGATACAGGAGAGTCAAATGGACATAATGTCAAATGGACAGAAGGGTAGAGGAGGCCAATAGGGAGACATGGAAATAAGGATTCAGTTTTGGTCTGATCTGGGGATAGGAAGTGCTGAATCTAGTTCATAATACTT
Source organism: Torreya grandis (assembly GCA_037957365.1). Taxonomy (NCBI): domain Eukaryota; kingdom Viridiplantae; phylum Streptophyta; class Pinopsida; order Cupressales; family Taxaceae; genus Torreya; species Torreya grandis. The sequence goes on from JARHVA010004596.1 coordinate 884,910, forward strand.
AGAAGCAAATGACTAGAAAATATAATGAAAGTACAAATAGAATACTTACCTATGGCCAGCTAAAGGAGTGTTGTAGACTGGTTTACCTATTGTTGGTGCTGCTGGTGTGAAAGCCCTGTTGCTGATGGAGTTGCTGAAGGCATAATTCCTATTGCTGCACCTAAGGGAGAGAGTGAGAGGCTTGGTTTGAAGATTGGCAGAGTAGCAGAGTAAAGGAATGGATTGATTCAGTCAGATGCAAAGATACCAGAGTCTGATGAAGAGCCGAGATGAAGGGGTAAATAACGGATGCGAAAAGTCATTAAGAAGGCCACTGATGTCGGCAATATTGCTGACGTCGATCGACAGTTGACCGACGTCGACGGCTAAAAAGCAGGAAAAAGTCTAAAAATAGCCTTTCGTCTATTTTCCCAACTGTCGGGTCAGTGAGTCTGAGGAAGAAACGGTCGAAGAGGATTAAAATGGGTGAGAGGTTAAAGGGGAGAAGTTGGAATGGGAGTCTAGGCATTAATATTGGCCATGTGGGGAATGAAGGAAATCCAAGAAGGGTATCCAAGGGTGGTGAGGTGGAAAGGAGAGGGAAAAGGGATTTTATTAATTTAAAATAGGATATTTATTTCAAATTAATAAAACATGGGCTAGGAGTGGTTAAGTGGACCAAAGGGGACTAGGAGGGAGAAAGGACCAAGGGGTAGACATGATTTCAGTGTCTACAATGTTTTAATATATATGGTATAATTTAGTAGATTTTGTTCATTATAATTATGAGAAGATTATGTTTAAATATGACTATGTGACATATATAATTAGGATTTGTCTTTTATTTGGGAAAGAGACTTAAACAATAATTGAATGGATTGAGTTTTTGGATTAATTGTATGTTATGCATATCATTTGATTTTGTGTTACTATTTTAATAACAATAACCAAGTTGGGTATTACACTATGTGTTGTTGTTGTTTTATTAAACATGACTATGCATAAAGGCTTTATACTTGAAGTAGGTTTTAATACGAGTTTGTAACCTGACTGGGTATAGTCGACTGGGTATTTTATTTTGGTTAAGTGTCAATTTTGAATCGATTATGTCAATATATTTGATTTAAATAGAATTGGTAAAATGATACTATGTATGAAATTTTGTATGCTTCATAAAAACAAGTATATGATATTCATTCCATTTATGGAGTTATAGGACTATTTTATTATATGGATACATATACATTAAGTATATAGAATACTCTAAGATATTCGATAGTGGATGTCATCTTAGAATTATACTATATAAAAAATTGTAGTTTTTCAGTACTATAATGTTATTTGAATATATATATATATATATATATATATATATATATATATATATATATATATAACAAAATCTAGTCCAAAACATCATAAATATTCTATATTTAAACTCTTAAATACTTTATCTTAATGCTTTTTATACAAACATTAAAATATATAACAAGCATTTATTTACACACCAAATGGTAATAATGCACAACACAACTGAGTATATAAAATACATGTATAGATAAATGGTATAATCAATCTAATTTAATACAGTCTACAATTATATTTTTTATATATATATATATATATATATATATATATATATATATATATATATATATATATATTGGTAAAAAATATAATTGTAGACTGTATTAAATTAGATTGATTATACCATTTATATATACATGTATTTTATATACTCAGTTGTGTTGTGCATTATTGCCATTTAGTGTGTAAATAAATGGTTGTTATATATTTTAATGTTTGTATAAAAAGCATTAAGATAAAGTATTTAAGAGTTTAAATATAGAATATTTATGATGTTTTGGACTGGATTTTGTTATATGTAGAATATGAAAAATTTATGAGCCTGAGATATAATGTTGATTCATGGAGAAATAACATTATATGTTACTTAGTAGTTGGGTAACTGATAGTTTTGATGTGATCATACTCGGATGGTATGTTTAAGTCTATTTTTGGATTCTATTTATTATATGTAATAAACTAGATAAATGGATTCATTTCACTTTATTTGATGGACTATATGAATGTGTATGATAATTCTATACTTAAGATAATTTTTATTTTCTATAGAGGAATATTTTTGAATGAAATTATTGGTTTTAATATTATTATTTAATTTTACTGAATCTCACATTCATGACCATAATTAAGTAGTTGATGGATTCCACTAGATTAATTAGCACTATCAATGCAAGATGAAATGTAATCTGATCGAGTGGTGTGTATGAATTTTACTGATCCTAGAGATCATTTATTATTGAAAAGTTTGGCCAAAGTAATGTTTGATAAACATTATTATTTCATATGTTGATATAGTTTTCATATTTTTATGATATCATATTAGAATAGATTTATTTATGGTACACAATATGTATTAAATATATTCAACTCATGGGTTCTAATTTGCTACACTAGATTCTCACACCATAATTATCTACACATCCATAAAAAGAGGGCCATCCCCTTGTTAGGAGATAGTGCAAGAGAAATATGGTTCGTGGTTGGTGTAAAAATGCTCAGGTGATGATATCTCTCCCAATTGAAGTACTATACTTGAGACTACACTTGATATTACATATTGATATTTGAGTCATGGAGAATTTTTTCAGAGGAGTTTTGGTATCATATTTTATCATTTGAGATATTATGATGTATTGCTAAAAATTATAACATTTATACTTCTATAGTAATGATTGTAATGTTGCATTAACCATAGTTGAATTTTTACTATTTTATTTATGATGTTATGCAGTATTTATAGTTGTTTTAGATTTGATCATTATTTTTTTATCTATTCATGGTGATTCTTAGCTAATTGGATTAGCTATAACCTTAATGGTTAACTAAATTAATATAGTTAGTTAAAGATCACTAGTTAGGTTTCTTGTGGTGAAATATATATGTTAACTATATGTATTTAATTTAAAAAAAATTATTGCTCTAGTTTGGTAAAACTTAGTGGGGTTGTTGCATTATGGTATCAGAGTTGAGGCTCAAACTTTAGGATTTAATGTGTCCACTAATTCAAAATTATTATATTGATAAATAGGAAGAAAAATGGTTCATACTAGACCAATAGATGAAGGTACTTAGAATACCAATCCCCCTGTTGATCCAAATCAATTTACCACTGAGCAAATTACAAAGTTAGACCAAATCTTCACAACCATGCAAGAGACTAGGGATAAAATCATGACCCTAAAACAATAAGTGCATGGCCATAAAGAGGATAATGCTTAGGAGGAACTTGAAAAACATCATAATGACTAGGAACATCTTTAAGAGTAGAGGCATGAGGAGGTGCCACATGATGTGACAGCTTGAGTAGGTACAGAGTTGGCATACAACATGAAAAAGGTGAATCCACCCAAGTTTGATCGAACTTTATTGGGAGATGGAGCTAAAGCATGGTTGATATAAATGAAGAAGTATTTCAAGATTTATAATTATTCTAAAGTCATAAAAGTAGTCTGGAGAGATTATTAGCTTGCTAGTGAATCAATGACTTGGTGGAAAAATAAGAAGCTCAAGATGAACATCAACTCAACCACCACTACTTGGGAATAATTTGAGACATTGTTTAGGTCATGATAGATTCCAAAGCTATACTTATACCAAAAGCTTACAATTTTTTAAATCTTAAGCAAAGGGATTTGATGATGAATGAATACTGGGAGCAATTCACCAAGCTTCTTAAGTATGAACATTAGTATCAGGTACATGAGAGGTTCATAATCAATAAATTCATCATGGGATTGAAACCCTAAATAGGCTATGAAGTAGATGTGCATGGTCTACCTAACATAGATCAAGTGTTCGAGAAGGTGGTCAAGCAAGAACATAAACTAAAATCTCTTGCCCAAGTCAAAGATAAGTTTAAAAATAAATTTAAAAGTTTTAAACCAAATTTCAAGAAAAAGAACTAGAAGTAGAGGAGTGGAGATTCGAAGGGCTAATTTAAAAATAAAAAAACCAAGTTCAATAGTGGTTTAGGGAATAAGAAACTTGGTTATGGTTTCAAGGGAAACCAACAGTCTAAGAATGTCCTCAAAACAAATCAAAGAATAAGGGTTCAAATTCTCAAAAATGTAATTTTTAGTAGTGGATTCATGCATCTGTTAACAATCGATAGGCTAAATATCAAGCTTTGACCATAGAACTATTAGTTATTTTGTCCAATCATCTACTTTCTATTTTAATTGATACAAGAGATATAAAATGTTTCATTACTAAAATAATGCTTAGTAAAATATCTATAAAGGCTGAAGTTATGTCAAATGCATGGTTGTTACAATATGGGAATGAGTCAAAGGTCAAAGTTGAAAAGTGTTTGGTCGAAGCAAAGATTAGATTTCTTGAGTTTACTACAATAGTAGATCTTTATGCAACTCCATTGGGATTATATGATGTGATCCTAGGAGTCAATTGGATTGTGAAACATAAAGCCAAGGTTATCTATTTTTTGAAGAGGGTTGAGTGTCAAGATGATTTCAAAAATCAGACACAACTTCAATGTGAGAAAAGGGAGTTGAAACTAAGAAAAATTTATGCAATTCAACTCAAGAAAGATTAAAGGAATGCATGTCAAGCATTTATCATTAAGATAAATGATATGAAAGAATCTAAGTAGCTATCTATCAAAGATTATCCTTTTCTGAGAAACTTCCATGACATGTTTCCAAAAGAATTACTAGGATTACCACCTAAGCACAAATTTTATTTCTTGATTGATATCATATTAAATTAGAACCATAGTATAAGGCACCATAAAAAATGAAAACCACTTAATTGGTCGAGTTAAAAACATAACTTCAAGATTTGTTGATGAAATGGTTGATTCAACTAAGTGTGTCACTATGGGGTATTTCTGTTATCTTTGTTAAGAATTAGTATGGCACTCTTCACCTGTCCATAGACTATAAGATGTTGAATAAAGTAACAATCAAGAATAAATATCCTTTTCCACACATTTATGATCTCTTTGATCAAATTTAAGGGGCCATGGTATTTTCTAAGCTTGATCTTAGAGTAGGGTATCGCCATTTGAGTATTCATGAAGAAAATATTCTAAAAATAGCATCCAAGACTCACTATGGGCACTACAAGTTCACAATGTTACCATTTGGATTGACTAATGCTCCAACATTTATGAATATTGTGTTCAAAGATTACCTAGATCATTTTATATTATTTTTTCTTCATGACATCCTCCTTTATTCTAAGTACGAGGAAGAACACTTAAAACATCTGGAACTAGTTTTGCAATGTTTACAAAAGTATAGATTATATGGCAAATTATCTAAGTGTGCATGTTTTAAAAATGAAGTGCAATATCTGGGACATATTATCTCTATGCATGGTGTTTTAGTAGATATAACAAAGATAAGATCCATAATGGAGTGGTTTATACCAAAAAATGTGCATGAGGTAATAAGTTTCATGGGATTAGTAGGATATTATAAGAAATTCATTCCAATTTATTCTAATATAGCTAATCTAATTACCTCTCTTTAATGGAATAATTAGAGTTTCATCTTATTAGATAAGTGTGATGTATCCTTTCAAGAATTGAAAATGAGGCTTACATCAGCACCAGTGCTAACAGTCCTTGATCCTAATGGTCAATTCTTAGTGATCACCAATGCATTTGGGGATGGACTTGGAGGAGTTCTTATGTAGGATGATTCAGTGGTAGCTTATGATTCTAGGAAATTGATGTCATATGCAGCGAATTATACCCCTCATGACCTAGAACTTGTGATAATTGTGCATACTTTACAATTTTAGAGGCATTATATGTTGGGAAAACCATTTGTGATCAATCCTAATAACTTGGGACTCAAGTACATCTTCACCCAACTAAATTTGAATGATCATGAAAGATGATGGTTAGAGTTCATGTTTGATTATGATTTTGATATTAAATATATCAAAGGCAAGGAGAATAAAGTAGCTGATGCTCTAAGATGTAGGAGGTACATAACAATTGTGGCTACTATCAAGAGTACTTTTAAAGATCAAGTGATTAAATTATCACCAGGAGATGAATTCTATGATTAGGTTAGGCAAGCATTATTTGAGAATGCTTAGAATCCTAGGTATAAAGGATTCAAGATAGATAATGATGGTATTTTATGGGGTAACGGTAAGATGTATGTATCTAATAGAGAGAGTTTGAGGAACATAGTGCTAAAAGAACTACATAATGCCCCATATTCAATATATCTATGAGTAATTGAGATCATGGATGAGCTTAAACCACTCTATTTTTGGAAAGGAATCAAGAGAGATGCAATGGATTTTGTGTTTGGTTGTCTAGAATGTTAGCATGTGAAAGCTAAACATGTTCATCTGATAGGATTGTTGTATCCACATAAAATACCAAAATGGAAGTGGTAGATGATTAACATGGACTTCATCTAAGGTTTGCCATTATCATGTAACATGCATGATATGATTTTGGTTATAGTTAAAAAATAACCAAGGTAGCCCACTTCATACCAAATAACTTGATATATGATGCACCTACACTTGTAAAGAGACTAAGGAAATAAGTGTATCAATTACACAATTTTTCAAAGAATATCATTTTGGATCAAGATTTGAAGATGACTTATAGGTTTTGGTTGACTCTAAATTCAACTCTAGGTATGTAGTCAAACTTTAACACTACATATCATCCACAAACTGATGGATATATAGAGTGAGTTAATCAAGTTTTAGAAGATATTATTCATATTTATTTCATGTATCAATAATACAAGTGTAAATAGTATCTTTCATTGGTTGAGTTTTCTTAAAACAACTCATACCAATCAACATTGAAGATGGCTCTATTTGAAGCATTATATGGAAGGAGGTATATAACACTAATCAGTTAGGATATGTTGGAAGATAGGGTAGTCTTTGGACCTAAGATGCTTTCAAAAATGAAATAGAAAGTTAGGAAAATTAGGTAGAGGTTTGCTGAGGCCAACGATAGACATAAAATTTATGATGATCTGAAGAGAATAGTTAAGCAATTTTATGTTGGTGATAAAATGTTTCTGTGGGTTAAGCTTAAAAAAAGCTCGTTTAAATTTGGGAAGTCAGTGAAACTATCACCAAGATATGTGGGACCCTTAGATGTTTTAGAAGTGGTCAATCTTATAGCATATGGGATTAAATTGCCACCAACCCTAGATCTTTTTCATAATGTCTTCCATGTGTCTTATCTTGAAAAGTATGTTGTTGATCCTTCACATGTGTTGGATTGGAATGCTTTATAAGTTCTAGATTTCAGGGTGGTCACAGTAAAACTAATCAAAGTAATTGACAATCACAAACTCCATTTGCATAATAAAGAAGTGTCATAGTGCAAGGTCTTGTGGGAGAAATATTATGAGGATAGTGCCACTTGGGAGGATTATGATAAGTTTTACAAGCTATTTCTATATTTGTTTGTTTGATTTGTTATTGCATATTATATTATTTTATGTTGAACAATATTTTAAATTCATAACTTGTGTTTAAATAAATGTCATTGGAATGATGACCAACTTTATAAGGGAAGAATGTCACATCCTAATTTTTATCTAATCTAAATGAACTATTTGATGTATAGAATATTATGGTTGATTAGTTGATTAATTAATATTTGATTAAGTTTAATGACATGCTAATTATGGTATAGTTTGTGTTAATTAACATAATTAGTTTGTTATAATTTATTAGTACTTTTGCATTCTATATATTGTGATAATTTTTGTTAGATATACAACATTATTTTATGGATATAATAATGTTTCAAGATACCTACCTTCATTGTCATGAGGTAGATGCAAGACATATTCTTCCCTCAGAATGTGATGAAGGAAGAACATCATGAGAGAGGGTGGTTTAGATGTAGATGTTGTGGATGCTAAAGAATGAATCTATAAATCCTTTCACACACCACTTAGTATATCATGTTTCATAATTAATTGTTTGATATAGATAACATAACATGTTTTGTGTATCTTTCAAGTGATTGTTAATTTGTCTTCTAGTATGATCTTGATTACTGATGATGATTGTATTATTTTGTTGAGTGATTTCACTAATTTTATGATCGTACTAGCTTATCTTATATAATTTTATTGTTTGACTGAATGAGTGAATTCAATTATGTTTTATTACCTTACTACTTAGTTAAGTATGTATAGTGTTATGATATGATGACATATTCCATTATTTTTATTCATCTATAAAGTTTAGATAATAATAATTAAAGATTATTATTACGATATTATATCATAATGCTGAAAGATAAATAACATTATTTTTAAATCTACTGTACTTAATTAACTATTTTACTAAAGGATAGATACTTATAACATATACTAGATAAATGAATATATTAATGTTAATATTTATTGAATTTAGGAAATCATTGTAATTGCTATGTATGTTTGTGGATAGCATTTCAACATTAAACTCTAATCTTGTAATACCTAGTTAAATTTCCATGTCATATAATCATTATTGTGTTTGGTTGATGGTAATTGCATGGGAATATAGTTGTTATTGACTATTTGATAGTCTTTGCATGGAATAAAACATAGGGATTATGTGAATTAAGGTTTGGTTGGCTGATGATTGTTTGTTAAGTCATTATCATGCATATTTTATAAAGAATATAAAATGATTTTTTTATAGGATTCAATAGAAGACTTGAGATAATTGGTGTTATTAATCATTCGTTGACTTTAGTTAAGCATTATTTTGGAGGAAAATATGGAGGTTACTGTGTTTACATGGTGATGGACTATGGAGATTTGTTGAGCAATTTTTTCATGCATTTATGCAATCAGTTGAATCAGTCATTAAGGGTGGAGAGTAAGATAATGAAAATGAATAAAAATAAGAGAAAGAGGGTTGTGGGTAGACACACAATACACAACATAGATGAGAGAGTTACATAAAGAGAAGAAGGTTATAGTTTGAAATAAAGAGAAAGGAATACATATGGCTTCTTGGGAATTCACATGTAAGTTTTATCATTCAATTCCTATGTGAAATAATGAATGGGTTTTTGAACTAGTTTGGGTTACCGGTTTTCTTTGTCATAATCTTGAAATAATGGGTTGTATGTGGATCCCTATGGAATGCTTGGCCTCCACTGAACCCCACATTCGATTCAGGGTAACTTGAGGGTTTTGGGTAAAGCCATAGAATTTCCATGACTATGGCTCTATGAAATATTTTTTTAAACTCCTCTCTTAGTTCAAAAAATTATGGGTCAAGCTAATTTTATATATTTAGTTAGTATATATTTATTTTGGGTGTTTGTTATAATCTAATTTGGATTCTGGGTATAAAAATGTGAATATATACATAAACATATACATAACTATATGTTTAATTATATTTATATATATAAATATAATTAAACATATAGTTATGTATGTGTTTATGTATATATTCACATTTTTATACCCAAAATCCAAATTATATTATAACAGACACCCAAAATTAATATATACTAACTAAATATAGCAAATACACACACACACACACACACACACACACACACACACACACACACACACACACACACACACACACACACACACCATTGTTGAAATGCTAGGCTTAAGTGTGAAACTATTAGTAGTTCATCTAAGAGATGAAGATATTAGTATAACAAACTTTTGGTTTTATTTTTGATGGAATTTATTTGTATTAGATTCAAATGAATATATAGATGTAGGGTTGAAGTAAAGATATATAACCTCCGCTATATATTTTAACCTTGTATTATGCATTTTGATTATGTAATTGAATTTGGGGAAAACTTTTGGTGTAAGTTTTATTATAAAACCTAGTTACGGGTAGGTGAAAAACTAAATGTAAGTTATTCTATCAAGTTTAAGCATGGGAAAATACCATAAGATGCTTTGATATATATATGGTAGAGTTTATTCTAATCTATTCATTATAATCATGAAAGGATTATGTTTAAATGTGACTTTGTAACATATATAGTTCAGATTTGTCTTTTATTTGAGAAAAAGGCTTAAATAGTCATTGAATAGATTGAGTTTTTAGATTAATTATATATTATGCATGGTATTTGATTGTGTTATTTTTCTAATAATAGAAACTGAGTTGGGTATTCAACTATGCATTTTTTTTGTTTTATTTGTGCATAAAGACTTTATACGTGAACTATATTTTAATGCGATTTTTTAACCTGACTGGGTATAGTTAGCTAGGTGTTGGAATTTGGTTGAAGTGTCAATTTTGAATCAATTGTGTCAATATATTTGATTTAAAAGGAATTGGTAAAGTGATGCTATGTATGTTTCATAAAAACAAGTATATGAGATTCATTCCAAAAATGAAAGAGTTATGGGGTTATTTTATTAGATGGATACATATATATTGAGTACACAAAGCACTCTAAGATATTTGGCAGTGGATGTCATCTTAGAAGTATACTGCATATAAAATGGTAGTTGTTCGGTACTATAATGGTATTCAAAGATTTATAAATTTGTGTGTGTGTGTATAAATTGGTAAAACATATAGTTGTAGACTATATTAAATTAGATTGATTATACCATTTATATATACATGTATTTCATATACTCAGCTATGTTGTGCATTATTACCATGTGTTATGTAAATGAATGCTTGTTATATATTTTAATGTTTATATAAAAATCATTAAGATAAAGTATTTAAGAGTTTAAATATAAAAAAATATCATGTTTTATATTGGCTTTTGTTATGTGGAATATGAAAAATTTATGAGCCTGAAATATAATGTTGATTTGTAGAGAAATAACATTATAAATTACTTAGTATTTGGGCAATTGATAGTTTAGATGTGATCATATGAAGATGGTATGTTTAAGACTATTTCTAGATTCTAGTTATTATATGTAATAAACTAGATAAATGGATTTATTTCACTTCATTTGATGGATTAAATGAATGTGTATGATAATTATGTACTTAGCATAATTTTGATTTGCTATAGGGGAATATTTTTGAATGAATCTAATAATTTTAATATTATTATTTAATTTTATTAAATCTCACATTCATGACCCTAATTAAGTAGTGGACAAATTACACTAGATTAATTAGCACCATCAATGCAAGATGAGGTGTAATTTGATTGAGTGGTGTGTATAAATTTGACTGATCCTAGATATTATTTATTATTGAAAAGTTTGGCCAAAGTAATGTTTGATAAACATCATCATTTCATATGTTAATATAGTTTTCATATTTATGTAATATCATATTAAAATAAATTTCTTTATGATACGCATATGTATTAGATATATTCAACTCATGGGTTTTGGTTTGTTACTCTAGATTCCTACATCGTTATTATCTACCCATCTATAAAGGGAGGGCCATCCCCTTATTGATAGATAGTGCGGGGGATATATGGTTCATGGTTGGTGTGGAAAAGCACTCAGATGATTCTCTCCCTCCTACCTAGAGTACTATACTTGAGACTACACTTGATATTACATATTGATACTTGAGTTATGAAGACTCTTGAGTCATGGAGACTTTGCTTAGAGGAGATTTGTATCAAGTTATATCATTTGAGATATTATTATGTATTGCTGAAAATTACAACATTTATACATTATACTTCCATAATAGTGGTTGTAATGTTGCATCAACTATGGATGAATTTATACTATTTCATTTATGCTATTATGCATTATTTATAGTTGCTTTAGTTTTGATAATGATTTCTTTATCTGTTCATGGTGATCCTTAGCTAAGTGGATTAGCTATGACTTAAAAATCTATTGACAAGACACTCGGCAATTGGATGTTCCCTAGAGAAAAAATCAATTTGAAGGACAAATAACCCACACCAGTAACTAAATTCAAAATGGGAATCTAGACTAGGATGGCCCTATTGAATAGGATATTTGGCTACCCAAGCATCAAATGCATCCACCTATAATGGGTTATATTACTTGATTTATTAAGAACATTAGAGTTGACCTTTAAACATCAGAGTGAAGTGATTGGATTAAGGATACGATAATAGATATTGAATAAAGATAAGAGGCCTCTAAGAGGTCATTTATATATGATGTCTTACTTGCTTGATGCAATCTTAGGGACATCTTACATTCATAATGGCTCATTCTAGAGCCCCCTCTAGACTGCATAAAGAATCAAATATGTGATTTTTATTCATCCATGCACATATATGAGTATAATCATAACATTGTGTGCATTTTTTAGGACATCTACCCCCAAGTATGCAGGGACATTCATGAGTCTCCCCTACCTAAGATATCAAAGAACATTGTAGATACATTACTGATTAGGGGAGACTATTGGTTATACCCATATTACATGGTCATCATGGTTATAGGTCATAAGGCTACACCTTTGCTCCTCCCCAAGTATGTCTCAAATAAGTTGGTAGAGTATGACATAGCCTACCAGCTATGGTGGGGTATCAACAAGGACATGCACAAGAAAAATAAAAATGACTTTCATGGATCTCAACTAATGATTAGAAGGATGTGCTACACCAATTGAAAGCACTTATATAAGGTAGGTAAGTACAAAGAATACTATTTATTGGCTTCATTTTCACATAGGGACTGATATCCCTATGGATAGGTGTAAAACCATATCAAAAGGCTTGACATCAAATAAAAACATCAACCCTACAATCATATTATTTTGCTCAATGCTCAAAATGATAACCAAGTTAGGGAGAAGGCACAATCAATTAAGTTGAAAAAATACCTTCTAAAAATTATTCAAGGGGAACCTTCACTTTCTATAAAAGAGGCATAGACTAGACTCCCACCAATTGGGGAATGGGATACATTAGACTTATGGACTAGCAGACCTTCTCATCCAATAAGAGATTAAGGGAAACCCTCTCAAACACAACTTGTGGCACTTAAGGTAGTTAAAAAGGAACCAGGGGTGCCAAATACCTCACTTGGGAAAAAATAAGAAGAGCTCATTTATCTTGATTCTTTAAATTTAGAGGGCCCTACCCAAGGTTATGTTCCATCATTTCTAGAGGTTGCTACTATGCTTACCTCAACCACACAACTAGCTCCTTATAAAACTACCAAGATAAATATTTTTTATACAAGGAAACTAAGGGATCAACCCCATCTATAGCACCTAGCCAAGGAAGCACCATCAATGAATTTAGCCACATAAGAGGTAGTTGAGCAACTATCAGGTGAGCCAACAGCTCCTCCAATTTCCATTACCCTTATTGTTTCTTATGTTTCTCTTTCTACTGTTAGTTCATTTGATATTTTTTCATTAACCCCTCCTATCTCCCCTCCTCTCTTGGTCTCCAAGGTAGAGGTTGATCATATTCGAGCCCTTTTTCAACCAAATTTGCTAGTTATAAAGGTAGAGTATCTCTCCTCTACCCTTGTACTTCTTATTTCCCTAGTTGGTATTCCTCTAATTTATTCTTCTACATTTGTTCCTATTATTCCTATTATTTTTCCTTCCACTATTTTTAAAACTACCATAAGAACCAAGAAAAAGGCCACAAAGAAAGTAAGGGGAGCAGTAACAACTCCATTGTTACATGTTTCATCTACAAAATTAAGTCTACAATTCCATCTCCTAGTCCCTCTCAAGATACAACTATGAAAACTGCTAGGAAGGCTAAGAAGAAGAAAAAGATAGTTTACATAGTCCATCCATTACCACAATATGGTAAATTAGACTATTCCAAAATCATCTGGCCTTCACTCCATGATCCCCTCCTAGAAGAAAATCTAAGGCTTACATTAGAGATATTGGGTGAGATGACAGTTTCAAACACTCAACCCATGGATCCAACCCAGCTAGTCCTCCCACAGTGGGTAATAGACACGTAGTCCAAGGCTTCCAAATTGCATAATCTAATAATAATTGAATTTCCCACTATAATTATAGTATTTGAAAATTCTATAGGGAGTGTATAAAGGGTTATAAAGAGTAGTCATAGTAGAGGAAAGGCAAGAAATGTACACCTTATCCAAAAGGAAGGGGAGATCCCCATATATAGAGGATTTTAAATATTATTTTGAAACACACAAGGATACTCTAGTAGAGATACATAAAGGAAATAAAATGGCTAGGAGATAACTAGATCCAAAACTAGAACAACTAAGATAACATCAACAAATCATCCATGTTTTATCCCAAATAGAGATAGATGTCTAAAGTGCTGCATCTAGATTGAATAATACTATTGAGGCTATTAGTGCAATGAGGGAATAATTGGCAACCTGTATAGTAGAGACAACTAAACTATTCAATTCATTAAAAATACATGAGAATAAACTAAAATTCTTATTCTTTTTACAACAACAAATCATATGCACACTTTAATCTGATGGCACCTTTAGAGGCTACCAATGACCTCAACTTGGTGGTAATTAGAACATAAAAGGCTAGGGAGTCAATTGATACAATTTAGGTAGTGATGCCTAAATACTCAGAACATGAAGCTCTCATTTGATGAATTTTTGATGAAATGAAGCTTTCACAGGCCAAGTATTCCATAGGGAGACTTATTAGTAGGGTCAATTTTGACCATCTCTTATACCAAGCTTTAAAAAAATTCAAATAGGATATACGAGGGAAGACCCTAGAGTAAATAGAGATTGCACTCAAATTTTCTAAGAAGGTTACTAAAGTTGAAATTTTTAGATCTAACTTCAAGGCTACAAAGTTTGAACATAAAAGGCTCCTAGAGCAAGTAAATAGGGTACATAGGCCTCCACCCCTTAACATGGGCAATCATTATGACATCATACATAAGAATTATCAAGCTTTAGAAGTGAAGAAGAATACTAGCACTTTGGCTCCTTGTTCAACACAAATATCCACTTAAACTCCCCCAACAACCTCACCTTCCATGCAACTACTTGGTTAACCTTAAGTTGAAGTCCAATTTTTTATGTATACCTGTAAAAAATAATTAATTTTTCACTTATAGTTAACTTACACTTAAGAGTGTACATGTAAAGTTGCTTAAACTATCTGTAAGCACGTACACATTGCATTACCTTACACAAGCCAACTAATTTTGACATAAATGCAATTATCTATAACTAGTATGTGAAACATGCATATTGAAGGATAAAATTAGAATTGAGGTCCTAACTACACCATGTAACCATGAGTTCACATACACTTGGAGGATGAGGCATCCCCTCCCCAAGTATATATATTTATGTAATTTCACATTCTAAAAGATTATAAGATTTGATCAATACAAGAAGAAGTCAATTTTGATCATCATGCAATTGTGTAGGTGTTTTGTCCTTCCATTCATGTGATATTAAGGTTTTGATTTTTTGGTTATAATAATATAATAATATAAAGTGTGTAAAAACTATGGATAAATTTTGATTATTTTATCAATATATGCTAACTTTAGATGTTCAAACACTATTGAAAATTATTAGATCTTATCAAGCAATTAGTTTAAATTGTGTTAATATTCTTAGTGTTTAGAAGTGTTTTCTATTTTCTAAGTGTGTGTAATAGTTGTCTTAGATGCCTTTTTATTCTAATCTGTAACCTTATAATTAAGGGTGTGCAAGAGTAACTCTAAAGGAAAAAACCTTCAGTTGAGACTATCAAGCTTCCTATATCATTCCTCCCCAAAATTCATAACTATGTTTACCTATGAATGTGAAATAGATGCAAGTAGTAAGAATAAGTTTTGAGATCACTTGTCCACTAAGAAACCAACCTAGGAAGTGACCCTTTGAGATCACAAAACCTTATTTTCTTCTCTACCCTTCCCTCTTTTTTGAGTTGATTTGATCAATATATACCCACTCAAGATTATGTATGACCCATCAATCCCACTCACTTAGCTTTGATTTCTTTACTAGGATTCTTTTAACTACAAACAAACTAAATTAAAAACCTACATACTCTGCTTGATATTCCACCACAAGGTTATTTAACCCATAACTAAAATGTGTGCCATGGAGTGGATTTTACCTCCATTGAGATCTTAAAATGTTAGAGGATACCTCATTTAAACTTTAGTTGGTACACAAGACCCACATCTATAAGAATAAAATCTATAACTAGAAGGAGGGAGATTGTGTGCCTTCCCATGTGAGAGGTTACCCCCTATGTTGAGTTTCACTAAGGACACCTAAGAGGGTTACCAGGTTTACCCAAACCAATCTTTTGATTTCCCCTTTATCACCACATCAAAGGCCTAGATCTGTACCAATTATTCCAAATATACCAAGGGATAGAAATCCATCTCCAATCTAAAATATACATCCCATTGATCATACCATGGCCCAAAAACATCCTTAGTTGGTTGGATATGCGATTGCCATCCCAGGATATGTAGAAACCGAGAGAAATATCTACCTCCTTTCTCCCTTTTAGGAAGGACTATAAAGGAACACATTAAGTCTTTTAAGGCTACATTAAGATTAAATAATTTTACTGATGAAGATGTTACATGAAGTATTTTCTTGTTTACCTTGTAGGATGCTACCTGTGATTGGTATCTCAACTTTAAAGAGAATTAGATCACTTCTTGGAATGCATGGCATAACACATTTTTTTCCCAATTGGGACAAGTTACTAGCCCTAGACTAGTGTATCAACATTTTAACATCATGAAAAAGGAGCATAAAGAACCAATTCAGGCTTCCAATGCTAGATTCTAAAAGATGTACACTTGGCTTAACCCAAAGTATAGGCTAGATGGACCATTGGCATTGGAGATGTATAGAAATACTCTAGATCCAATCCTTGCAATGTTACTATAAAGAGATTCTACTCCCTCCACTTTAGATTTAAAATACAAATAGGATATCAAAATTTATAGATAGTTGAACCCTCAAATACCTATCAGTACAAATATCAATTTTTATTTTATAGCTCTAAATCTAGTCACTCATGCCAATAAAAATGTCCCTACTTTCAATTAGAATTGATTCTATGTACTACTCCTTATAATATAGTAAACACCTAATCATAACTACAGTTATATGGATAACTAAGTATAGATGAATAGTCATCAATAAAATCAAAACTCATTACTCTTTAATGCTGTGGTTGTAAAAGGCACTGATTCTACCAAAGTAGAATGGGATTCAATCCAAAGAATGGTCCAAAAACTAAGAAATGACTTCCTAAATATGTAGAGGAAGATGGGAAACACCATTGTCTCAAATAATAACTAGAATTCTAGGTTTCAAAAATACATTAGACCCTTCAATAGGCTTACTAATAATGCAAAGTAACATCCCAACAAGTTACCAGAGATCAACATAATGGAAATGACTCTACCTAATTGGTGTAGAGTCTATAATACATCACAACATGGTAATTTAATGTGTATATTTATGTGCAACATTTGAGATATTCTATAGAGAGATGGTAAGGCAAGACTTGATGAATAACCCACTAGAGTTTCACCTAGAAGCTAGATCCTTAAACACAATAATGGTATTTGAAACACATGAGTCTTTCATTCTAAGATAAAATGAAAATTAACTATAGGATAATTATGATGAACTTTAGGATTTACAATAATACCAGAAGGGAAATTATAGCTGTTGACCAAGTTTGACTTTTTAGTCAAACTGGGGCACCTATATGCAAAAACTTGATTTTCTAGGTCTATAGGGGGTTTAAATATATGTTATAAGGTGTATAAATGGTTAATTAATTCCATTTAATGTTATAATACCTCTGGTTATTAGTCCTCTAAGTCTATTTATCTTTTTTGGGTCATTTAGAGGTTATTTTAGGTGTATTTAATGCTTTGTATAGATTTCTTGGGATTTTTGCAAGTTAAAAATACTTATTTCATCCCCCATGTTTCTTTATAATTCTTTAGGGATCTGAAATAACTAAATAAATGGTAGGTTGTTCATAAAAGGTATTTTTCTTGACCAAAGAATGAAAAAAAGACACTTGTACAGTTCCTTGGGAAGTGTACCACTTGGAAAACGTGGTGATGTGACTCTTCATATTCTAAAAGGTCATATCCACTTTTTTATTTAAGAAATTTCATAAAAATTGGCTTCTGTAACTCATTTTCTCATTCTCTCCCCTTGACATGCAAAGAAGGCTCAAATTCAAATGCTCAATATGGGCCATACAATTTGATTTGGGGGGAGTTATTCTAGGGTTGGATAGTTATCTGAGTCCTCTTCACATCCATAGAAATAAATTTCATTTTGGTGTATTATTGTTCATGAACCATTTGTTTGATCTTACATAGCTTTTTATGGACTTTCATCCATGAGGGGGTCAAATTTTGAGCTTGTCCTAGAATTTATATTTTTGGATTGATTATTTATTGTGTTTTATGTGTATAAAAATGTTTTTCAAGTCATCACCATGCATATTATTGCTTTGGAGAGCTGAATTTGGTAAGAAAGCCTCTTCTAGGCTTACATAATGGCTAGTTTGCATGGACAATCACTTCAATTGATTTTCAAGTGGCTTCTCCATATTGGTAAAGGTGTTTTATTATTTTTTTTATGATTCTCCTAGTTTTTTTAATGCTGGAATGGTTATAAATTGTTGGGTGATGTTTAAAAGGCCTTATTTTCATGTTTCTTGCTTTCTTGAAGAGATTGTCTCAGTCCACCAGCCCAAACCATTATCTATAGGAGCATGCTGATGTCATCATGGCCATGAAACAGCCTTCACATGATCTCAATACTTAAAATTTACTTGGAATACACTTTGGGAAAGTTCTAGACTTAATAAGAAGGATCACAAGGTGTCAAAGCATCAAAAGGAGTTGGCTGTATTTTTGAGTCTTTAGTCCCTAAAGGTTGCAAATAAAGGTCTAGGGTTTGTTTTGAGGTGATATATCTCATGAAAAGAGATGTTCCAATGAATTTTTGTTGTTGGGTCTTGTAGCCCTATCTACCAAGAGAAAACATGCCAAGTTGGAGGGCAAATGGAAGAGTGGAAGATGAGTTGTGACACCATCCAAAATGACCAAAAACCATTGAAAGATGGCAATGATGTCTACGGGTTTTCTAAGGGGTGTTCACCCTACAATGACTTTAGGAAGTTTTGGTCCATCTATAGTATGAGGAAATAACTCCAATGGTTGTAACAAGCAAATACTACCAATTAGTCCATGAGAAGAGAGATGGTTATGTGAAATGACCCTATAGGCCTGTCCCTTATCTGTACACAGGGCATAGAGATTGTATGGACGTGTTTCAAGGTTTTGCTATAAGGGGATGCTTATAAGGACCCAAAATATGATAATATGGTATAGGTATGAATGCCATTGAATGAAATACATCATTTGTAGGTCTCAAATAGTCTTAGCATGATCTAAACTCACCTCCAAAGCAACCTACAGGCCTGAGAGCATGCACTTATAACCAAGACCCTAAGTTTGGTAGCAGTCAAGGTGAAGTGAGTATATTTGAGCCCAAAGAGAATGTGTGATGAGGTTAAGTGATGTGACCTGATATTATGGAGATCACTAAGATATTACACACACTTTAAGGCCAAAAATCATGTTGACAAGCTACAACCAAGGCCTAAAACATGTAAAACATAGTCATAAGGGATTAGTAATGGTCAAGGTAAACTCAGGTCTTTTGAGCTCTAATAAAAGCATTAAGTGAGATCATATGATTATGTATTATATGATGAATATCATAGGAGACCTTAAATACCTTTTGATATCTTAACATCCTCCCTAGAATCCTACAACAGAGACCATGACTATCTCAGTCTGTATACCAGGTAGAGCACAAGCAGTTGACAATCCAAACAAGAGTTAAAGATGGTTAAAAGGGTTTATAAGAAAGGTTATCGTGGCTTACTAATAAGGTTCAAAAGTACAAAAATCAGGCCCAAACCACCACCTATAGTCAGCTAAGTGACTATCTCAGTCAAACAATCACAAGGATAAGGTTTGAAAAGATGAGAGACCTAAAACAAGATGGAATTAACCCCAAGTAAGGAATTTTGGTCAATAATGATGTTATAGGATCTTATTTAATGTTTCAAAGGCTTATCTCATTCAAATAATTGAAACATGGGTCTCCAAACATGAAAACTCAGTCATACCCTGCCTACCCATAGTTATGCCCTCCCAACAAGTTTGCCATGGAAATAGTGTGAGTTTAAGGACCAAATATTGGAGTTAAGAGATTAAATTTGGTAAATATTACACTTTTTACCTATATAAAATTATCTAATAGTCATATTTGATGATATAATAAGGAAAACATCCACTATTTTGTCTCAGAGTAGGGGCTATTTTGGCATGTATGGAGATGCCAATTGAAGGAAAAATGATGAAATATTGAACCAAAAGGATATAAATGGTAAATTTATGATTGGATAATATTTAGGGACCTAATAATACATAAAACACATTTATATATGGTCTGAAATAATACAATTTTCTCCAACCATGAAGGGTTGTAGTCATGCCTAGTGGGAATCCTTAGGCCTAAAAGCCCAACTAAGGGTCATATGCATTTTTGGAATTTTAAATACCTTAAAATTTATTGGAAATTTTTTTCATGGGTACATGATATTTATTGGATCTATAATAGGTCAAATGAATCCATTGGAACAAGAAGTTGGGTCTCAAATGGCAAACAAGCCTATTGTTAAGGTCTAGGCCTAAGGCCAAACAAGGGTAAGTTTTCATTTTTTTTCTCTTGTTAAGATCTATAAATGATTTTAATAGGTTGATAGGGAGTCATAAGGTGTGTTTCATATTTTTTTTGCATCAAGAAGATATTTTTGGCTTGAAGTGTTCTCAGACCTTGCTCATTGTGGAAAATGGAGCTCGAATGCCAACTTTAAACGCTTGGAACTTATTTGATGATTTTCATGGGAAAATAAGGAATTTGGAGAAGTTATAGAGGGTAATTTAGGATCCCTTAGTGTAATTTTTTATGAGTTACAATGTATTTTCTTTATGAACAAATGTTAAGACTAAAAATGACCTTGAAACCCTTGCAAACCCTTCTCACAAACCTGCTTAGATAAATAAGGCTCTACGTGTATCTAGATGAATGAATTTGACCTTTAGGGTTAAATATAATTTTTATATGACTTCATGAGGATAACATCCATGTCACTTGATTATATGGAATCTATACGAATGGAACATGGGACCTATTTCTTTGACAATTTCTTGTGTTTTATAGGTTTTGAGGGTGATCAAAGGATGTCAATCACTTGGTAGGGTATCTTGGGACTTGAAAAAAATCTATATACCATTTTAAGATATTTTAAACACTCAAAACTATCTATGCTATGCAACTCACTATAGCCAGTCAAGAATGGGAAGAGTGATCACATAGGGGAAATAGTGGAAACTCAAATTAGAAGGTATTTTAAGGTGTTTTGGATGGTGATAAGAATATTTTGTTTCCTTAAATGTGTCATAACACATATTTTATGAATAATATTATAGGTATGAAGAATTTTCCAAAGCCAAGTGGAGGAGGTGCATGGAGAGAGCCCCGTTTAAAACTGCCAAGCATGATTTTGCATGTCCAAGAAAATAGGGATTGTTAGAGGTTAATCCAATACATGTGGGGAATTTTTTCTAAACCCTCTTGATCATATTCATCATCAGACCTGGCCATATGTAGGGCTAAGGGTAGTTTTTTAAGGCAAATCGTATAGGCAATTTTTTATGCCAAGCTTGTAGGTCTTGTGACACGTTTCACTATCTTATGACTTGTTTTGGACAAGTATACTTATATGACATGGAATAAATCACCCCACCTATCCTATACATTCATTTTTAATTTATTTTCACTTGGTGACACATGTCCTTGTGCCTCTTCAACTTCCTCCCTCTCTCTCTTCCTCCAAGTTCTATAAATGCAAGCCATTTTGGCTTTGAAATGGATTTCAACTTTTGGTATGGTAAAGCCATGCCAAAATTATACCTTAATTTTTACTTAGATTAATGAAAAGCAAGATGGTTTTACTCAAAGTTCATTTTTAATGTGTTGAAGTGATCTCTTTGAATGTCAAGAATAGATTAGGTTCATGTTGCTTTCATACAATCCTTGAATATGTTGTTGAAAAATGGCTTCCCTTATCAAGTTTCATGAAGTGTATGTTGTTACAATAGGATCTTGAAGTGTGTATGAGTTTAGGAGTGTCACATGTGACCTTCTTTTCACTTGCCTTCATTTGTTGAGTGACTCTTTGCCTTCAATAAAAACACTAACATTAGAAGCTCTATCAATGGCGTTGAGGCTAGTTTGACTATATTAGTCCATTAGGAAAATTTCAAGTGTATGTGAAACCAAATCCTTGGTGTATCACCTCTTAGAGTAGGTTTGTTTTATGTATCTCTCTCTCTCTCTCCCTTTTCACCCATTATAGGTAGTCTTAGGAGCATAAGCACATCAAGTCATATCTAGAGAGATATCCCTCATAATACTAGAGGTATACCTCCACCATAGGTGCCCCACACACTTGGAGGTATTTGCATGTTGCCCAAATCTTGAAGAGGCTTGAACATCCTCTTCTATGGTGTTATATTTGGAGACAACAATAGCCTAAGGAGAAAGTATCCAATTACAACATCTAATCCTTTGAAAAATATTACTACTTCACTAAATTTAAGAGTTGATAACAATCCACCTCCCCATAAGGCAAATGAACAACTCTAGAATAAAAAGGATCAAGGGAAAGGGAGGTACAACATTGTTAAAGACATGAATAATATTAAAGATAACATTACTCGTCATGAATTAGCCTAGATTAAATAACAAAAAGAGATCCTATGAAAGTCTATCATAGGGAAAGTGACTACTAATAAGAGAAAGGATGCTCACACCAATGTCATATATAAAATTAAACCTAAAGTTTCACCTTTCTCATTGACTATTCAAGTGTTTGGAAAGAACATCAACACCTATTTAGTCAATTTTGGATCTTCATCTATGGTGATGCCTACTTCAATTTTCCAAAATATGGGTTTTAACCTAAATACATACAAGAGAATGGTTTCACAAGTGGATAAGACCATGGTCCCTATAATAGGAGAGCTAAATAATGTATGGATCTAGGTAGCATCTGAACCATGAGTAAAAATGATAATAAACATACTAGTAGTATATATTATATAAGGATACAAACACCTCATTAATAGAGATTGGTCCAAGACATTGAATGGGTATGTGGTAACAAACTTATCTCAAATTTGGTTACCATGGAGAGGTACTCCAAACCAGATTCAAATTGATCAAGATCCAAGAATAAAGCATCTAATTATTAAATATAATATAAAGAATGAATAAGTAATTTATAAATATCCAGACTTTAGGATTTATACCTTCACTAAACATCATGAAGTGCGAGAACCAAAAGTCCAAGGACCTTTCTAATTGTGGACCCTCAACTTCGATGGTGAAATATCCAAGCAAGGATCAAGCATCAACATTAAACTGGTGGAACCAAAAGGAAAGAAATACCTATAAACATAGAGATTATAATTCCTTTGCACTGATAATAGAGATAAATATGAGGTAATAATTTTGGGACTACATTTTCCTCTAAAAAATAATGTCAAACAACTACTAATTTATGGAGATTCAAAACTGATAGTCTATCAGGTCAAAAATAAATACCAACACAAGATTCCATATATAAAAAGGTACAAACATAGAACAAGAGATTTGATTGAGTCTTTTGAGTCCTTTAACAAAAAAATTTTACCCAAAGAATAGAATCAATCTACTAATTCATTAGATTCATTAGTTTATAACTTAACACCCCTAAAAGAGTCCAAGGTACAAATATTCTCCATTGAGCTAATACTTGTACACAAATTCTTGATGATAACCAGTTTATTATCCAATTCTTGACTAACTCAAGAAAATTTGAGTCTCAAATCATTGATGACAAGTAAATTAATTACTTATGACAAGAGGAATTAGGGGGAGAAAGAGTTATTTAGTTTAAAGAAAATTGCCTCCCATTGGGAATGGTTTCCTTGGAAAGGATATTTGATTTGGATCCTCAAGCCCAATAACAAAGGCAGACAAAAGTAAATGAATTTGAATTCAAAAGGGAAAATATAGGATATGAGTGTAACCCATGCTATGCCAACATTAGTCCCAATGATATTCTAGAGAAAAGGCATAAAATGAAGAGTTTAATCACTCAATATAAGGATGTGATTGCATGGACATATGAAGGCCAAAATAATTTCAACCCAAGGGTCATGACCCATATAATTCCATTAAATTTGGACCATAAACCATTCAGGCAAAGGTAAAGGCTAGTAAATCCTCTCTTAGAACCCTTTATTCAGAAGCAAATGGAGAAGTTGTTGAGTGAAAAAATAGTTTTTCCCATCAAACATTCTACTTGGGTGGATTATTTAGTTCCAGTCAGGAAGAAAAGTAGAGAGATTAGGCTCTGTTTCAATTTTAGTAACTTAGATAAGTCTTTAAGAAATAAAATTATCTATTACCTTCTGGATGAATTCATCTAAATAGTGAGTGGTTCAGGAATGTTGTCTATATTGGATGGATTTTTAGGGTATAATGAGGTGATCGTAGAATTAGAATAAAGAATGAAGACAACATTCACCATGAAAATGGGTTACTTATGCATATAAGAGGATGACATTTGGCCTAATTAATATAGGTGCCATGTTTCAATGAGCTATGGATCACACATTCTAGGGTGTTATAGGTAAATGTATAATTGTTTACATGGATGACCTCCTAGTCTTCTCAAAAGTAAGGACTGATCACATAAGACACCTACAATCAATATTCGAAAGATGTAGAAAGTTTGGCATCTTGTTGAACCCTAAAGACAGTATATTTGGTGTTATAGAAGGCAAGCTTGTGGTTCATACAAATATGAGATTACGATTGACCGAGATAAAATTCAAGGGATATCAAAAATTGATTTCCAAAATCGAAAAAAGGAACTCAAATATTTCTTTGTGAAGATAAACTTTGTGAGAAAGTTTATATTAGGCTTTACAAAAATCGTTAGACCTCTAAATACAATGCTCAAGTGAGATGCTAAAGTGGAATGGAAAACATAGGCTCAAAAGTCTTTTCAAGACATTAAATATGCAATATCCCAAGCCCATGTCTTGATAAGTGTAGACTTCACCAAATACTTCTTATTTTCATTCAACTTAGAACATACTATTGCTGCCATGCTCACCTAGAAGAAAGAGGAGAGTGAGCATCCTATCACATTCATGAGTACAAAATTGAAATAATTATAACTTAGGTATTCCATTATAGATAAACAAAACTTTACCCATGTTAAAGAGGTGAATAAATTTTGACATTACATCATAAGGAACAAGATAATTACCACTGTACCAGATACTACTGTTAAGCTTGCTTTATCACAAAATAAATTGGGAGAATACAGAGGAACATAGATGGAAAAATTACAAGAATATGACATGGAAATAGATCCTACCAATATCTTTATATTTCATGGCATCATTTATCTCATGACTAAGCATGACCCATGCATCATCATTGAGGAGGTTTATGAAAACTAAGTATCTAAATGGAACTCGTATACTAACATTATTCAATATTTACTCATAGGGACTTGCTCTCTAAAGTTTAAAAGAGAACAAAGGAGAGATTTGATACTCAAAGTGTCTCATTACATGATTAAAAAATGGATCTTATATAAAATAAATTATGAAGTAATTTACCTTAAATGCGTATCACAAGAGGAATCTCAAGAAAATTTGGAAAATTTGCACCAAAAGATAGGTAGTGGTCATCCCTCTAGAAACACCAGTATCCATAAAATACTTAGAATGGGTTATTATTAGACAATCATTTTCAAGGACACACATGTTCATGTCTAAACATGAAATGATTGAAAATTCTTGGAAAAAAATGAAGCACACATAGTCATGCCTATAAAATTGGTGATTGAAGGAATAACATTTGCCCAATGGGGCTTGGACTTCATTGGGGTCATTAATCTTGATTCTTCGGTTGGACACAAGTTTATACTCACTAATATAGATTATTGCACATGATGGACTAAATTTGTAGCTACAAAGTATTCATGAACACAAGATGTGATCATATTTATAGAAGAAAATATCACAACTAGATTTGGTACTCCTATCTCTCTAGTGTGTGACAACGACCCAACATTCCAGTTAACTGAATTTATTGAATAGGCCCACACCAATAAAATCACCATTAGGTCATCATCCAACCATTACCCATAAGGAAATGAGTTTGGTTGAATAAAAAAATAAGAACCTTATTGATGCCATTAAGAAGGGTATAATACACAAACCTAGAGATTGACACAATCTACTAAAGTATACACTGTGGGTTGATCAAACAAGATATAAGTAGGCACTCAAATCCTCTCCTTACTTACTAATCTATGGGAGACAACTTGTTTTCTTAATCATGCTTAAGTTGAAAACATATAAGTTTATTTAGGAATACATAGAGTGAAGAGATAAGGTGGAGTATCGATTGTTGGACATAATATAAATGGAAGACTGAAGGGCTGAGGCCTTACATAACTTCAATAAACATCAAGATATAAAGAAAAGATGGTTTGACAAAAGAGAAAAATTCAAAGCATTCAAAATATCTGACTTGGTGATTCTATAGGACAAAGCCCATGAAAAGAAAGGATAACATGGTAAGTTTACCCCATTGTGGATTGGACCCTATCATATTTTAGAGATCCTGGGTAATAATGCTTTCCATCTAAAGGAACTCCAAGGTAATGAGATGACATATCTAGTCAATGGACAATTTTTGAAGCATTAATTCATGGTTTTACCATCTATAAATTTCCTCTCATATAAACAAGGGTGATGTTAAGATTAGGAATATGGTAGATTTAATATTTTATTAGAATAGATTTTATGCTTTCATAGAATAGTTTCCCCACTTCCTAGGTTAGCTTTCCCAGTTTTCAGTAGTTCATTTTATAAAGTAGTTTCCTACTTTCTAGATTAGACATTTACCTTTGTCTTATGACAATCTGATTATCTTTCCCTAATATGAACAAATCAAGTATCCAAACTATTGAGACTTCCTTTAACATGTTCAAAAGCAAAAGGATCAACCTATGGTAAAACATGATAAGAATAGGTACATCAATTTGTTTATTTGTAAGATTTTACACCCATACATTTTAAATTTCTAGAATTAAGGTGTATAATAGTAAAATTGATCATAAACAAGATAACACTAAATACTTTAATCAAACATGTGAAGGATACTCTCATTATTACATACAAATTTTAGAAATTTTTTCACTTTCCTTAGATCAAATATACTTATCCGAGGAAATAACCATTGATATGGGTATAATTGATAGAGATAGTCTGGTAAACTTATGATTTCATGGATACCATCTCATTATTGTTTCTAATCTCCCTCTCCTAGTAATATTATTCAAAATAAAATATAATAAACATAAGGATCAAAGCATCCTAAAAAGAGGGATCCAACATGCCTAAAATAGAAAAAATCCAAAGGTGATCAAAGAGCTTAAAATGATGAAATAAGGTCAATGTACCAATAATGATAAATGAATGTACGAAAAGGAAAGAGAAAGAACCCATGGTACCTCTATCTGGGCTATGGATGCTTGTATAGTAGCAGATCAATGCTAGAGCTTCCCCAAATTTCAAATCTTTTTTCAAAAACTAGAGTAAAATCTATAGGTGTCCCACTTCTCTAATAAAGTCCTCATAATAAGGATAAAAGGAAACCACTTCCTCACACATAGTTCTGGGGTAACTAAAAAGGTAAGTATGTTGTATGTGGTTGATAAGAGTTTCTTTTATATATCTAATTTAATTATCTTGTGTATGATGGTTCATGTTTGATTTATGAGTAGCTAATCAAAAGTTTTGGATTCTCAAATACTAAAGAGTATTTCCCCTGTGAGTCTTTATTTTTTGTACACAACATACCTCCATTCTATTTTTTATCAGAATAGAGACCCACTATCTTTCAAAATTAGCCTATGGTCTTATATTGAAATTCCTCTAAAAGGAAATCCCTAAATGTATTGTGCTAACTTTGTTATTTGGTAGACATATGAACATACCTTTTTATCTTTTTGGACTAACCTACGAATGATTTTTAGAAGTTGTGTATATGTAGTCTCAACTAATCTTCTTCAACAAAATTCCTCTATGGAACTACTTAGACCAAACGTGTATTCAGTGATTTTTTTAAGAAATTTCATTTGCCAAACTCTTTTGACATACTATTACTTTTTGATAGAATTATTTTAGTGGTTTTATTTGATGAATTATTCTAACACATTATGGGTCTTTGTCACTCCACATTTTACATACCTTTTAGGAATTTACTCTCTGTAATTTTCATTTGGATAATTTTTTCAAAATAAAGTGTTTAGGATTTCAATTTATAGGACCTTGAAGCTATATTCACCATATATTAGAACACTTTGCTATTTACTCTTCATCCATTGTTCTTCAAGAACCAGGTCTATAATGTATTAAATTTTGGTTTTTCTATGTCTTAATAGGATTTATTTTACAAATATCCTTCTATGAAATTACCTGACTCATTTAGATAAAATATTTGATGATTTTGCTCGACAAATTCCTTTGACATGTTTGAGTTTTTGGCAATTTTGTTTGGTAGAAGATTTTAACACATTTAGGTCTTTGACAAACTCATTTAGAGCTTTCCCATGGCACATTTAAGTCATTATCAAAAGCGTTCAAAAAATTTGTTCAATATTTTCATCTTCCTTGCAAACATTGTTATATCTCAACTCCCAACTTTTGACTATCGCAAGATTTGCTACTCAGTAAACTAAAGCCAAAAAAGTGATGAAATGAAATTTAGAAAAGGGAAATGATGTGGCACTCCTACTAAACATCAATAGTGTCTACCTATCATACCCACCAAATGAAGTGGAAAAGTTTGAATTGAATAAATAAATCAAAGTTAGAGACATAAGACATTAATGGTGAATGAATTGGAAATCAATTCCAAAGCTATATCAAAATAGATTGAATGATGAAATTCCCTTTCAATCTCAATCTAAATTGTGAACTCAATTAATTTCCAAAAATAGGGCCCTAGCCACCAGTGTCTCCAACTTAACAACATACTCAAGAGATCTAACTGATTGAATTACAAACCAGAATAATATCAACTAAATTGAATAGTAATGGCATCTTCATCTAGATCATTTTGGGGAACTCTCCCTCCTTCAATATTTTCCATCAAAGATTCCACTGAGTACATGGATTCACTCTTTGAACCTGTAATATTCAAAAATGATTATACAAATTGATTAGAATTATGGGAGGCCATTAATTAGGTTGACACACATACATATGAGGAGAATTTTACTCTAGCCTAGTGCCAATTGGCCATAGACCTCATCTTGCTCAAGCATAAAGGGTTACACTTTGCCATAGTGAATCTATAAGTCATGCCTTGTATCGCCCTCCTATGAGATTTATTATTCACTAATAAGATATCTAGAGGAGAGTTCCTACATCATGTCAATCATAAAATGGTCATAGCATGTATCTGTAGTGACATGTTTTAAAGGTACCTCTCCCTTTGATGAGTGTCATCTAACTCCTCATTTAATCAATATTCAATTGGTGTCTTATCAACCAGGGCTAGTGTCTAAAGCTATTTGCAGTAAGGTATGGGATGATAGATCTAGAAGTTTGCTTATGGGGGTGTTTGCTGATCCTATTCTAACTTTGACTAAACTACTTGATTCACACTTTTGTTAAAAAAAGAAAATTAATCAATCCACTCTTTTGCTGGAAGTAAAATATCACACTCATATTTTACATTTTTAGGGAAAGTAAATTCACA
The DNA here is from genome assembly GCA_037957365.1 of Torreya grandis. Lineage (NCBI taxonomy): Eukaryota > Viridiplantae > Streptophyta > Pinopsida > Cupressales > Taxaceae > Torreya > Torreya grandis. The sequence goes on from JARHVA010004596.1 coordinate 914,819, forward strand.
CTTCTACTTATGAAAAGAAATTTGTTTCACACTTCTACTGTAAAAGAAAACATACTTTGCATAGAAAAGAAATGAAATAAGAAAATACTCTTTTTAAACTATGAATTTGTTTTGATGTTTTTTATAAATAAATGCAAATAGTAACAAGATTCTAACTAATAAAATAGAACATAAATACCATACATAGTTCCTGGTTCTAAGGAGAGTGGGCCCTTGCTCCTCTCAGACTCAAGAACAAAGATTAACCAGTGCTAAAAACTTGAAGTATTAATTCATGGAAATGAAATGTTTACAATCTCATTGAAACCTATATGCTTTTAAAATATCTAATTCTTGATTTTATATTTTCTCTATATCCTCTATTTTTTCTCTCCCTTTTCATAGTCAAAAGTCTTACACTTTATACTAATCAACTCAAAATAGGATGCAAAATAATATGACTCCTGGTCGATCCTTTCATCCAAAGATAGGAGATTGGATTTCCAAGAGATCCAATTATTTTGATGAAATAAATATCCTATCCTATAATATTCCTAAAATTTGATTACATACAAATTTATCAAAAGTAAGTCCTTCAAAATAGAAGGTGGTTATTTTACTTATTTGATTCCAGCTGGAATGGTTCTTCCTTATCCTATCTAGTCACCAACTTCCCATTTGTGGCATTGTCCTTACAGAATTCTCAGAATTGATCTTGTATAGTTCGTAGAAACAAGCCTATGGAGTCTATAGAAATAAGCTTATGGAGTCTGTAGAAACAAGCCTATAGAGTCCATAGAAACAAGCCTATAGAGTCCATATAAACAAGCCTATGGAGTCCATAAAAACAAACCTGCAAAATCTATAGAAACAAGCCTGCAGAGTCTGTAAAAGCAAGCCTGCAGAGTTTGTAGAAGTAATCCTACAGAGTCTGTAGTTGTGCTGGATGGAGATCAAAATGGAATGTTCACTATACATCACTTGTGTCTTCTTCCTGAGCATTCTTCACACCAAAGATCACTAAAACATGCATGTATTAGACATTAATGACAAAGTAAAGGTTTAGTCTTTGGTTTAATATAAACAAGACAAATATATATTTTCCATGTAATAGTTATCTAAGAATCTATGATTTGTATAAGATAATATCCTTCAAGAGATGATTTGAAGGAAATAACATGTCAATAATGAGCCATGTTTTGAGCTCATCACCCTTCCTATTGTAGATGCTAGTTATGATTTACGTAGAGTAGTGGTGTGGAAAAAAGAAAAATCTATTGAGAAGACACTCAAAAATTGGATGTTCCCTATAGAAATAATTAGTTTGAAGGACAAACAACCCACATTGGTAAATAAATTTAGAATGACAATCTAGATTGGGATGGCCTTATTGAACAAGCTATTTACTATCCAAGCATAAAATTCCTCCACCTAGAATGGGTTTCATTGTTTGATTTTCTAAGAACATCAAAGTTGACCTTTGCTCTTGGTAAAGTGATTGGAGAAAGGCTATGAGAGTAGATATTTAATAATGACAAAAGGCCTTTAGGAGGTCATTTATATATAATGTCTTACTTTCTTAACACAATCTTAGGGATATAGTACATTCATAATGGCTCACTCTAGAGCTCCCTCTGGATTGAATAAAGAATCATATATGTGATTCTTACTCCCTCATGCACATATATGCATATAATCTAAACATTGTGTGCATATCTAAAGACATATACCCTCAGGGATGGATGGCTATTCATGAGTCTCCCCTACTTAGGATATCAAAGAAAATTATAGATATATTATTTATTAGGGGATACTATTGGTTATACCCTAATTACATTGTCATCACGGTTATAGGACATAAGGTTACACCTTTGTGCCTCCCCAAGTATGTCCCATATAAATTGGTAGAGTAATAAATAACCTACTAGTTATGGTGGGGTATTTATGAGGACATGTATAATAAAAATAAATTTTAACTTGACAACTCTCACCTAATGATTGAAAAGATGAACTACACTAATCAAAGGAAATTCTATGAGGTAGGGAAGTAAAAAAATACTTTTCCTTGGATTCATTACCAAACAAGGACTAGGATCCCATGGATAGGTGTAAAACCATATCAAAAGGCTTAGAATCGACTATTTACATTAGCCCTATGATCATTACTTTTTTCCTCAATGCTAAAAATGATGATCAAGTTTGGGAGAGGGCACAATTAATTCAGCTGAAAGAAGAGCTTCTAAAAATTATTCAAGGGGAACCTTTCCTTTATATAAAGAACCCATGGATTTGAATCCTATTGACTAGGGGATGGGAAACATCATAATTTTGAACTAGAAGACCTGCTCAACCAGTAAGAGAAAAAAGGAAACCTTCCCAAACATGCCCTATCACACTTAAGGAAGTGAAGAAGGAACCATGGGTATCAGATACTTCACTTGGGGTAAAACAAGATGAGCCCATTTATCTTGATTCTTCAAATTTCAAGGGCCTTACCCAAGGTGACATTCTATCAGTTTTAAAGGTTGATGTTTTGGTTACCTCAAACACACAAGTATGTCCTTACATAGCTCCCAAGATAGTTATTTATTATACAAGGAATCCAAGGGATATCCCCCTCCATAAAGCCTAGCCAAGGAAGCATAATCAATGGATCTAGCCACATAAGAAGAAATTAGATGGTATATCTCTAATGAGGAGGTGGAATTACAAAGAGAGAAAGTCTTTATCTTACAAGATCCAAAGGTAAAGGCACCATTATATAACCAAACATCATGTGATCCAACACCCCCTCCAATTTCCATTACCCATAATGTTTCTTATGTTTCTCTTTCTATTATTAATTCATTTGATCCTATTTCATTCACCCCTCCTAGCCCCCCTCCTGTCATGGTACCCAAGGTGGAGATTGCTCCTATTCAACCCCTTATTCAACAAACTCTACTATTTATAAAGATAGAGGATCTATCCCATACCCTTGGGGTTGTTAATTCCCTAGTTGATATTCCTCTTATTGTTCCTTCTACATTTGTTCTTACTATTATAATTATTCCTTCCACTACTATTCCACCCCCCATAAAAACATATATAAAGGCTAAAAATAAAGAAAAGGGAGTAATAACAATTCCCTAATTAGATGTTTCATCTACATAGTTAAGTGTACCAATTCCCACTCCTAGTCCCTCTCAATATACAACTATCGTAACCACTAGGAAGGTTGAGAATTAAAAAAAAAGATAGTTTACATAGTCCATCCAATACCACAATATGGATTGGACTGGTCCAAAATCATCTGGAATTTACTCCCTAATCCTATCATAGAGGAAAATATGAGAAATACATCAAGAGAGATTTGGGTGAGACTATAACTTCAGACACTCAACCCATAGACCAAGCCCAGTGAGTCCTCCCATAATGGGAAACAAACATGTAGTTAGAGGTTTCCAAAAGGCCTAATCTAGTAATCACCAAATTTTCCATTGTAAGTATAGTATTTGAAAAATCTATAGGGAGTGCATAGAGGATCAGAAAGAGGAAGATGGAAGATGAGACTGGAAGAGCAGTCAAAGTATATGAAAGGAAAGAAATGTACACCTTATACAAAATGAAAGAGAAAAAATTGGGGCACTCCCCATAAATAGAGGATTTTAAATCCTATTTTGAATCAAACAAGGATGATCTAATAGAGAAACATGAAGGAACTAGAATGGTAATGAGATAACTAGAGCAAGAATTACAACAAATAAGACAACATTAACAAACCATACATGTTCCATCCTAAATAGATATGGATGTACAGATTGTTGCATCCAAATTATATAATACTATTGAGGATATTAGTGAAATGAGAGTATTATTATCACCCCATATAATAAAGATAACCAAATTATTTATTTATTTGAAAATAAATGAGAATAAAATAGAATTCCTTATTCTTTTTTTAACTAGAAAAGCATATACACACTTGAACCTAATGACACCATTGGAGGCTACCAATTCCCTGAACTTGGTAGATATCAAAACACAAGAGGAGAGGAAGTGGATTGATGTAGCTGAGTAAATGATGCCTAAATATTTAGAACATGAAACTCTCACCTGGAAATTTTTTGATGAACTAAAGATTTCACATTCCAAGTATTTCGTAGGGAGATTTATCAATAGGGCAAATTTTGACCAATTTTTATAAAAAGTTTCAAAAAAATTCAAACAAGATATACAAGGGAAGACTGTAGAGGAAATAGAGTCTAAACTCAATTTTTCTAGGAATAAGATCAATGAAGTTGATATTTTTAGATCTAACTTCAAAGCTAAAAAGGTTGAACATGCAAGGCTCATGGAGAAGGTAAACATGGTACATAACCCCCCACTCCTTAACATGGACATAATTATATATCAATATGACATTGGGCATAAAAATTATCAAGATTTAGAAGTTAAGAATAATTTTAAAACTTCAAATTCTAGTTCAACATAATTATCTGCTTCAATTCCCCCAAAATCCTCACCCATCATGAAAACACCCAATAAACCTTGAGTTTAAGTCCATTTTTTTTATGTATACATGCAAATAATACTTAATTTTGCACTTACAATTTACTTACAATATATGTGTAAAGTTAACTAAATTATTTTTAAGCATGCACACATTACATTGCCTTACACATGCCAACTAATGTTGACATAAATGTAATTATCTATAAGCATGAAAAACATGTAGTTTTAAGGCTAAAATTAGAACTAAGTTCTTAACTACATCATGTAACCATGAGTTCACATTCACTTGGAGGATGAGGTACCCCCTCCCCAATTCTATATATCTATGTAATTTAACAATCCAAAAGGTTGGAAGATTTTATCAATACAAAAATAAGTCAATTTTGATTGTCATGAAATTATGTTGGTGTTCTCTCCTTCCATTCATGTGATATTAAAGTTTTACTTTTTTGGTTATAATACTACATCAATTTGAAGTGTATAAAAGCTACAGATACATTGTGATTTTTTTTCAATATATGCTAACTATAGATGTGAAAATGTTATTTAAAGTTATTATATCTTATTAAGTAATTATTTTAAACTGTGTTAATATTATTAGTGTGTAAAATTACTTTCTATTGATATAGTTTTCTAAGTGTGTGCAACAACTACCTTAGACATCGTCTTGGTCTGAGTTATAGCCTTCTAATTAAGGGTGTGAAAGAGCAAATATAACTGAAGCAAACTTCATTTAATACCATAAAGTTTTCTATATCACTCTTCCATATAATTAATAACTATGTTTACCTATGAGTGTGAAACAACTGCAAGTAGTAAGCACTAGTTTTGAGAGCACTTGTCCACTAAAAATCTAACCTAGGAAGGGACCCTTTAAAATCACATAACCTTCTTTTTTGATATACCCTTCCTTATTTTCTAAGTTTATTTGATAGAGATATACCCACTATATATTAGGTACCACCCATCCATTTCACTCAGGTTTTATTTCTCTATAAGATTCATTTCAGTACAAGTAAACTCAGTTAACAACCTACATGCTTTGCTTGATTTTACACCACAATATTGTTTGATCCATACTTGATACTCATTCCCTAGAGTGGAATTTACCTCCATTGATATCCTAAAATGTTAGAGGATACCTTGTTTAAACTTTAGTTGGTACACAAGACCCACATCAATAATCACCTGGTCGACTATGAATTGGGTTGCCAATGTAGGGTAGTTGGTGTCAATGATCTGGAATGTTTTGTTAAATAAAAGTCTCAAATATATGTTATAATCTCATATCTATAAGAATTATTTCTCCAAGTATAAATCCTTCTATGTAATTAATTCTTGGAAACTAGTTGTGCCTTAAATTTTCTTGGTTAATAGTAGTTAAGAAACATACAAAGATGTTTCTTGCATAGTCATAGTCATATCCATGGATGTTGATGTAGTTGTTGTAGGTTTTGTTATGAAATATGTAAATAGATGTTAAAAAGTGGTGCATTAGTTGGATGATATGTGAACATCCCATATCAATTTACTAGTTATTTGTGATGTATACTTAGAAGGCTCAATCGTTGTACCTCCTAACATCACAATTACTGGTTGTATTATGTTTTATGATTGCTACTTAGATTTTGCCTCTGCCTCCTACTTAGATTTAGCTTTGGCTTTAAACTTAGCCTTAGATTCAAGCTCAGCTTTAGCTTTGGCTTTTACTTAAACTTTATCCTTAGTTTTTACTATAGTTTTAACTTCTTCATTCTTATCTTCTTTCTTAGCCTTTTTCTCCTCTTGAGCCTTTATAATTTCCATTGCTTCCTCATTTTTATTTTACATAGCTTGGACTTCTTATTATTTCCTTGTTGTTTATTCTATGCTTTCTTATTTTCCTATGATTCATTAGATCTCTTCTTTTGATATTTTACTTCTTTGAATTTCTTATTTTTAGCCTTTACTTCTTCAATTCTTTACTTTTGAGCCTCTGCTTCTTCAAATTTATTTCTACATTCCTCCTCCATATCTTATTGTTTTTGATTCTCTCCTTACTCCACAATCTTGTGATTTGATTATTTCTTATGATTCCTCTTATTTTCCTTATCATTCCTCATAACCTCTTTTTGTACCTTTGATAGATCCTATTATTCCTAAGTAGCTTTGTCTTATGGATTTAATTGTGGCAAGCTTGTTCATTTAGGTGCACCCATGGAGGTAGATGAATATATCACAAAAAATTAATTATAATCTTTCAAATAAGATGATCCCAAGATATTACACCACTATGAATCCATCTTCTTTCTATAGGTTGGAGGTGGAGTGAGGCTCTTCTTTTACCTCTTTGCATCTTGGGCCTAAAGTTGTGGTTGTACTTCTTATGTTTATTATGCAAGACTATCTTATATTAGTTTTGTAAAAAACACCATTATGTCCTTGATTGTTGGAGAGGGTCGATATATAACACATGTCCATGGTGTGTGCATCAAAGGTGGCATTGGTATTTATTTACTATCAGCTTAAATTCTTACATAACAGATGATCCTTTAGTTGGATCTTCTTAGAATAGTCAAAACAAAAATTATTTTCTAGCTACTTCTTCACATGTAGTATCAAAAATAATATAAGGAAGAGGTTAGGTGATGTCCACCCATAGCTATTGCCTTACCTGATTCTACACATGGAAGGTGCACATTACCTTCTAAAAGAATGATTATTTTCCTCTTCTTAGTCTTAAATATCTTTGTTAATGTCTAAGAGCATGGACTGTAAAACTTATTACTATTTAACTCTTAGATATGACATGTCACATTCATTTGATATCTTTGGAAGATGTTTGTTATTGAGTTAGGAATTTATGTCACAAGTCATCTTTTTCATCAATGGTAATGAGGCTCATCTTTCCATTATCCACATATGCTAGAGCACCATTGGTCATGGTGTTGCCTATGATGGCACCTATGTTTGTGGTTATGGGTCTTCTTGAGGTTGTGCCTATGGTTACATAGTTATTATATACTTAGGGTCATTAAACATAAAGGTTGCAGTAATCTAACTACTAGGGATTTTTGTCTCAAAATTATACCTATGAATCTAACATGGTGATGAAAAAATAGTGGAGGTATTATTACTTTGGGTAAATCATAAACTTTAATTTGTATGTCATTGTGTAATTTGGCTATTGATGCATGCTACCCTAGATACTGCATCATGTCTTAGGTAACTTGGGGTGTGAATTAATCATGGCCTAGATATCTATCCACTATGCATTGAACCTCCCTAATTACTCATGATATTTATTTATTTTCATCTACATAATGTTAATGAACACAATAATAGGCAAAAAAATGCAACATGATTGACTAGGCCTTTTGGTTATTTTCATTATGTGAAACAAAGTAGTAGTATAAAGAATTGGTATTGGAATGCCTATATATTACTAGTAAGGATCTTCTATATGTTCATTGTGACCTTATAGGACAAAAATTTATGATAATAAAAATATTCATGGATGCATGTCATGTGATACACAATGTCTACCACTCCTTTAGTTTCCTACTTTGCCTACTTTATTATCTACCAAAATATTTTAGTAATGCATTTAGTAAAAATGTAATCCAAAACATCATCCATTAAATCATTGTGGATTCATCTTCTTTCCCTTATAAGATATTTATCTTTAATGATAGAGTGGATTGATGAATCGGTGGATTCGTAAGGTAGGAGATATTTACGATGAGATGGAACCCCTATTGATCTTTCCATAGTCTCAGAGGTGATGAATATGGTAGCATATTGAGATAAATGAATGGAACGTTCACTATACCTACTTAGTAGAGTAAGAATTACCTCATCTAGTTGCTAAAAAGGAGGAAGTTTGATTAATAATTTGGCATCCAACCATCGCAACATATGTTGATGTGTTAGTGCCCATCTGTGTGTTACTTCTTATGGGTCTTATGTGAATAAAGTATCTTCTACTGCATCAATGAAATCAAAGGGGTTTAGATCATGATATTTAGCTTGTCTTAGGTCTATAAAAATTACCATTTCCTCTTTTTATGCATCTATAAGTAGGATCAATAGTTTTTTCCTATCCATGGTTGTTATGGATTGAATTGAATACTTTATTTACTTGGTCTAGCATAGTTGTGAAATTTATGCACAAGAATATGTTTTGGATGTAAATCATAAAGTTCATTTGGTTTAGGGTTTAGTGTTTATGATCATTTGGTCGTAGGAGGGTGTAATGTTTTTTTGTTACTTGTGTCCTCTATTATATAGCATTTACTTCCCAAATCCATTAAGTCCTTGAGTTTAAATGTGTTGATCTGGTTGTGCATAAGTGTATCCCTAAACTTTATGTCAACCTATTATTGCTTGACATGATGGTTACTCTTCTACATAAAATTTATTTGATCCAACCATTAGCAAGTAGCTGATGTGATGCACCATCCTATCATTCTTCCAAGTGATCTACTTTGAGAAAGATGCAATATCTCAAGTGCATTATCATTAATGGTTTTGAATGATCACTCACCATCTTTTTTAAATACCTATCTTGTCAACACCTAATTCTTGAATGTAATTAATGACCATTGTATTTTTATTGATTATTGTATTCCTTCCAGGTTGACTCTGCATATCAATCATACTCTATGATGTTTACTATTCCAAATTTCATTTTGATGTGCTATGGTTTAAATATCACACTTTACAAACACACTAACCCTAAAAATTAAATAGAAAATAAAACAATATTAAATTAATTTCCCAACTACATGGTGATACTCAACACCCTCTCTCATTTATAATGATGCATGATAGAGATTAATGATAGTAAATATTAAGCCTACATCTATTGATACACATTGGTAAAATGTTTTTCTATAATTTTTTAAAAATAATTGTACCCTATTGTGAAACACCATGAATAATATATGGTCCTTTTTATTTGATGCACAACTTTCTTATAAATACTCTCAATCTACTATCATATAGTAATACTGCTTGCTCAAGATAGAATTAGTTAGATCACAAGTTATGATCATGCCACCCTTTTTTGACTTAACTTGTTGATCTCCTGCATCTATTGTGCCCTTTTTCATTTTCATCCATCTTGACCAAATCTATCAATATTTATTTCAAATCATCTTGATCTCCCAACTTCATAATCATTATAATGTGCAAACTAGGAATAACATATTCCATAGACATAAATATCTCAAGACCATAAATAAGATAAAAGGGAGTGAATCCTATCACACATTTATAATTTATCCTGTATTCCCAAATAATTGTAAGAATGTGATCCTCAAAATCATCCCTTTAAACATCACATATTTTTTTAAGCATTTTACCCAATACTTTGTTTGAAGCTTCATCTTGCCCATTTGATTGTTGATGATAGGTCATGCTATTGTGGTGTGATATCATAAAATTAATGAGAGTCTTGATTATATTATATGAGAAGTGAGTACCTTTATCACTAAACAATTTTATTAGATATTAAAACCTTGTTATGATATTATCATACAAAAATTTAGAATCATCCTTTTCGCTATAACTTGGTATCACAAAAACTTCTACCCATTTCATGAAATGGTCAGTTGTAGTAATGATATATCATACATGATTATTTTTTCTTGGGAGAGTTATAGGCCATACAAAGTCAATTCCACATTCTTATAATGGTTACTTCACTAGTATTCTGACTAATGGTATCTCATCATGATGAGTGGTTTTTCCTATTCTTTAGAAAACATGATAATGCTTGACCACCCTATACACATCCTAAAAAAATTCAACCAAAAAATTTTGCTCTACAATATCTTCCTCATAGTAGCTTCTCATACAAAATGACCTCTTATGACTCCTTAATGTGCTTCCTAAAGAAGTTATGGTTGCTCATTTTATAAAGCTACTCTAAACAACACATCATCTTTTCTAATTTTATACAAAAATCCATTAATGAGACTATAATGAATGGCTCATGTGACCAATTGATTTTTATCCCTTTCAACATAGTACACAAGAAACATTCCTTGTTCTAGGAAGTTCAAAATATACTCCATGTTGTTAGGGATCATAACAGCCCTAAACAAGTGTGCATATGGAGATTGATCCTATATTTCCTTCATTTCTTCGCCATTCTAGATCTTATTTAGATGATCTGGGCCCACATTCTATTGACCTAGCTTCACATTAATTATAAGTCAAAATTATGGAAATAACATTAACCACCTATAAATCCACCCACCCAACATTGACTAATTATATAGGTATCATAATGCTTAGTGATCTGTGAAAAGTTAAAATGGTATAGCCAACAAATAATGTCTAAACTTGTGTTAGGAAAACACCATAGCCAATTCTTCTTTTTCTATAGTTGTATAGTTTTTATCTATTGCTGATAGTTTCCTACTAGTGAAGTGTATGGGATGATCCAACCCACCATCCCCTGGTTGTGCTAAGACACATCCTATTAGAATACAAAAAGCATCCACATGTACATGAAATGGCTTATTCCAACCAAGGAAAATAAGATAAGCATTTTTACTAACCTTTATTTGAGATCAATAAATGTTAATTAGAATTCTAGTGTCCACTCAATATTTTTATCTATGTGCAATAGCTTTTCCAATAGTGAAGATATGGTTGCATATACCTTAATGATTTTTTATAGTATCTTGTTTGACCCAAAAAGGTGCACACTTATATAGAACTAGTTGGGGGTGGCATCCCCACTATTACTATAATTTTAGCCTAGTATACCAAGATTCCATCACTGCATATGATGTGACCCATAAGAACACTAAAATATGTGGGAAATTAGCACTTATTCAAATTCAAGTCAATTCATAGGGATAAACACTATTATTTAATTAAACATAGCTTTAACAAATGTTATTTAAACAAAGAGAAGATAACCTAGTCATCCAAATAGTATTTAAATTTAGTAACCAAAACCCTAAATAAAATTGCAAAGGGCATTACCTTATATGTGAATGACCCCCATTCTATAGTAACGGTTGTTTGAACTTAGTTTTATTCTATGATAGGAATGTGATGGTTTCCATTGAATACATTTGTGAATGAGTAAACTTCATGAACTAAGACTGATTCAATAACTTCATCTATAAATGGTATTGTAAATGGATCATTGATGTAGGAATAATTTAGTACATGGTATTCCCCACATACTTGAATCTGACCAGAATTATTTGGTTATAAAACTATGGAACTCACTCAATCTACCTTTTCAATTGGATAAATTATCCCTACTTCTTGAATGTGATACTAAACCTTTACTTTCATCTTCATGTTGAGATTTAGTTTGTATGGGATATTTTTAATGGGTCTAGCACACTCTTTCAATTTAATGTGAATTTCCTCCAATAATGGATCTATACCTTTCACTTATGATAACTTGGTTGGAAAGACATCTTGATTATCTCTTAGTAGCTATAATGCCTTAGAGATCTCATTTGGTGCCTAGTAGTCTCCCATAGTAGAAATTTTAGGCATAGACTATTTTCCAACATTTTATTCAATCTTTTTCAGTGGTTCTTGATATATTTTATTTGATCCACTGGGTAGAACTTCTTGTAGAGTTCATTTCCTTCCCATTCAAGAATGTTTACATTGTGAATTCTTTTCTCTTCACCTTGTTTTGTGTTTTGGATAGTTGTTTGTTTAGACTCTCATTCTAGTTTGAATAAACCTTCTAAATCTAGGTCTTCATCACTATCACTAGATATTGTTAGCTCCTATGTAATTCTATTATAAGGTTTAATAAGAACTTGTTCTTGTTTACTATCCTTGCAATTATGAATTTTTAAATTAACTTCTTGAGCTACTTCCTGATGTGATGATGAATCTCTTATAGCTCCCAAATCTTCTACTCAACCATACCATATAAATTTTTTAGTTTATAATATCCCTCAAGGATAATTAATACATTTTTTTGAATTTTTTCAAATAGTTTATAAATGGATGCAACCATGCAATTTAAAGATACAAATTGATAAAAATCCAACTATGATATTATCTAAATACTTAGATTACGTATATATATATATATATATATATATATATATATATATATATATATATATATATATATATATATATATCATATAAAACATAACAACTTCTTTAAAATAAAAAAGAAAGAGATAAGAAGCATGAGAGAGAGAGAATGTGGTACCACATTACATGTGGTCTAGAATGACCACTATTGGGCATGTGACACCATGTGCAAGGGTTAAGAGTGAATCTTCTAATTTTGACAATATCTCCACCACGTTCTATATCACTCCAAAATTTATTCCTCACTCACACATGTGAACAATAGTGAGATGATTTTCCCCTTGTCCAAATGGTCAAAAGTGGATCACATGATTAGCCCCTATTTTGTCTTGGTCTCCCACTTTCCATGTGACACCAAAAATGGCACCCCAATTCCTCATGTGAACCAAATCTCCAATAGTGCAGTCCTATCTTCTTTCTCCACGTGACCCATAAGCTTCAAAAAGGTGTCCAAAACATTTTGAATTTACTTTTCATGACAATTAAATATTTTAACCTATAATTATGCCCCAACTATTCAACCCTTGTTTTCATCCCCAAAATAAAGACATGTGACTTACCAAAGACAAGAAAGCATATCTCCTAGTGGAGTAATATGCCCCACTCCATCACATGAACCAAATTTTATGAGAGATAATCTATGGACAATTCCACATCATCCACAAGCCACCTCATATGTTACATCATCAGCTACATCACCTAACACATCACCACAAATAGTGATAGTGAATAGTAATATGTGAATAGTTACTTGACCTTAATTATTCTCTTATATCATGACTTAGCCAAGGGGAATAAAATAGGCTAATGGTCTTCTATAATTTTCTTATATAAAAAATGGGGACATTACAGTCCTCCTTTCCCAACTATTACTTGTCCTTAAGTAATACATTTTCACTTCCTGGTTCCAAATGCTAGGATCCAAAATCAATTGTGGGAATTTGTAATTCCCAATCCTCAAAACTCTTTGTGATGTAGTTTCTCCAATATGCTTCTATTGTGCTACTCTCATATAATCAATATTTGGAAACTTTACATCAAGTGATGCTATAGAAAATACTCTATCCATAACATTTGCATCTACACCACATGATTGGGTCATATATGTAACCTCACAATATATGGATAGGAACTACATCGACTTAAATGTCATGATCTTGGGTGCACCACTTATCATCATATAGCCATCTACCACCATCACATTGTTGCCTTATAGATTAATTATAGCTTCTATGTTTATGTTAGAATCCTACTACTCTTCATTGATATCTATAATTTATAGTGACTTATTTACTTGGAGTTATGAAAATTTATTGAATAAGGAAAACTTCCTATTTTATCTCTCTTAGCTAAACTAGTTGGAAAACTTCTTCTTGCTACCCTAAATTTTTTGAATTATTAAACTCATAAAATTCAGCACTTGGTTGCCCCAAAGTACTTGATTTTTCATCCACCCCTTCAAATTCAAATGTTTCCTCTTCCTTCATCACAATAGAATCATTAAATTTAATCCCCTCATATGGATGAAACTTCTCTACACACTATTTGAAACACAATTAACTAATTCATATACAACTAAAGAAAATTTTCATTCCTTTCTCAAAATAGCTGATAAAAGAGATAATAGTGGTTGGGAGATAGAATCACTCTCGTTCAAAACCAAAAATATAATGGTTCTCATATAATAAAAATAATTTATACATGATCCTCACTTCAAAAGTTATGAAATGATGAAAAATTTCAAGAATTAGATCATAACAATCTGAATCAATCAAAATAACACATGATTTGACGTTTGCCATCAATTCTAAAATATTAACCCTTCTACCAAAAGAAGGGATTTTGATATCATCTAAACCATGAAAGATTTAAATAATCAACTATAATATCCCCTTCATTATGTCATCATTATAGGGTTATTCAGGGCTTAAAATTCTTGTAATTTCACTAAGGTAATAACTAATAGCAAGTCTTACATCTTTATCATGATGTCTTATAAACATTGGCTTAATCAAAAAAATCATTGATGTATTCATTGCAAAAAGAAATTTCTTTGAAACTGATTGATCTATCATAGAAAAAATACTCTCCACTACCTTCAACATATTGAGTAGAAAATCCTTTGAATAGTCTATAAACTCAAGATCCATACCTATTTTATAAAGCCTATCTCCAACATCCTTTTGACTGAGTGACCCCATGATTTTATTCCTCTTTTCAATTTTAGCTTTAATTTATTTGAAAGATTCAAGTAAATAATATATCATCTTTCTATATTTTATGACCAAAATACTAACATGTAAATAATCTAATAGGATGGCAAGATCGCAATCTCTGATACCACTAAAAGATCCCCAAATGGGAATATTTATAAATAAACTCAACACATATTCTAATAGACTCAAATTTGATATAAGCTTTGATACTAATGTAATATCCCTAAATGGGGTTATTTCTAAATATACTCACACTTTACTTATCCTAACTCAACACTTAGACTCAAAACTGATATACTTTCCTAAAACCTACAAATGCATTAATATGCATGTGCACACACACACATTAGGAACACCTTATTATACATGCTCTAATAGCACTATAATATCTCTAGGATAATTAAGACAATTTTTTGAAATAGCTTGTAAATTGATGCAACCATATAATTTAGATATAGAAACTGATAAAACTCCAACTATGATATTATTTGAATACTGAGATTACACACACACACACACACACACACACACACACACACACACACACACACACACACACACACACACACACACACACACACACACACACACACACACACACACACACACACACACACACACACACACACACACACACACACAGACACACACACAATAGTAAAAACATAAAAATTGTTTAAACAAATAACTTTGTTGAAGCACTAATGTAGTTTTTGTATGAAACCACCAAAGCCAGCTATGGAGGATCTTTCACCTCTAAAACGAGAAAACCTTATAGAGTTTTCATCCTCAAATATTTATTCACTCCAAGGATTTTCATCCTTAGCAGAGGCTTAATCTGAACTAGGTTCTAACTTAAAAATGGGTGGTGGGTTTAATAATATTCAACATTCATACCCTATTAAGGGAGAGAGCTCTTATTTATATATTTTAAAATGAAGGAGAGAGAGAAGTATGAGGAGAGAGAGAATATGGCACCACATTTACATGTGAGTCAAAGTGACCACTATTGGTCATGTGAATCTTCTACTTTTGACAATATCTCCACCACTTTCCATATCACTCCAAACTATCCTCTTCACTCACACATGTGAGCAATGGTGAAAAGCTTGTCCCCTTATGTGAATGGTCAAAAGTGGATCACATGATTATCTCCTATTTTTTCTTTGTCCCTCACTTTCCATGTGACACCAAAAATGGTGCCCCACTTCCTCAGGTGAGCCAAATCTCCAATTGTATAGTCTTGTCTTCTTCCTCTATGTGATCCATAAGCTTCCAAAAGGTGTCCAACACCTTTCCTTCATTTTCATTCCAACTAAAGATTATCCCATGAAATTATGCATTAATTATTCATCCCTTGTCTTCATCCCTAAAAGGAAGACATGTGACTTATGAAAGACAAAAAAGCCTATCTCCTAATGGAGTAGTATGCCCCACTCCATCATATGCACTAGAATCTATGGGATATCCTCTATGGGCCATGCCACATGAGGTTGTTTGGAATTTTTTGAATTCTAATTTTTGGTTGCATTTAAGAAGTAGGGATCATTTATATATTTAAAAAGGTAGATTGAGTGAGTTGCATAATTGTGCAAGCAGAAACATCCAGTGAGATTTCACTCTACGGGGATTCCCATACACTAAATGATTCCTACATCAATGATCCATTTCCAATGATGTTTAGATGAAGTTATCAAATCTGTCATAGGTCATGAGGTGTACTAATTTATAGATTTATTATTTGGATACCATTAGATTCTAATCGTAGGGGAGGCCCAATCTAAAATAACATTTAAAACAAAATGTGGGGTCATTCACATATAAAGTAATGCACGTTAGTCTTGATAATGTGCCATTAGTTTTCTTCAAGGATATGGTAACTATATTTAAATATTTCATTCATGATTTTCATGAATTATATTCAGATGATTGGGTTGTCTTCTCTTTTTTTAAGGAAAATTAGTCAAAGTTGTGTTTAATTCTATAATGGTGTCAAGCCTAGTATTGATTTTAAATTTGAATAAATTATTATTTTTCACACCTTTTAGTTACCTTCTAGGTCACATATTATGCATTGATTGCATCTTTGTAAACTAGGTTATAATGTAATAGTAGGGATACCACCCCCAACAATTTTTACTTAAGTGTACACCTTTCTAGGTCATAAAAGATACTATATAAGATTCATAAAATGATACACATCCATATTTACATCATTAAAAAATATAATGCAAAAATCTAAAAGGTTTGAGTCAACATCAAAATTATAAAAAACATCTATTTATCTCAAATAAAGGTTAGTAATAATGCCTATCTTTATTTTTCTTGACTAGAAGAATCCATTCCATGTATATGTCAATACTTATATTGTAGTATGAGTTGTATTATCTTAGCCATGGGATGTTGGGTTGTATCATCTCATACACTTCACCAATAGGAAACTGTCAAGAGTAGATAAAAACTATACAACTACATAAGAGAGGCCTTAGCTATGTGTTTTCTTTAAAAAAATTTAGACATTATATATTAGCTAAACCATTTAATATTTTTATAGATAACAAATCATTGTGATACTTGGTTAACAAGTTAATGTCAAGAGGATGGATTTATAGGTGGCTAATATTATTTCAATATTTTCAATCCTAAATCAATGTGAATCCAAGTCAATAAAATGTGGGACCAAATCATCTAAGTGGGCTCCTAAATGGGGAAGTACTAGAGGAAATACAAGATGAATCTCCATATGCACACTTGTTTAAGGACATTGTGATCCTTGAAAACATGAAGGATATTGTGAACTTCCTTTAACAATGAACATTTCTTATGCACTATGTACAAAGGGATAAAATTCAAATGGTAATATGAGCCAATGGTTATAATATCATTAATGTATTTATTTATAAAATTATAAAGGATGTTGTGAAATTTAGAGTATATTTAGAACATGAGGGACCACATATCTTCAAGAAACACATCAAGGATTCACAAGAGGTCATTCCATAGGAGAAAATACTATGAGGAATATACTATAGAATGATTTTTGGTGGTCAATTTTTTTAAAGATGAGGATAAGGTGGCCAAACATTATGATGTTTGATAGAGAATGAGAAAAACCAATCATCAAGATGAGATTCCATTAGTCCCAATTATATCAGATAAACCTTTTAAAAAATAGAGATTTGAATTTGTAGGACCTATAACTCACCCAAGAAAATTTAGTCATGCATGGTATATCATTAATATAATTAATTATTTTATGAAATGGTTGGAAGTTACTATGATACCAAACTATGGTGTGAAGGATGCCAATAAATTATTTAATGAGAATATCATAACAAGGTTTGTATGTCCAATTAATTTGATTAGTGATAGAAGTACTCACTTCCTTGATATCACAATCAAGACTCTCACTAGGGATCTTATGATATTACACCACAAGATCATGACTTATCATCCAAAACAAAAAGTGCAAGCTGAATCTAAGAACAAGGCATTGGGTAAAATGCTAATGAGAATATTTAATGTTCAAAGGGATGATTGGGATGATCACATTGTTGTGATGTTTTAGGTTTGTAACACAAATTATAAACATGCCATAGGCTTCACTCCTTTTCATCTCATTTATGGTCTTGAGGAATTGATGCCTATAGAGTACATTGTTCCTAGTCTACACATTTAAATGATTATGAGGTTGGATGATCAAGAATATCTAAAATAAATATTGATATATTTGGTTAAAAAGGAGTAAAATAGCCAAAGGGCATAGTGGATGTAGTAGATCAACAGTTTAATTAAAAAACATGGTATGATCTCAACTTGTGGTTTAACTAATTCCATCTCGAGAAATAAATATTACTTTATGGTAATACATTCAAAGCATTTCAAGAAAAGTTATGTATCATATGGAAATGACCCTCTATTATTCATGATGTTACACAATAGTGTATATTTATTTTAAAATATCTACGAGGAACCATTTTACTAGGGTATATCAATGGCTATAGGCTTAAACCTTATCACCAATAATATTTATAATACATTATTGTAAATCAGAGAGGGCTATGAGTAACACCATGTAGTTAAGAATTTTATTTAATTTTCTATTTTTTACGGTTAGTGATTTTTTATAGTGTGATCTTTGGATTGCAACAAATTGAAATGAAGTTTGGAATAGTCAACATCATAGATTACAATTGATATGTAGAACTAGCTTGAAAGGAATACAACTAGTAGATGAAACATGGTGGTCAACAATTAATTTTAAGAATAGGGTGTTGATAAGATAATAATGGTGAGAGGACTGAAAGTGGTCATTTAGAACTATTAATATCAATGCACTTAGGATATTTCATATTTCCCTATGTAGATTATTTGGAAGAATGACATTATATCTCAAAAAGTAAATTGGATAAATGAAAGGATGATGCATCACATCACCTACCCACCACTAGTTGGATAAAATAACCAAGATGAAGAAGAGTAAATATCATGTCAAAAAATAGTTTCTTGATAAATCCTTTGGGTATATAATCATGCAAAACCAACACAAAAATTTTAAACTCATCATCTTGGTGGATTTGGGTAGTGAACACTATTTAATAAAGGATGTGGACAACAAAATAACATTACAAACTCATGCAACCAAGATAAATTTTAGATATACTTAGAAAAAAACTTATTATGTATAACTTTCACACATAACTAGACCAATCAAATAAAGTGTTTAAGTTAGGCCACAAAAAAACAAACCTAGATAGGGCATAATTATTGATACCACTTACATATGCATAGAAAGAGTAAATGAGGATTGAACTAGGCCAAATTCAAACCAAATACAATGATCAAGATCTATTTGATTTCATTGATGTGATTGAAGTTACTTTGTTTACCCTGGATCCATACGAATCAACATAGGAAAGGACATTAGCACTTCAACATCTTATATGAGGTTTAGATGCTAAAAGATTAATCAAAATACCTAATTTTATCTAACTAGATGAGGTAATGTTTACCCTGATAAGTAGGTAAAATGAAAATCAATTCACTTGTCACAAAATGTTACCATATTCATCATACCTGATATTATAGCTAGAAAAACAAGGTTTATATCTTGTAGTAAATCTATCCTACATTAAAAATCCATAGATCAACCATTCCGCTCTGAAACAAAAGAGAAATATACTACAAAGTCAAGCATAAGAATCCCTATTGATTATGTGGACAATGTTTTGGTTCACATTCTTACTCAAGGAATCACTTAAAATATTTGGGAAAATAATAAAGCAAGTAAATCAAGCAACAAAAGGAGTGGTAGATATTGCATATCACATGATAAACCTCCATGAATATTTTAATTGGCCCAATTTTTTATCTTTTGAGCTCACAACAAACATAGAGAATATCCTTATTAACACTTCATAAGCATTTTAGTATCAATTTTTGGTACAACTCTATTTCACACATTTGAAATCACCAGAAGATCCAGTCAGTATAGCTACAAAATTTTTCCTTGTTGCTATGGTTGCCAACATTGAGTGGATGAAAATAGATAAATACTATGAGCAACTTGGGAGTTTCAATGCATGGTAATTATAAATTCAAACCTTGATCAATTTTGATACAAATAAAAGTGCATGACTTTCCCAAGGTAATAGTAATGCCATTGCCATTATTCATCTCCGTATTAGATGCATAGGTAGATTTTTTAGATAGAAATCTCAAAGAAACAACAATGACACTATCTTTTTTCATATCCATGTTGGATGCATAGGCATAATTTTTTAGACATAAATCCATCATAGGTATATTGGAGGAACCTTGACATTTTGTGGCCCTAGTTGCATAAAAACTAGTGTAACCACAAGCACAACCTCAAGCACAACTACAACTACAACCACAAGTGCAACCATAGGAAACATTGAATATGATGAAGAGTAGTAAATCATAATGATACAAAGGAAGAAGAGCCATGCAAACAACATGATGTATAGGAGGAGAAAAAAAATAAATTCAAAGAAGCAGAGGCTAAAAAACAAAGAGATAAATAAGTAAAGGCTAAGAAGAAGAAATTTAAAGAACCAGAGGCTCAAAAGAAGAGAGCTGAGAAATTAGAGGCAAATAATAAATGATAAAGAAATAAAAAGAAGCATAGGATATAAAAAGTAAGAAATAGGAAGCAATAGTAATTGTGAAGGCTCAAATAGATGAAAATAATAAGTAGGAAGTTGAATCTAAAGCCAAGGCTACAGTGGAAGCTAAAGATAATGCTAAATTAGAAGTCAAAGATAAAGGTTAGGCTAAATCCAATGCTAAGGTTGAATCTAAACTAAAGATAAACATGAGGTGGAGTAAAAATCCAAGAAAAAAACACTAATCATATTACACCTAGTAGTTGTAATAAGAGGCGCATGGGAAGAGGATTCTTAGCCTACACTGTAAATTATTATCCAATGGTTATGGGATGCTCCCACATCATCCATCTAGATTCTCAATATCATTAGCATAGTTCATGATAAACCTTATAATAAATGTAATAACATCTATGGATTTGACTACAAATAATAATAAATATATTTGTATTTTTCTTAGATGGATCTAACCAAGCAAATTGAAGGTGTAACTACTTTATACTAGTCAATTGCATAAAAATATTTGGCCTTAGATTATGAAGTCTTACAACTATGAGAGGATAATGTAGACTTGATCCTTAAATTCATTAATGCATGATAGAACATTGACACTAATTTTCCCACACTAGTGACCCAAGTCTTAGGCAACCATGTGATGTGTAAGGATAAGTAATTTGTAGATTTATTAGTAAAACTCATGAAAGATTAGATGGTTGCACACAAGCTGAAAACACTATGAGCACAAGGAAGAAATATCAAGGTAGAAACATAGACCATATGAGATCTATTATAGGAGTAAAAATAGGTTTTTTATATATCTATGCTTCAAGCCAAGAAGATAGGACAAGGTATGTTGAATTTGAAGTATCAAATAAACAACTCATTGGCCACAACTAATCTAAAGTTCAACATGGTAGACAAAGCCAAAGCTAACATAGAATATCACATAGCTAATTATGAAATAATTATCATCACACTCAAGAAAGTTTTGGATTCCAAGGACATGACCATGAAAAAATTGTATACATTGGACAATGAGACTATGTGAAACTCATTTTTAGGAATTCAAGAACAAAGGCATGTAGATCAATTGGATGAACTACCACATTAAATTCCAAATAAAAATCTTAAATTCTAGGGGATTCCTCACCATAACTAATGATGAATACAATAAAAACCTCATGGTGACTAAATTATAATTATGCATGTTACTAACTATGGTGCCAAAAGTGATGAATGACTAGAAGATGCTAAAGCAAAACTTGTCCTAGCTTGACACCTCCATTGCCCAAATTATATATGAACTAAAATACATTCCCACACAATAGTTTTAACAAGTAATTAAATAGAATAAAAGTGCCATAAACACATATCCATCTATCTAAAAAACACAAAATCCTCAACTAGTAGTTTCTATAAGATCCAGTGCTTCATCCAATCCTCCAGTTGGTCCATCATCACAACAAAATACTACACAACCAACACATAAAATGCCACCACCTGAAAACTAGGTAATGTGAAATTCCAATTTTGTAATTTTACAATTTTTTGACACAATTTTTTAAGATGACCTTAACCATTATGATTGAGGTCAGGTTGGTTGAGAACCTATAAAAGGTGGCCACCTAGTTAAGATAGTCTATTGAAAACCCAAAAGGGTGGTAGGATAGTATGCTACTTAGTTGAAAACATGAAATGGTAGATAAGTAATGTGAAAAGGGTGAAAACCTATAAATGGAAATTGGAGAAATATCCATGACACTTTTTTCTATTTCACTTCCCCAGCTCAAGATTTACATCAGGATCCTATGTTGTGGCTTTATCATAGGATGTGACATATATTTAACTCTAGGAAAGTGTTGAGTGTAACACATGAATAGAAAAATAATAGAGTATATCTATTGGACACATGAAATTTTCATTATTTTTATATTTTGTATAATATTTTTATATGTATTCAACCTATGTAAGCATAATGATAGACACTATAATGTAAAGAGTCACTCATTTTGGTTATATTGAAAGGTTGGAATATGAAGAGAAAATGTTGGGTAAAAATTTATATATAACACTCAATTGTATTTGTATATGGTTATAATGTGATAGCTATTAATATATATTATTATGAAATTGTTTTCCTATGTATCTTTTATCATTATCATATGTGTAACGAGTAATGTTTTTGCTTTACTCTGTTAATTACATGAGTTTATACCGACTATCAAGATTCTAAGAAATCTATGTCAATCCATGAATCTATCTATTTTATTAGATTAATGAATATATTAAGTCTGAATTACCATCAAATGTTTACTTTTGTTATTTCATGCACAAGATATCCATGAATTAGTATTTTTTAAAGGGTTTTTAGGAAACTCTACTAATACCTATTGGATTCCTCTTTTCTTTTCACATAAATTATTTAATTCTTAGTACATTAATTTGAAATTCCTCAAATATTTTATTACTATCACTCAAATGGAATTTATTAGTTTTTATTACCTCAACTTCAAATGTTTTTTCTATCTTATTGTTTTCATAAGCTTTTTGGGTCTCTCGATCTATATTGATAGCAAAGTGGTGAGAATGATATGAATATGTCATTTTATACTGCATGGCCTATTTCTCCAAAATTTATTCTAATGGTTTGGTTGTATATGAAATAATATTTTGGAATCTCATGCTTAAGGTTTTAATGATACAAAATTTTCATTAACTACTATTGTGTGGCATTTGTTAGTCCCAAATATTTCAAAATTTAATTTTTTTTAATGATGTCATTCTAGGAACTTAATTTTTGTTGTAGGATCTTTGTCATGTATACTTTTCCCTTATGTGTTCTTGGGTGTTATGAATCCTTTCCTACTGGACACTTCCTTGGCCCACAATTATTATTCATAAGTTCTTGGGTATGGCACTCCATAATTCACTTTCTTTCCCCCATTTGTTTCTTCATGTATCTGGATCCTTACATTCATGTTTGTGAAAAGCCACTCATCTTGGTTTCTTACCCCATAATATCTTCATATAAAACCCATAAAAAATTCATTACTATCATTTCCAATAATCACATCCCATGTTTCACTTATATAAAATTTCACTTTATTCTTCACCACTTTGTATCCCTTTGGTTCATACTAAGACTTATGCATAGTCACCAACATAGAAAATATCTTTATGTCATGTTATTAATTATGTTATGTGCATAAATATCCATCAAATTTGATTTAAATGGTCACTAAGGTATAGATTTAATGATATAAATCTATAAATAATGCATTCTTAAAGTTCTTGATCCTAAAAATTTGACATTAATTAAGAAAGGTTATTATAAAAAGAGCACAACAACACTCACCTAATAAAATAACAGGTCAAATAAAGCTATACAATTTATTATAAATGAAAACACAAAATTATTTTGAAAAATCTAACCTAAAAACATAAAATAAAGAAAAAATGGCATAAGAATTATTATAACATACTCTAAGCATGCTAAGCATGATACAATTTAAACCATATACCATTAAAATTACTAGGGAGAATTTCACCATCCAACATGTAGGAGTTACATGTGTCAATTTATAAAATGTCATAAATGATATAGGGCCCCAAATAATGAATTTTAATCTTCCCTCGATGCTTCAAGTAATTGGAATCATAGAGTAGGGTGAGGTATCATTCAACTAATATATTTCCCTTTATGTGAAATTTAATCCAAGCATTCTTTTGGTCCATTTTCATAGTCTAACTCCACCAATATATAATGTGCCTTTTATCAAAATAATTGATGTATTTTATCCTATATTGAGCATATCATTGTCTTATATTAATATAATGTGTTTGATGTATATGGATGAAACTAATAATTACATTAGACGTATTGCCTCTTTCCCAAACATAAGTTAACATGGAGTGGACTTATTGAGGTGCTTGTAGCTCATTTTTAGGCCCATAATATTGTTGAGAAATGGTCATAAAAATATTTGTGATAAATAATTTAAAAATTCATTAGTTTATTATAAATAATATTAGTGAAAAATTTGATGGTTCTATTTTATTGTGAGTGGTACAAATTTATTTTTGGGGTGTGATCATGAATTTAGATAGTAAGATGTTCACAATCACATTTATGAATTAGGTAACAATATCACTAGTTAATATCAGGATGCACCCATAATGGATAATAATATTATACAATAGGAAATCCATTATTATGATCATTATGTAGTTATTTATTGGCATAACCTCAGTAGAATGAGTGAGATAGTCAATGGTTGTGATAATGTAGAACGAGTAAGTTTTGCATGTAGCTAGAGATATAGGACCCAAAAAAATCAATATCCAACTTTCAAAATGGATCCTATGATAATATGGGGATGAAAAGAACCTCATAGTAGTGGTTGAGATTTCTAGTTCATTGGTAAACATCACACTTATATGTGTATTTCTTGGCATTATAAAATAAGGTTTGCCACCAAATATGAGAAAGGATGATCTTGTGTGCAATGGTTTATCTAGCAAAATATCCTCCAAAAATACCCTCATACCCATCTTGTAGCACTTATAGGTGCCCATGTTCCAAAATACAATGGAATAAGACTTCATCACACTTGAGCATGTAAATTTTTCTCCCTAAGAGTTGATACGAGGTGGAACAAAAAATTATTTTTCTTGTCCTTAGTGGAAATATTTCTAGGATAAATTACATATGTGAAAAATGTAGTAACAGTGTTAAGGTCATTTGATGCACATTGAAATATGAATAACTAGGCATTTGTAAGTTAATATTTGATGTTTTGTGCATTTTCACTTGTCTTGATGCATGATAGGTGGTCTATAACAAATTTATATTTTTTAGGATTCACAACCATGAAAATTTAAATTCTTAAAACAAAATAATCCATCAAAAAAATATTTCATAGAGTATGGGCTTGTTTTGACAGGTACTTAAGGGATTCATGGTCAATGGAGAAAGTAAATGGTGTGAAAACATGTATTTAAATAATTTTTGTAGTTCATAAACCATTACTATTACGTCACACTCAATGGTCTTATTATTTTTCTCAACTATTGTAAGCTTCCTGCTAGTAAAGTAAATGTGATGGTCGATCTTTTTATCACTTAATTGAGGTATAATGGAACATATTTTTGTATTTGATTAATTAACATTCACATGAAATGGGGATGTATAATCAAGAATATTGAGAATAAACACACTTTTGAGTTGCTTCTTCAATGTGGTTGATGCCTCCTCTTAAACCTCATGCTAAATAAACTGATCATATTTTCATAAAAATTATTCTAGGGGTGAAAAAATCTTGGTATAGAGGAGAATGATCTTGAGATAGTTAGACAATATGACCTAAGAATGTGTATAGTTAATGCTAAGTGGTGGATGCCACTAACTTAAGAATGATGACCACATAAGGATGTTGAAAAAGGAGGTTAACATTACATGTTACATGGTCTAAAAGTGTACTAAAAGTGTCACAAATATGCATTTATTAAAATTGAGATATATTTGAAGTTGGTGGTAGTGCTCAAACATGAGTTTTAGATTATCATGGTGATCCTTCACTATCCCATAAAAATATACAGTCATATAGATGCACTTGAATAAATAGGTGAAATAAATACTTGAAGGATACCATTGTGATGTAGGAGAAGACAATATGTGAATTATTTAGGGTAAATGATATGGTATTGTAGACAAATAGTCCCCACTTAGTTATAAATGTGGTCTTGGTATTGTGTTCCTCCTCAATATGCACTTTGGGATAGCCTAAAAATCAATTAGTGAATGTGTAAACCTTGAAACCTACTAGTCCCTTAATAATTTCCTTGGTGAATGGGGTTGGAAAATGGTTGGTAATTAATCTATTAATATTAGCTAGATCATTCTTGCAACCAATATGTTATAAATATCTACGCTCACCTTGGTGTGTAGGTTTGGATTCATATAGTATGGCCATATCTTCATGGGTCTCATGTCATCTTCCTAGGTGATCTTAATTTTTCCTAAATATGAGTTTAAAAATTACATCTCTATGTATTTACTTAGGAAAAGGTCTTAACATTTTGAAATTAGTTCTATGACATATAGTGATTATGCATCATACCAATAATATCTAATGGTTTCTTTCTTGGCTTCTTCTTTTGAGCCAATATTCACCTTAGTGTCAATCATCTTGTGCATCAACTATTTGTCACTCTCCTTGATAAGTTTCTACATACAATTGAATAGGGTTAATATTTTGGTAATATTATTCCACCTTATGGAAAATATTATTTTTTTCATTCATGAATTTCAAATTGTGTGCCATCCAAATTACTTCATTATCTTCACTAGAGTAACTATTTACCTCATAATATTTAATAAAATTAGGTAGGTTAACTCCCTTATTTTTGAATATATGTCCAACATGTTCTTCCATTAAAGCTTCATATATAAGGGTGACACAACATATGTATTTTTATGGATTGACTAGCTCCAGATTGGCCAAGGAGAAGGAAAAATTATGGTTGAAATTCTCCTTCAAAGCTACCCAATCTCTAGTCTCATGATGCATTTACTTCATGATATACCATATGAAATCCCAAGTATTTATATTTTGGTAGAAAAAATGAATGCATATCTATAATGTGAAATAAGGGGTTCATCTTTTCCACTTTTTTTCACATATATGGATATTCACCCATGGATCATAGTCACCATTATATGTGGGTAAGTCTCACTATTTATTTCTATAGTAGAATTTAGAGTGTATAAACATAAAATCATACACTTAAAGTGAGTTTTAATATATCCACTAATTTTTCACTAACATCATCCCTAAATCATAAATTAGTCCTATATCCATACTAACATCCCTAGCCTAACCCAACCACTATTCATCACCCCTAGGCAATTCTTTAATTTTCATAATCACATCCAATCCCAAAAACTTAACATCAAATACTATTATTTAATTAATCCAAATTAATTAAATAAACTTCCCTAATAAAAAATTACATGGATTTTGAATATTCATATTTTTAAAAAATAAGTAAAATCCAAATATCCTTATATCAAACTCAAATCCCAAGATAGACACACTTTAACCAATAAAAATCAATTTTAAATTCATTTCTCCATATCCCCATACAATCAACCCTTCTTCCAAAGAAAATAACCTCCATGATTCATAAATGAAAATACTATACACATCTCAATCCCTCATATTTAATCCTTAACCTCCCTCATTTAATGAGGAGGAAGACTCATTCTCTAACATTGATATCTGATCAAGATAATTGGCTCCTAATCATCATGAAATGATATAAATTAAGGGTCCCCACTCTCATTTCAAAATGTATAATTTTACTAAAAATGTTCTACTAATATTAGGAATGAACTTTTCAATTGACAATGAAGTGTTTATCAATTCTTCACATAGTGCATTGACCATCCTCTTTACTCATAATCAAATCATCTAGTTTGCAATAGGTTACGATATTAGATTTACCATGTGTCTTTTATAATATTTATTCCAAATACATTAAAGCACATCAATCTTTCTGGAAAGGAGATCCAAATTAAAGGTATAACATTTGTGTTTACTTACTTTTTCATTTTCTTTCTTATATGTCTTGCTCAATCTAAGGATGCAAGCTTAGGTTGGTGGTAGTATTTTCAATTGATACGTTTTTATACTATTCCAAGACTAACCTTCATAATTGTGTGTTACATATGGAATTATCAGTGGTAACATGCACTGTTAGGCCCTCCTAACATTATTTTTAGACAAATTTGATCTTTTAATAGCTTAAATTCGTTGAAATCTACAAGTGTTTTACAAGTCTTTTTATAAACTAGTATTATGTGGCTTGAACTATAAATTCATGGCCTAGATTCACTTTAAAACAAAACCTAGACTATAAATCCACAACCTGATGTCATTCCAAGCCATGACCTAGACTTATAATCCATGACTTGACTTTTATAGGCTCATTTTTGCTCATCTAGACTTCATTTTGGCTACCATTCTTTTTTAAACTAAATTTTTTAATATTTTTTTGAATTTTTAGTTTATTTGATTTTATTTCATGGGTATTATTTCTAAAAGATCATTTTTGACACGTATTGTTTTTCAAAGACATTACATATCAAAATTTTAATGCTCTTTGTAGGTTGCCTATCAAGATCAAAATCAAACTACTAATCCATTGTCCTACAAATGTTTTACTATCAGATATTTCAAAAAACCAAACAAACATTTATTTTGACACATTTAGAAAGAAAAAAAAACACTTAATTTTGGTGCATAAATGAACTTCTTTGACTTTGAATTTGTGTTTGTGTCTTTTTTTGTGGTATCTTTATGTGTGTGTGATCTCCCTTTGCCCGATTTTGGGATCCTAGGTTATAAAAAACACTTAAATTATTCAAATACTTTATATTTTCATAGTCCATAATTAATATATATGGTTTTTTGGGAAAAATTGTGTGATAAAATTTTGAGTGATGTATTGAATCCCTTACTATGATATATCCTTGATATTTAATAAATATTGAAGATAGATCATATGAAATGAATTAAAACATTAATAAAAAAATCCTTACACCATTTCTATGACAGGGTATTTTTACCCTTCCTAAAGGGATGCGATATATTATTTCATGTATCCCTTTGCAGGACCATGATGATCCAAAATAGATTATCTTCATTTTTTAATTTATTGGCTACTCAAGTCAGACTTTGATCACTAGTTGTGATTCATTAGAGCATAGTGACTTTGATTTAATCCCTCAATGTATGTACCAACCCTGTGTTCTAGTGAGGTATATAAACTAAGATGAGATTTTGACATTGTCCAAGAGGTTATGTGTTTTAAGCATAAACATAAAGGTAAGGAATTTGTCTCTGACATCAAACTATCATAAAACACTCTCAAGGAATTATTTCCAATGATACTCTAGTGAAATATTATGGCTGGAGTTTCCATGAAGGGACTACACCATTTCAAAAAGCTCTTTATCACACTCTTCCACATACTCGGGCTCCATCATATTGTAAGGTATATAATGGACATACCTAGTTAATCAGACTTTTACCCAGATTTAAGACCTTAGGCTACAAATTACACTGAGTGAAGGGAAAAAACATTTATGAATATTAACCATCACATATAAAATTTTAGTGAGGCTTTGGATACCAACATATTCAGCACTTTGTGGGAGTAGATTAATGGGAAGGTAGTCAAATTTCACACACATTTACTACTAATAATATGGCTTATACTTGTGTGTTTTATTATTTCTTATCAATACTTGTATTATATGCTATTACATATACCTCAAACAAGTATACAATTCCTATGTCTAACCTTGTCATATATGACTATAAAATTAAACATTAATTTGAAAAAATAAAGAGAAATTATACCCAATAGTAACATCGCATTATCTACATTATACCATTAATCTATCTAATTTTAACCACATCCAAAACCCAATTAGGTCAATTTCGACCAATATCTAGTTCTAAATAAAATATTCAAATACAATCAACCTTTTCCAAATCAAATCCAATCAAATCAAGTTGAGTCAAATTTTTAGAAGTCAAATAAATTTAAACTTTTTAAAATTCAACTCTTTAAATTGAAGTCTAACATTATTTAAAATTTAAATGTGAATGCCAATTTTAATCCAAATTTCCAAAATCAGATTTTGAAGTCAAATAAAGTCAAAGAAGGTTTCACTAACACCTCAAACATTATTCCAAATTAAGTTAAAATGTCCAAGTCAAGTTAGGTTAATGTTAACCATGTCTAATCAATTCAAATCTAGTTAACTTTAACCATGTCCAATCACGTTGAATTTGGTCAACTTTGATAAAGTCAAATCAGGTCAACTTTTACCAAGTCTAATCTAAGTTTAGAGTCAAACATTGAAACAAAGTTAATAAATGTGTATTTTGACTAAGTCAAATAAATTCCAAATAAATTAAACATCTAAATTAAAATCATATATTTTTATTTCCATTCTATAGTGTGAAATTTGAGGAATATGGATTAAACTATGCAATTTAATTAACCCAAAACATCAATTACCTAGGTAAGATCTAGATCCATTAGGATCAAATAAAACTATATGAATGAATATTTAAAACTAGCATTCTAATCCTAAATATAATTTCTCTAAACTATGATTAAATGGATCAAAACAAGAGGATTGGGATTGAGATTACCTTAGACTCATAATTTTGACATTATGTTGCCTGATCAAAGGATGTTGATGATGGATTATTTTGGCATGGAGACTTCATGATACTAATATATGTATTGGATATGGAGGATTAGTATATTTAATTTGAATTTTGAGGGAATGATCAATGGCTAAGATCTAATCTTGGGTCATTGAAATCCATGGTTTAGGATTATTTAAGGAATTTAGAATTCTTTGGAAGCATCTACATTTAGAGGCTTCTATAGAGGGAGGGTGAGAATAGAGAGAACTATAGAATTGGAGTGTTCTATAATCCTCTTAGGGGTTAATTAGGATTAGTTAGGGGATTATATATAGATTAGGTGGGTGATTAAGGACTAGAAGTGTAAGAGAGCCTAACAATAGGCTTTGTAGGTAGTTAGGTGGGTCATGGGAATTTAAAATTGCCAAATAATGTGTAAGTGGGATTAGGATAAGATAAAATATGATTAAGATAATTAATGAATAAGTGGGATAGGATTATGGTTAGTGAATGAATAAATATTTATGGGGGATATGAGAAATGATTAGAAGGGGGTGATTTTAGGATATGATTAGATGAGATAAATTAGAAAAGCATAATTATTGTTGACTAATATTGATGTTTAATGAAGTGAGTTAATTTAGGTGCATACTTTTTTCCCCTCTTTGAAAGGGAATTGTGAATGGAGTGAAGTGGAAGGAGTAATGGTATTTCAAAGAAAAACCATATCATGGATGAATGTTAGTAAATGATATTAGTGGGTACATTCAATCTCTCACATTTATTAGTTAGGAATGATGAAACCAAAATATCCATCATTTATTCCATCTAAATAAAAATTACAAATCTAATCTGAGCTTAATCACATCAAAAAATATAATCAAACATCACATCAAGCATTAACCAATCTTACATCAATTCCCATTTATACCCATGGTATCTCACAATCTAAATATTTCTCTACCATCCCCATATTAATGTAAATAAATGATTAACCAAATCCTAAAGATTATCCAATAGATATCCCACACAACATCCCTATTGGGCCCTTCATCCAATATTCTAACATTCAATGCCCTTGGGTTAAAAAACATCAAACAATCTACTAGCCAACACCCATCTAGCCTTAGAGACACAACAAATCCAACAATCCAACCATGTCTTGTAATTTCCCCTCTTAATATAATCATATATAAAATAACTAGGCACATCTAATTCTAAGAAACATCCATTAAGGATATGTCAATTCCCCCTTCCAATCATAATTAAACTCCTCCACCTACAAGTAAAGGTCAATATTATCACTCTATCCTTAACCAATCCATATTCAAAGATTTCATTCTTGTTAAATCACTCATATTTATCTAATATAAAACCATTGTTGTCCCACCCATATTTGACAAAAGACCAATCCTTGATGAGATAATATTTGGCAAACCATCATTTGGCTAATTAACCATCCTTGATGAACCTACTTTTTAGTAGCCACCCATCTTTGATGAACCACAAATATTTGATGAGCCAATATTTGTCAAACCATCATTTGACCTATCACCCCATCTCACATCACATATCAAATAATCCAATACCTAACACCATATTCATATTAGGATAATATTAGTTATAAAAAAAAATCAAAGTGACTTCTATTTGGATAGGCCAAACATCAACATCCAATCAACATCAACATCCTATTAGTTAAGAAAAACATCATTTATTAAATATGCCCTCCTTTCATATGAAGAACACAATGGATAAAATTATTCATGGCTACATAAGAACACCCTCCATATCCATTTCAAAGTAGTAACTATCCTATAGAAAGATTAATCATTCAAATCATGACTTATAACATCTAAATCCTTAGTCTTCATGGTCAAGGAATCATCAAAATAAACCATATATAAGTACATAAAGGTTATTATGATTTTGAATACACTCCATTGGTTCATAAATAGAAGGTGTTAGTGATAATTTCATGATTTATAAAGAATATTCATCCAATATTAACACAACCTTCATTCATAATCCCTATGAGGACCATCCTGCCACCCATATTATTATTATTTCCATCCATATGTTCCACCATATTGAAATTCAAACTCTCACACCTATCTATTAGGACTAATAAAATCAATTATCATTATCCTTTTTTCCATAGCAATCAATCCATGGAAAAATTCATGATTACCATCCAAATATAATAGTATAAAGTTGTATCATCATCCAATAGTGATACCTTTTTTGAGGCATTATGGGATAATAAAATTCAAAGGCAAGAATTCCTTAGTGAAACCTTATTTGAGGCACTAAGGTGCAAATGAAAAAATCAATATCCAAAAATTACATCCCCTAATGAACCCTTATTTGAGAAACCATGGGATAATCAATGACAAAATCCTAAAATTCCAGAAGAAAAGTCCCCAAGTTAGACCTTATTTGAGGAACTGTGGGATAATTAAAATCAAATTCCAAAAATTCAAAAATAAAAGTCCCTTAGTGAAAACTTCTTTGAGGTGCCATCAAACCAAAATCAATATAAAAAATATTTAGATATACTCAATCTCATGGAAGATGATATTTTTGGTTCCAATCCCCATTCATATCATGATCCCCCACACCCTTCCATATACTTAAAATGGCCTAAAAACATCCCTATCTAATTCAAATTATGATTCACCCTTCACCTAATTTTATAGGGGCTATGATGGCATCCTAGTCAATTTAGCTGGAGAATATCTATAAATCAACAAAGTTTATGGTGACATCTTTGGAGAGTGTACTTGAAAGATCAAAGGGTTAACATTATGCATCTTGTAATCCTGTAATGAGTTGAGATATTCAAAAATAAAATAGAAAAATAAATAATTTGTCTAGTGGTGAAAACCATGCTTATGGTACCTTGGACAAGTACCATGATGAAAATCATGTGTCTCATTTCATGTTTAAATAATTTGTTATTTGACATTACCTTGAGACTTTGGGGAAACCCCTTTTGCATCCTTATCCATTTCATAAAAGTTATTTTGGCCATCTAAGCCTATCTAAATCCTATTCCATAAACATCATATCCAAATCTTTATGCATCTTATCTTTCCCATGTTCTTATCCATCTCAACAATAATAAATAACTTGAAGATGTTTAAGCCATGTTTTGGGAAGCATCTTGGCATATATTTCAGTTGACACTTTGATGACTAGGCACTTTGGTGTTGTTGACTATTTTTTGACCACAAGTCAAAATAAGTCAACCCCTTATACTAATTTTTTTTATATAGGGGTCTATTACAATTTAATATGGTGTGACATGGTTCTAATTGATGTCATTTGATGTGTTATTAACCTTGGTCATAGTAAAAATTAGTCCTAAGTCATTTCATGTCACATAAAGTCATATTTGAGATATTTATGAAGGTTATATGGTTTCCACTGGTATATAATTGTTACAAAATGTTTTCAAATGTCCCCTATGTTATATTATTATCATTCATTTTAGTACTAACTAAGAAATATGAAGGTATTAAGTTAGATCAAGAAAATAGTTAGAAAATAGGAAGTTTTGGTAGTTGTACAGCCTTTACAAGTTTTGTGGCACATGTGGAAGGTTTTTAAATGACTCTAAGCTTCAATAAGTTAACTTCTATGTTTTATCTACTTGGGAAGTCTCAAAATTGGGTATAACCATTCTTCTCCTCCATCACTCTTCTTGGCATGCAAAATTGGCCAATAGGTTTTCTCATGATACGAACAACAAGAGTTGTTTTAGGTAAAATTACTCTAATGAATGTTATAAAACTTATTCCACTTCTATTTCATGGTGATATTTCAAAAATTGGTTGCCCATGCTTTATGAACCGTTATTTAGAAGTTAACTGCCTTTTTCTACATGTTCATCCATGTACCCTACAATTTTTCTTCTTGTTTAATTTTGTCCATACAAACAACTTTATGTAATTGATTATATAAGGTTTTTAAGTCCTTATTTAATGGTTTCCATATTTTATTTCATGTTTAGAGGTGCATTAATGAGCTAAATAGTCCAAGTTTCTAGTGGAGATCACCAATGGTGTTGTGGGCATATTCATTAACTATAAAGGTTTTCTTTCCTATAGTGGTTTAAATAAAAAGTATTTTTATTTTTCATAATTATAATAATTCATTTAAGTCATCCTCTCATTCTAAGCTCAGTCTCAAAGTATAACATCAATGAAGCTACAGTCAAGGAAGGTCAACATAGTCAACTATTTGCATATATTCACTTGTAATCAGGTGAATAAATCATAAGAAGGCCTTGAGAACATTTATGGATATGTAATGAGGATTTTAAATGTGTTTTAAAAAAAAAATTAAATAATTAGGAATCAAACTAAGCTCTCAAATGACATTTGATTGAATGTGACAACTATTTTTCCTATATATAAAGTCCTGTAGTCTAATGTACACCTACAGGTGTCCTATATGAGAATAATCACATTGAAATAAGAGAAGTAGAACTAGTTTCAAGTCATTCATGGTTAAAATTATAAATTTGAGGATTAATTTAAGGTATATAACTAATTATAGGCCCATACACTATACATATTGTCCATGTCTCTATTCACTGCCATGTCTACTGCATATGCACCTATATGTGGCTCACACAGAGGCATAAAGGTGGTGCATGGAGGAGATTGAGAATTTTGGGAACCTTAATAGAGTTTTATAACATTGAATATATCATAAAAATAATGATGAAGTCCATATGATGACAACCAAACTTGCAACTATGCCCATAGTTTGAGAGAAACACTTCAGTGACAAGTTACCTTAAAAACTCTAAAACATGGTTTTCACTGTTCTTTAAATCCTTTCATAGTGAAATACATAGGATATAAATAGTTTTGAATTCTTTCATAAGGTGACCCAATAATATAGTTAATGATTTAACATGGTAATTATTTTTTTGGCCAAAGGAGTATGATGTTAGAAGGCTCCTAATTCAAGAAATTCTTCACTACAGGTTTTCAGTGTTTTGAGCTTTAAATGATATCATAGTCCAAAGTAGAATGATTAAAACATATATCCATGGAGATTGACCCTATTTGGTTATTAAGGATATTAATGTTTTAAATAAAATCAATAAGGATTGGATTGTAGGGTCTTAACCCATATTATCACCTATAAATGTACCCTTGCCCTAAAGAGGACACCTACACTTTAATTAGAGGTACCTACAAGCTTATGATAGGGACTTAGAGATGGAATCATGAAAACATTAACATTTAAAATTTGGATATTCTTTCAAAAACCTCAACTAGATCCTATATTATGTAGCATAGGTTTCAAAAGTTGAAAACCATCTACAAGACCACTTTAAGAATGGTCACCTACAGTCAATAGTAGGATGACAATGCATTAGCATGTGACAATCTAGTCTTGTCACAAGTATTTAAGAATGAAGTGAGTCAAAATTATTTTTAAGCTACCTTTATGATTTAAATGGAAACATTTAACATGATAAAAGGTCTAACCCTACAATATTTACCTATAAGCATGTCACTTTTTGAGTAAGGAAGCATGGTACATAGTCAGCCACTCTTGCCTAGTCAAGAAAAGGTGGGGGAACTTCAAGTTAACAAGGAAGCATAAGTTTTAATCATTATTATAAATAACTCAAAAATTATTATTAATATCTAATTAATTTTCAAGATAATAAAATATGTCAAGAGTTGGTTTTCAAGTACACCTACAGTCAACACATTAACCCTACACAAAGTGAGTATTATACAGTCTACTTGTAAATTTATACATAGGATATCCATCACTTTCATAATCCTCTTGAACCATTATTTTTCCTAAGACACTAGGGCAGGTGCCCTCCATGCTGTCTTAGACAAAGGCCACTCCTAGGGAGATAAAAATTATAGGTTGAGTAACTTAAGGCCAAGGAAATGAGTTAAATACTATTAAAACCTTTCAATTATATGTAGGGAGATATGTTAAACATGGAAAACCATTTATTATTCCTCATATGTGTTATAGGCCAAACATGGTGGCCTAAACCCACATAGATGTAGTTAGACCTATTATGCCTTGATTAGGCCTAATGCCTAAATGGGGTCTAATTTAATTTATAACACTAGATGAAACTTTAAATAAATTATAGGAAAATTTTGTGGTGATATAACATAATTTTAAGCCTTTATTTTGTAGATAAATCCATGAATGGGTTATTTCTTGACTCAAGAAAATGACAGGCTACACAAAATGCATAGAAGAGCTCAAGAAGCTAAGTTTGGAAGATCATATCCATAAAAAAACTTAGAATGGGAGCATAATAAGTTATTATATATTGGAGAGGGTCCCAAAATTTCATTTTTTGGAATTTATTCATAGGTTAAATATCAAACTTTTGTGAACAATCCTTAAGGGTTAAAACCACTCAAAACCCTCCAAAACCCTTGTTAATGACCCAATTTGGAATAAGTTGATATAAATTCATATAAATGAGTTATTATGACTATTAAAGTTATTTTTAATTTTATAATACTCCCTAAGTCTCCTTCTTATCAAGTTTGATTGCACCCTATTTGTATGGATATGGTACAAAACTAGTTTTCCTAATACTTTTTGATGTTTTACAAGTAAAAAGGGGTTTCAAAGGATGAGGATCCATTTGGGATATATAATGAGACCTAGATCCATTTATTTCTTCAAAATATCACACAATTAACTCAATAATCACCTTCACTCTAGGTAGTCAAAAATGACATAGTGAATAAAGAGTGATCATCAGGGAGAAGCTGATAACTTTAATTAGAAGGCCTTTTGAGGTATGCCTAATTGATTTAGAGATTGAATGAATATTTAAATGTGTCATGGCATCCCATATATTTACTTTTTTAATAAATTTAAGACCATATTAGTGCTAAGGATGAAGGGTGAGTGAAAGAAGGATTATAGTGATTATAGGCAATAAAAACACTTATCTAGAATATGATCAATGATTAGGGGCACATCTAAAGAATGTTATAGATTATTATAAATCCCATAATAATATTTCATATGTGGAAACTATCCCTATTATACCTTGGATAACTCAAGAGAAGCCAATGATGAAGATAGTTTTCAAGAAGCCAACTGAAAGACTTTATGCTAAGTTTGGGGAGTTTGATGCTTCTAAGGAACATTTATCCAAAGAGACCATGCATGGTATATTTAATAATAAATTTTCATATAAAAATAAACAATTCTCTCATATTGACACCTATTATTATGACTCTTTATATTCATTCTTCTCTCTCCTTTCTCACATTCTATAAGTACTAGCCATTTTGGCTCTTCCAAATAATTCCACACAATGTATGGCAAAACCATTTTGGTTTGATGTTGTACTATGAAATTTAATAATAAATTAAATTTTATTTTATTTCAAAAACATATTGCCTAAGTGTGTGAATTGGTGAATGGTGGGGTCTAGCGACAACCTTCTACCCTTACTTCTTATCATTTCATGTTTGGTGCAAGAAGTTATCATTCTAAGAGCTCATATGGAGTGTAGATAGTGTTTCTAGCTCCCTTAAAGTGTTAAAGTGTCCTTAGAGTAAAAAAAACCTATAGTATACTTAAATTTAATTTTCTCATGCATATCACCTCCATATTGAAATCATAATGTTTGGATATTCTAAGACTTTGAAGCTAGTGTTGTAAGTCTTGTTTCTTAGTGAAATAAGTATGATGGTCTTTTGGATATCCTTATGGTGTATAAACCCCTTATATTTTTTTCCTTTCATGCATATTTCTTTTGATTTCCCCACAAGCAATCAGTTAGTGTAGGTGACAAGCACTTCAAGGTCAATCTAGGGAGCTAGCCCTTAAACCTAGAGGTTTACCTCTACTATAGTAAACCCATAGACCAAGAGGTATTCCAATGTTACCAAAATATTAGATTAGGCTTTAAAAAACTCATGTAGGGTATGCCATTTGGTTACAATAGTTATGGCATGCCTGGTTAAGACCATTTCCCTAAAGACAACTTGTCAATGTGAATGTTGGTCTTGACAACATCAACTACATATGGTGTGTTACTCAACATTTGTCAACTCCATTCAAGGTAAAATATTCTTGTGGATTTTTTTTTTAATACATATTTATGATCATATTTCATTATACTTATTATGTCATTTTATAATGGAGTTTTCAATCCTATCGATCCAACTCTTCAACCTAAACTTTCTCTTGGATTTCAACATCCTCAACCTATTCTGCCCTTTTAAGAGAAAAAGGACTATGTTAGAAAATAATATCAAGAAAGTGAGGATGAGTTTGAAGAAAACATGGCTAGGCAACATTGCTTCCCAACCTCTAATGCAATTCAATCCATCTTGATGCCTATGATGACATTCTCCCTAATACTATTAAGAGTGTTCCTACATTCAATGGTGAAGGTCATGTCACTCCTAATGATCACATTAGGGATATATCAAACTTTTGTCTTTTTCACAATGTCACTAACATCAACATTTACACTAGACTCCTTAGCATGTCCCATAGAGGGAAATCACTTGATTGGGAAAGGAATTTTCCCAGTGGTTGCATTACAACATGGGATGACTTTGGATTAATATTAAAATCAAGGTTTGAAGATAAGAGTGACCAAACATCACTCATCCACCAACTAAATGTGATCCAAATATCACACAAAGAAATAATTCATGACTTCAATGAGAGGTTCTAAAAGACTTGGTATAGATTGCATCCTCCCACGAGACCAACATTTAGCTTTGTCTTTCCTACATACTTGAGAGCCATTAGCACTGATATTTCCATCATGATTTAATATATGGGTGGTTTCACTTTACCCAAGGCACATGAGCTTGCTATTAGGGATGAAAATGGCCTTATTCAAAAAGGAAAGTTACTTCTAAAAGTGTATATGCCTCTGCTACATAATATTCTTGTTGATACCCCAAGTGTTACCTAAGTTCCTAATGCTAATGCCAAGTTAAAGAGTATTCCTAAGAAGGTAGATGATGACATAGATACAGATACATAAATTTAATGGCTAAAAGCTCAGCTTATGCAAGAAAGAAACAAAAGGGTGTGAATAAAAACATATATCCTTATCATTAGCAATATGGTCAATAATATGGGAAAGGCAGAGGTCAAGGTAAACCTAATTTCACAAATGTGCCAATGCATACAATCCTAACTCAACATCTAATACAAGAGCAATGGTACCGGTGCATAGCAATATGATCCATAGAGAGTAATGAAAATAAGGTAAATTTATGGATGCCATTGAAGGTGGAGAACAAGCTCTAGTTTTTCAAGGAGGATTCAATCCTCTACTATTAGCAATAGAGGAAGTCCTAATGCAAGTAAGTGAAAGTTGGTAATCTCAAGGAGAAAGCTTCACTAACTTCTTAGTTGAAGACACTTATGTTCTTAACTAAGGAAATTCTATTGCAAAAAATACAGGAGCTAAGAAAAGGCTCTAGGGGATGATAGTGGTGTGTATACAATCTCAACTTGTCCTCCTAAGAGGTACTAAGGCATGGATGCAAGCATGGAAGTCCATAGTACTCTTACACCTCCTCTAAATCAAAATGTGGGAAGATCCAATTCAAGTGATTCAATTCCTAAAGATACAAACACTTCCTTGCCTCCAAGGACTTAGTAAAAAGTAAACATTTCTACTCTTAACATTGTGGATTCATTAAAAAGTGATAAGGCATCTATTTCTATTTAGGATGTCCTTCATATACCTAGCCAAAATGATCTCTTAAAAAAATAACTATCCGTTATCCATATGAGTCCTTTATCTTCAAGACATGGTCATGTTTCTCTTACCAATGTCCCTAATAAAATTGTAGAACCATCTACCAAATCTAAGAAGAATCCACCTTTCTACCTCACTCTCATTATGGGAGATAAACTAATCCACAACTACATAATTGATAGTGGAGCTAACACATTAGTGATGCCCAAGGTTGTAACTAATAAATTGGGTCTAAAGTATGAATCACATAGTAAAGGAGTGCTTCAATTAAATAATACAATTGCAAAATCAATAGGATTTATCAAAGGGTTGAAGGTTTTATTACATGATTTTCTTAGTTTCCCCATCCTCCAAGACATTATGGTTGTTGACTTGCCTACTCATTTTATAATCTACCTTTCAAGAGATGTTATAGATAATATAGGAGGATACTTCTTAGCTGATTGGTCCTTCTTATCCCTTAGGATAAGATATGGGTCTGATTTAACCTATTTGGGAATATTATTGTAATGTTCATAGTTTAGTTTAGGGGTCTGAGTAGTAAAATTAGTAAATAAATTTGAAATAATTAAGATACTAAATTTTATAAATTTTATTACAATTTTAACCTTTCTAAAAATATTAATAATAGGTAAAAATAAGACTTAGTTGGAAATTGATTGAGATGGCTGAGACAGAGTCTATAATTCACTATCCAAGACTAGGACACTATCACAAATAAGGATATGGCCTTCATTTTATGATTAGATAAGAGCACCAAAATAGGACACTAGTGGTACTAACATTGTAGTCTAATTTTACCACTTTT
Organism: Torreya grandis; assembly: GCA_037957365.1. NCBI lineage: Eukaryota > Viridiplantae > Streptophyta > Pinopsida > Cupressales > Taxaceae > Torreya > Torreya grandis. The sequence goes on from JARHVA010004596.1 coordinate 956,509, forward strand.
TTCTAAGAGACTTGAGCTTTATAGGTTTTGTTCATTATGTTTGTGTGACCCTACTTGTGAAGTTTTGACTACTAGATGTCTGTATAACTCCCTATCAAGTGGATTTTTTCTTCAAACCCTAGACTCCATTGTACTTTGACCAATTTTGAGAAAGAGGGTGGGCTAAGTGTGTGTAATATTCATTGAACATGTATCCATACTCCTTGTGTGGGCACACTACCTACATACTAGTACTCTAAAGAGGGATCAAGCCATATGCAGTTCTCCCACTTGATGTGCTTTGTGCAATAATGTGTATGAAGATGAAAAATTCTAAACTAGATGAACTTGAGGTGGCTAGGGACTAGTGTAAGGATTTTTATAAGCTTGTAAGTATATTGTCTAGTTGTATGCAAATAATAGGGAGGATTGCCTGAGTATTCTTGCTTTTATTATTGCTTATTTATTGATAGTTTCTAACCCCTTATAAATGAAATTTAAATGGGATTTTATAAAGATCTATTCATCATGGGTTGGATGTGCTCACATTAAGCCAACAAGAAGAGGAATAGGCAATAGAAAAAATTGACTAATGGGGCTAAAAATACACTTGGATAAGAGTGCCAAAAATAGACACTAGAGGGCCCAATGCTATAGTCCAAGTTGGGAGCTATAGTCTTGAGCTAATATGACCTAGGTGGATGGATTTGTCATGGAAATATTAGTCTAGATGATTTGAGATCAGGTCTAGAAGGCTACAGATGACTAGGAATCAATGAAAAGATTCCTATGAGGGTCATTAAAGCAAACAGGATATACCTATGAGTTGGGTATCACAAGCCACACTCAAGTTACCAATTTTCAAATTTTATATGACTACATTCCTCCCCTTTATTCTAGTGATGAAGCAAAGTGAAATACTAAGATAAAGGAAAAATATAAAGCATACTTGAACTTACCTATAAGGGTGAAGCTCACAAAGTCATGTGATGTTGGGTGTGTATAAAGAGAGCATGTTGTGAAGTGTGAATCTACAAAAGAAAAAAAGAGTAGATCAATTCTTACTAGATACGCTATATCTAAAATAACAACATACAAATCTAGGTAAGAGAGGAAGAGAAAGGAATGAATATACCTCACTAGGTTCGTGGACAAATATAAAACTTGTGATGTTGAGTGATTATGAGTGATGTTAGATGTGTGTTATACCAAGATTAATATCATGAATGAAGTTGAGTATTTGATTCACTGAGAGTGGCTCAGGAATGCAAAGGTTGGTTCTTTGGCTCTATCATTGACAACTAAGTGAATCTATGTGATCTTGTGTGTGTTGATCGATGTTTAGACTATGTGCCCATTCCATTTGAATAGGTGGCTCAAGAGTACAAATGTTGTCTAGTCCTTTGTCTCCATTATTACCCTATGAAGTGAAGCTAAAAAATGATATGGATATAAATGTGTGTCATATGAGATGGATCCTAAATCATATGAATGTTCTATAATCTAAAAATGTTGGTGTGAATAGCCAAATGTATGGTGGAAACTAGGCCACTCTTGGCCACTCAAAAAGATGGAGATTAGGCTTGTATGAAAACCATTTTGAAATCGGGTACTAGGTTTATATGAAAGCCATTCTAAAATGTGGAGTCTAGGATTATATGAAATCCACTCTAAAATGATGCCAACCACCTGAAGGTAGAATAAGGCATGCAATTATTGAGAATGCCTAGGTAATACTAAATTTAGAAAGAAAATAAAATAAATGTGTCATGCACATTGCCCCAAATCACTAGTGTCTAAAACATGGATTTTGATTTGGAAGTTATACCAATTATCATATCTAAAACTATAAATGAGATCCATCATGCCATACATGATTCCCCCTATATTTAGATTCTCTGAGTAGAAGTGTACTAAAAACTACTAAGTCTAAATTGGTCTGTCTATGTAAAATTATAGTTGAACCTACTTTTTTGCCTATTTCTAAAAAGTCTAGTTTTTATGTTGTTTGGATAAGAGCACCAAAAATGGACACTAGAGGGCTTGATACTATAGTCAAATCTTGGCATTGTTATCCTAGGCTAAATCTAATGACATTTCTAACATTTTCACTATCTGTCTAGTCTGTTCTATATGGTTTGATGTCTAGTTGTTATTCTAGGTGTTCTAAAAGATAAATTTTTTACTGTTATGAGTTCTGATCTTTGTGATAAAACCCTTGTTTGTTACCCCCTCTTCTGAGGTTAAGAATAGATACCTTGTAATGAATACCCTCAAAATAAATATCCTTATAAGTATGTTATGTTGTAAAGATAAATGATATAGAAATAATAATCGACAAGATATCTCAAGATATATCATGGTTTGTAAAGAAATATTGTTAGATTAATAGGGGTATTCCTATATATATATAACAACATAATAGCATGTGTAATGTACTAAACTAGAACTAGAAGTCTAGTTAGTTTTTAGTTTTCAAGGAGGGATGGATCATGATGCCAATCATGACATCAAAAAAATAAAGAGAATCCATGATTGGGATCATGGAATTGTAAATAATTGAAAATCAATTAAGCAACAAACACATAAGGCAAGAATCAAGAAGCATATAAGAGTGGCCAAGGTGCCAAAGAAACAAGGGTCATGAGTTAATGTTACTCAAACTAGAAAAGCAAACATACAAGGCATGTTCAAAATCTACATACACATATAATTAAAATAAGGAAAGTTGGCATGAGGTCCAAAATCACATAGAAGAGTACAAGCAAAGGACATTGGAAAATGTCCTAAAACACACACATGAATAGAAGCAAAGGACATTGGAAAATGTCCTAAGGCACATATAGGAGACAAATAGAAACCAAGAAATGAAATCACATCTAGCTATTCAAATAAAAAATAAAGTACGTAATATTAGAAATACAATCACATCTAACTAATCAAATCAAGAAGTGAAAGTATGCAAGACATATTAGTACAAGACTAGGTATATGCTAATAAATGTACAAGTGTTATATACTAGTGAGTGTCGATAGATTAATCTATGTAAACTAGTAAATAATGTATGTCAACATCATAACTAGAGTGTGTGGTGTAGGAATGGCATAACCTAGATGGTGTAGTCATGTAGAAGATGCCCCAGGGGGAAGATAAATCAATGTGTTCTAAAATGTAAAAATAGGATGCCCAGTTAATGGCTACAGTGAAGCAATCAAGGAGTTGGATGTCACTATACACACTCAAAGAAGATCAAGTGAAGCATGGTAATATAAATAAATTGACAAATAATAGAATAGAATAGAAAATATAAGTCTAGTATGATAGTATTAGTGTAAAGCATGGATTATGCATACAATAAAAAAAACTGGTGTTTTTGAATGTATTTGAATGTTTTTATATTTTTAAATATTTTAATGTTTCTGTATTCTAGAATTTTGTATTGTTTTTAGATTTTGAATTATTTAAACTATGTATAATAAATCATAGGAATATTATATATAATCAAGTAAAGGAAACTATGTACAAGCAAGGTAGAAAAGAGATGATACTAATGGATGAGTCTCATGGGAGACTCCTTATCATGGTATCCTGTATCAAGGAGAGGAATCATGCATGATCATGAAGCGTGATGAAAATGCTGAGATTGTGGCTCCAAAAGTTGTATATGCTATAAATGCTCTAAAATATCTAAAGTGGAAATTTATTGTGGGGTCCCCCTGTAACTTTGAAAAGTGGATACAACTTTAGGGATCTTAGGGACCCATTTGGAAATAGGAAAAGCTCTCTGAACATGTGATCTATGTGTATAGGTATGAGACCTCAATGATACTACCTTGGGTATGAACACTGTAGATAGAAGATGTCTATAATCCTGAAGGTATATAAACTCTCTATGTTAGTGATGAATGCCTCAATTGTGTCTGAATTAAAATTGAAGGAGGAATATAACTAGTGGTAAAACTAAAATTGGTGACTATAAAATAGTAGACAGATTTGAAGTAGGGAGTGGTAACTCATATGAAACTCCATCAATTATAATAACTTGATTAATTTGAATGAATTTCATGCATATGTGAATTGTAGAAGGTACTACTCAAAGTTTTTGAATCCATGGTCGACTAAGTAACATATCAAAAACACCTGCACTGGGAACAATAGTGGATGGTGTGGCCACATGTGTTAGACCAACTTGTATAGGAAGTATAATCTCACCTAATGAAATCTATGTGTGCCCACTGAATCCACTGATAAATATATCCATTGGGGTAATATCCTATTCTAAATATCCCAAATATTGCATTAATGTCATAGTACACATGTTCACACTAGATCCATTATCGATAAAAGTACTATGAATAGGATGATGATGAATGTAGGCTTTGATAAAGAGTGCATGATAATCTGAATCATCCTTTACTGTCTCCTACTCTAAGAAGGAGATGGAAGGTCTAGCTAAAACTCTAGAATTGTATACACCAATCATGTTACTCAAAGGATATGTCTCAATTAAAGGTGCCCTCTATATATCTGGTGGTATATGTGCATGATATGCATGGTGAACCCCTAACGTGTCCCCTGTCTCTTATTTAAAATGTTATAGAAAAGGATTTGAGAAGATTTTCAAAGCTTTATCTTATGTTTTCTTTGCCTGAAGAGGTTCAATCAAAGTGCCAAGATTAATATGATTCCTATCTATCAAATCTTATATCTTGTGTCTCAAACTAATGCATCTATTTGTTGTATGGCCTGGTGCCTTGTGAAACTTGAAAAATGCATGTTGATCATATCCACATGAAAGTGGATTTATTGGGTAAATTTCCCAAATAGGAGGGAGAGATATGATGTTACATTCTAATATCTATTGTAAAATTCTAGTTGGAGAAATCAGTATATTACTAAAGGTTTTCCAAGGAGGTGTTGATAAAACCACTTGATGAGGGGGATCTAAAGCTGCATTAACTATAGGTTGATTATAACTCTTGATATCATTGACCTTGACTTTGTATGGGACTTTTCTATTACTCTTGTTTGTTGTTTTTGAACTACTTGTGTACTTGAGTTTTCTCATTAAATTAATTTGACTTCTCTTTCCTTTAGTGTGTGACAATTCAGTGAAGGAAGAGAATCTATTGAACATAATTGATCCATGGAAAGCTCGTAAGAGACTCTATTTGAAGAGATATTGTAACTCTTGATCAGGCATGGGGCTAGTCATCATATATAAGATAGTTATATATCAAAGAACATAATTTATGAGATGTTCATTTGACCTTTATTTCTATTTTACAACTTGGGCATATGAAACATTGTTACCAATGTTAATGCTAAAATGAGCTAGGAACATGTTGGCTAAAGGATTGAATGCATTGAATAACTAATTAGGTAAAGTTTAGAACCATTTTAAAGCATAATCATTTAGGCTCTAAGGAAATAGCTTGGTTAGTAGCCAGTCATTTGTCACATAGTCCAAGCATGCTGCATGAAAAGATCTCAAGTGTGTCTCTGGATCACCCTTTCCATCATATAGAGTAAGCTTGGGTTAAACAAAATTTTGTGGTAAAGGTGTCAAAGTAATGTCATGTGACAATAGTGTATGTAGTAAATCAAAAAAATCCAAATATTGTGTAAGTCTAGAGGCACCTTGCTCAAGATGTAAAACCTTGGATTAAAGAGATCACATCTCTTACACAAGGGCTACCACATCAGGAGACAAAGATGTAGTAACTATAACTGGTGGCATAGAGGAAGGCTAGGCTATTATAGGGAGTTGTTGAGACATAGTTTCCCCCATAGTGTAATTTACAATTGGTTGCTCTATCATTTGAGATGATTGACTAGTGTTTTATCTTTGTTGTTCTTCTTATAATATTTTAAGCAATTCATCTTGTATGCCAGGGTGTTTAGTTAAGAGTTATTGAAGTTCCCTTTTATCATTTTCATCAAAACTAGTGTATAGGGCCATTATTAAGATAGGAAAACAATTTGAAATTTGGTTGAATTTTTGTGAATAATTTATAATAGGCAAGTGGTATAGAAAGAAAGTACTGAATATAGGAAATTTAAAGTCCTAAAAACAACAAACTAGAAAGTGGATAAAAAACATACAAAGTTCACAAACATGTAAGGTGATACCTCAAGAAGCAATGGGACCTATTAGATGTAACTAGGGTTTGAAAGATGATTGTTTTGAAAATGACTATGAAAATTTGAAATTAAAAGTGAATTTTTGAGTTAGATATGCAAGTAAAAAATCAAAAAATTATTGATTTGAAGGGACTTAGTATGTGCCACTAGGGTTTTAAAAAATAATAATTTTCAAAAAAATTCTTATTGAATTTTTAAATAGAAAGCCAAATCTTTATTTAAATATGGAGTCAAAAATCAAGAAATTATTGGAAAAATACTAGGAAAATATCGAGACTTAGTATGGGTAAATAGGATTTGGAAGAAAATTATTTTAAAATTACTATGTATTTTAAAATTTAATTCTAATTTTTTATTTTATTATGCAAGTAAAAATTCATAAAAAATATAATAAATATTAGTAATAAATTTACCCTAGGGTTTCTAGGGTAAATATGCACAAACGAAGTAAGTCAGGTTCACCAAATGATTTAACTTATTAGGGAATAATGGTGTATTATTCGTAATTTAGTTAAAGGGTTGAGTATTAAACTCAGTAAATTAATATTCAATAATTAATCTACCAATTTGTATAAATTTAATTGCAGTTTTAACCTTTCTAAAAATGGTAATAAGAGGGATAAACTAATATTTAGCTAGAAACTGATTGAGACAACTAAGATAGAGTCTAAAATTCACTGTGCAAGACTAGGACATTATCAAAAATAAGGATTTGGCCTTTGTTTTATGATTTGACAAGAGCACCAAATAGGACACTAGTGGTATCAATGCTTTAGTCCACTTTTTTTGCTATTGCCCAGGAGACCTGAGTTTTTTGAGTTTTGTTCATTCTGTCTGTGTGACCCTAGCTATGAATTTTTGACTATTGGAAGTCTATAGAACTCCCTATAGAGTAGATTTTGTCCAAAAACCCTAGAATCCATTGCACTTTGACCAATTTTGAGAAAGAAGGGGGGTTAGTGTGTGTAATATTCACTATATGTGTATCGACACCCCTTATGTGGGCACGTTGCCTACATACCAATACTCTGGAGAGGGATTAAGCCATATATAGCTCTCCCACTTGATGTGCTTTGTGTAATAGTGTGTATGAAGATGAAAAATGCTAAACTAGATGTGCTTGAGGTGGATAGGGACTGGTGTAAGGATTTGGATAAGCTTGTAAGTGTATTGGTTGGCTGTACACAAAGAATAAGGATGATTACCTAAGGAGTCTTGCTTGTATTCTTGTTTGCTTAGTGATAATTTACAACCCCTTCCAAGTGAACTTTTAATGGGCTTTTATAGGGATCTATTGGTCATGGGTTGGATGTGCTCATATTAAGCTAACAAGAAGAGAGATAATAACTGAAAGAAATTGATCATTGGGACTAAAAATACACTTAGACAAGAGCACTAAAAATGGACACTAGAGGGCCCAATGCTATAGTCTAAGTTGGGTGCTATAGTCTTGAGTGAATGGAACCTAGGTGGATGGATTTGTCATGGAAAGAGTAGTTTAATTGAGTTAGGATCATGCTTAAAAGGCTATGAATGACTTGGAATCAATGAAATGATGCCTACGAGGGTCATGAAATAAAGTAGGAGGGACCTATGTATTGGGTGTCACAAGCTACACTCAAGTTACCAATTTTCACATTTTATATGACTACAAGGTTAAAAGTGACCATAAGGACTCAACCACTTGCTAGGTTGCACATTGAGCCCTATGTTGAATCAAGTTCCAATCTCAATTGTCATCAATGATAAATAAGAGTATATTATGGATGATCGTACTTCTTCCAAGGTTGAGTGAATTTTTGATTTATTTCTAGATGAGTATGGTGCATATGCTTATGAATATGATCCATTTACCTAATTTGAGCAAACTGACCTTGGCACCTATATCATCCATGAAGGATCATTTGAGCAAAGAGGTGAGCATTGAGCATTCTTTTTCAAATGCTATTGAAGGTAATTACTTTATTCATGTGTATGATGATGATGTATTGAAGGGATTGGTAGATCACCATGATGAGAAGAAACACACAATTATATCTACACTTGAAGATTAGCCCTCAAAGATGACATTCATGAGGAAGAGGATGATTTATGGCGAAGGTTTGAAGCCATATATCGATAATTTGATCAGTTAGGTAATACTAATTCTCATCTCAAGAAGTGTATATATGATGATTGTGTTAATGAGAATAATGATAAAGTTGTTGAGAGTTCTCTCAAGCATGAAGGATTATGCCAAGCCTCTATTCAAGTAACTATAGTCATAAAAGATCTTAGTGAAGCTACTACCCAAAAAATTTTAATCATGGAGAAGACTAGTGAAGTCAAGGCAATCATGTTTGTGATTAAAGACAAATAAGGTTCTCTACCTAATGTTGAACCATTTTCATATTTATTGAAGCAAAATGTTAAAGAGGAACTTGATGATCATATACATCAATTGTATTATGTCCTAGAAGAGAGAAAAGATGAGGCAACTATCATGCCTCTCATTTTTTAGTTTAAAGAATATCAAATGGATATGATAGAGATCAAGATAGTTTCAGCTCCAATAAAGGTATTTGGAGAGTAAGAGAGAGCATTCATGAAAGATCAAAGTATCCCACTTGTAGGCATGAGAAGACATCAATATGGTAAACCATTTCACCATTTGATGACAAACATGCCACACATGATAGTTTACTTTCATGGATTAGTAAGGATGAAAGAGGACCCATATTTAACCCTATTTGAAGCATGGTGAGTTGTTTTTTCACCTCAAGTGGAGGTCTTATAAATACTACATTATTTGTATGTCTTTGCTTCACTTGTGTGTGTTCCATAAGTGTTCTTGAGAACACATGTTTTTCCCTTGGTGTGTCTTTTTTTGTGTGTCTTTTTTTATTGTTTGGTATGGTTTCAAAGACAACCTCAATGTCAAACCTATGAATTGGTGACTCCATTGACCAATGGATAGGAGTAGGCTACTGGTCTTGGCATAACAAACATAAATGCCCTAAAAATTTGTCAAGAATGTTGACTATTTTGACTACATGTCAAAATAAGACAACCCCCTATAGTAAAAAAATTGATATATGGGTCTATTAGGATTTAATAGGCCATGTCATGGTCTTAATCAATGTTATTTGATGTGTTATTAACCTTGTTTATAGTCAAAACTAGTCCTAAGTCATTTCATGTCACATAAAGTCATATTTGACCTATTTATGAAGGTTGTACAATTTACCTTGGTAGAAAAGTGTTAAAAAATATTTTAAAACATCCCATGTGTCATATTGTTGTCAGTCATGTTAGTACTAACTAAAAAAATTGTAGGTATAAAGTCAGATCAAGAAAATAGTTAGAAAAGAAGAAGTTTTGGTAGTTGTACAACATATGTAAGTGTTGTGGCACATGTGTTAAGCATGAGATATACTGAGAGGGGGGGGGGTGAATCAATATATCATATATCTTATAAAATTTCCCTTAATCAAATTCCATTTTAACATACATCCAAGATATGTAATAAAAATGAAATAATAAACACCACACAAGATAGAGAGACACCAGATTTAACGTGGAAACCCAATGTGGGAAAAACTAAGAAGAGGAATATCAAGTATATGAATGAGCACCAAATCAAACTAAAATATTCACAAGCACTAAATTGTAAGAGCACCAACACAACAACTATTTGTGAGCACCAACCCACAGGGACACTAACCCCTTTGTTGAGCACCAACATAACAAAAATTTATGAGCACCAACCAATAGGAGCACCAACCCCTTTTTTGAGCACCAACACAGCAATAATTCATGACCACTAACCCATAGGAGCACTAACCCCTTTGTTGAGCACCAACATAGTAACAATTCATGAGCACCAACCCACAGGAGCACCAACCCCTTTGTGTATACCACACAAATATCTCTCAATGTTGCTATCTCAACAAATGATAGTTCATTAAAATATATCTTTCCTCTCTCACCTTTGCTCTTCTAAACTAGATATAACAAATATAAATCATACTCATCTCTCCCATTGCTCTTCTAAGCTAGATATTACTATATCAAATCAAACTCTATCTCTCACATTACAAATGGCTTCTCAAGCCTTTCTTTATAGCTTTCCAAATGACCTTTGGCCTTCCCCCTTTGTGACCCTTCAATCCTCATGGAAAATGGCACAAAAATTATATGACCCTTTGTCTCCTTGCCTTTGAAATGTCAAATGGTGACCCTTTATAACCAAAAGTGTCCTTTCCTCTTTTGTTTTTATCTTGGTGACTTTTCATATTCCTCAAAGTGTCCCTTCATGAGAAATTGTGCCCTTCCTCTTTTGTATTCACTTGGTGACTCTTGGAATTCTCCAAAATGACTCTTTATGGGAAAATGTGTCCCATTCTTCTTTTGTCTTTACCTCGCGACTCTTTGACTTCTCCATGGGCCCTTATTTTGTCTTATATGCAACCAAAAATATATTCATTAATATTAAATAAATATTAACACACATTAGTTAAGATATAACTATTACAAACATCATTAAATGTAATGGGGCCTTTATCACCAATTATGCTAGACCTTTGACATCAATGACAATATTTTCAACAATCTCCCCCTTTGTCATTGATGGCAACCTCAATCTTGAAACTACCACATCCTGAATCCTGCACATACTATCATCTAAAAAACCTATAGTAACTCCCCCTTACTGTAGCAACCTATACCTATTTTTTCACCTGTACCTTTACCTTTTATTCTCCCCCTTTGACATTAGTAGTGAAGGGCTTACCTAGAGATAACACTTAGCTCCCCCTCAACTAATGTTGAACCTCAATGGTAAGAAGTAATAGAAATTACTCCCAACTCCTCTTGCAGATCTTTGAATGTGTCCTTTGATCGTGCCTTTGAGAAGATATCTGATAATACATATAAATTGTAGCCTATCCTTTAAACATCTACAATCAACTCATTTGAATCTTTTCTTCTAATCTCACAACCTTCTACATGAAACTTTAATGTGTATCCTTGATCACATATTTGACTTACACTTAATATATTATACTTAAGACCTTTTACATACAAAACATTTTTAGTCTTGCTTTTACCATTATCCAAACTCAAAGTATATTTACTGGCTAACCTAGCAGTGGTTTATATCCAAATTTCATTGTGCCACCATTGATCATCTTTAGAGTTTTGAACTTACTCTTGTCTCTTGTCATATTCCTTTAACATCCACTATCAATGAACCATGGATGATCTTCATTTCTTACATGCAAAGCTGTTTGAACCAACATAGAATATTCAAGTTGTTTCTTTTTCCATGAACATGTCTGAACCTTCTTCTTTATTTCTAAATATTTTAGCTCTTTTTCAACATTATAATTTCTTATGACCATATCCATTTTAAATATTTTAAAATTTTTAAACACTACATATGTAAGAAACATTCTAATAGCCTCTAACCTTAACACTGGTGCAAAAATTTCTTCAAAAATCTATTCCCTTAAATGATATACAAATTAATCTGTCAACTCACCTTCTTGTCATGCAACATAGCCAAGACCTAATAGCATCCACCATGCTTCATTTTTTCTTAAAAGTGTCTCCTTGGAGCCTAGAAGAGACACCTCACACAAAGGGTCCTAGAAATAAATCTTAGGAGATTCCCTCATCTCCTCTGTTACTTCCTTGATCTTCTTGTGTCTTTCTCTTAGAATCTATTTTAGCATGTCTAACTTATTTGGCTTATTATCCTCATCATTCGTGATGTTTTTTATCTTTCAAATCTTACAACTATCTTATCTTGACAAGGCTCATGCTCAAATGTAACAAGAGTTTTTTCACAGTCCTTCCTATCTGATTCTTTATCTACTATAACAAGTAATTTATTCTCACTTTTAAACTCAACCTGATCAACCTTTACTATTTTAGATATCCAAACTTGAATTTGACTCTTCTAATATCTTTTAGGGGCTTTGTATCCTTTGACATAATTTGAAGATCTCTTTAATTTATTTGGACATAGTTTAGCAAAAGGGCCAATCTTATGACAATAAAAGCAAACACTATTTCTCATACCTTCTTTTTGAATGTGACTGAAATCTCCCTTTGACTGATTGGTTCTCCTCATATAGTCTCTTTCCCTATGACCAACATGATGAAAAACAAAACAATGGCCATGAAAAGAATTTGAAAACTTAAAAGCATTGGGCTACCTGATCGACTTCTTTAATTTGCCTTCAAAACTTATATCCTTCTTTCCTTAGACTAATGTTTCATGATCTTTCTCAACCTTGATTATAAGCTTCTCATGATTATCCTTTAAAGAACCTAACTCAACCTTCAAATGATTACACTCTTCTTCTTTTGATTTCAAACTTGAATTTGTAACCTCTAGCTGATTCTTAAGATTCTGAATAAATATCTTATTTTTTTACTTCTATAGCCAACTTAGAATCCAAGATACACACCTATTCTTTAAGAGCTTCAACCATAGATTTCAACTATTGATTATCCTTCTTTAGCTGCTTGGCCATCTTGTGCTTTCTTGATCTACCTTCAAGCTATAAAACTTTTTCAAAAGGAACCTTCTCTGATACCAATTGTTAATATATTGAGAGGGGGGGGGGTGAATCAGTATATCATTTATCTTATAAACTTTCTCTTAATCAAATTCCACTTTAACATACATTTAATATATGTAATAAAACTAAAATAATAAACACCACACAAGATAGAGAGAGACACCAGATTGAACGTGGAAACCCAATATGGGAAAAACCATAGAGAACAATCTCAAGTATATGAATGAACACCAACTCAAACTACAATATTCACAAGCACCAATTTGCAGGAGCATCAACCCCTTTGTTGAGCACTAACACAACAACTATTCATGAGAACCAACCCATAGGAGCACTAACCCAAATGTTGAGCACCAACATAGCAAAAATTCATGAGCACCAACCCACAGGAACACCAACCCCTTTACTGAGCACCAACATAGCAATAATTCATGAGCACCAAACTAAAGGATCACCAACCTCTTTGCTAAGCACCAACACAACAACAATTCTTGAGCACCAACCCCTTTGTGTATACCACATGAATATCTCTCAATGTTGCTATCTCAACAAATGATAGTTCATTATACTATCTCTTTCCTCTCTCACCTTTGCTCTTCTAAGCTAGATATAACAAATACAAATCATACTCATCTCTTCCATTTCTATTATAAGATAGATATTAATATATCAAATCAAAATCTATCTCTCACATTCAAAATGGCTTCTCAAGCCTTTATTTATAGCTTTCTGAATGACCTTTGGTCTTCCCCCTTTGTGACCCTTCAATCCTCATGGAAAATGGTGCCAAACTTGTATGACCCTTCGTATCCTTGCCTTTGAAAAGTCATATGGTGATTCTTCATAACTAAAAGTGTCCTTTCCTCTTTTGTATTTATCTTGGTGACTTTTCATATTCCTCAAAGTGTCCCTTCATGAGAAATTTCACCCTTCCTCTTTTGTCTTCGCTTGGTGACTCTTGGAATTCCCCAAGATGAGTCTTCATGGGAAAGTGCATCCCATTCTTCTTTTGTCTTTACCTCATGACTCGTTGACTTCTCCATGGGCCCTTATTTTGTCTTATATGTAAACAAAAATATATTTTTTAATATTAAATAAATATTAACACACATTATCCAAGATATAACTATTACAAACATCATTAAATGTAATGGGGCCTTTATCACCAATAATGCTAGACCTTGGAAATTAATGACAATATTTCAAACAACATGTGGAAGGTTTTTAAATGACTCTTTAACTTCTCTATGTTCAATTCCATGTTTTATCTACTTTTTAAGCCTCAATATTGGCTTAAAACCATTCTAATCCTTCATCACTCTTCTTGGCATGCATAATTGGTCAATAGGTTTTCTCATGATATAGATAATAGGAGTTGTTTCAGGTCAGATTACTTTGAGGAATGTTATCACACTTAGTCCACTTCCATTTCATGGAATGATTTCCAATATTAGTTTCCCACACTTTATGAACCATTATTTAGAATTTAACTACCTTTTTCTACATGCTCATCTCCACACCATGTAGGTTTTATCCTTTTTTGAGTTGGTCCATAAAAACCAATTGATGGAATTGATTATATAAGGCATGGACATCCTTATTTCATGGTTTCAATCTTTTATTTAATATTTAGAGTTGAGTTGATGATCCAAATAACCCAAGTTACTAGTGAAGATCACCAACGGTGTTGCAGGCATGTTCATCAACTACACAGATTTTCCTTTTATGTATTGGTTTAAAGAAAATGTATGTCAATATTTCATTCTTATAAAAAGTATAGGAAATCACCCTCTCCTTCCAAGCTCAGTCTCAAATGCTAACATCAATGAATTTGAAGTCAAGGAAGGCCAACACAGTCATATCTCTACATATATTCACTTATGTTCAAGTGAATTAGGAATATGAATGTCTTGAAAAAATTCATAAAGATGCAATGAGGATTATGAATAGGTGTTGAACACACTATTGAAGAATTAGTAATCAAATTGAGCTCTCAAATGACATTTTATTGAATGTGATACCTATTTCTCTTATATACATAGTCTTGCAGTCTAATGTACATCTAAAGGTGTCCTAAAGGAGAATAATCATGTTAAAATGAGGACACTAGAATTAGTTTAAAGTATTTAATATTTTAGGCCTAATACAATATGCATATTTTCCATATCTCTATTCATTTCCATGTATATTACATAAGCACCTATAGGTGGTTGTCATAGAGGCCTAAAGATGTTGCATGGAGGAGTTTGAGCATGTTGGAAACCTTCATAGAGTTTGATAACATTGAAGAGATAATAATAATCATGATGGAGTCAATATGATGTCAAAAAACCTTTAATATGTCCTTAGTTTAAGAGAACCACTTTAGGGACAAGTTACCTTAAAATCTTCGATACAGGTTTTTTTACCTTTCTTTCAATCCTTTGATAGTGAAATAAATGGGATTTAAAAAGGTTTGAATGATTCAATGATTTAACCCAATCATATAGGTAGTTATTTGATATGTAAATTAGTTATTTTTCCAAAGGAGTATGATTTTATAAGGATCCAAATTCAAGCAATTCTTTATTGTAGGTTTTTAGTGTTTACTTTAGTGTTTTAAGCTTTTAATGATCTCATAGTCCAGAGTGGAATGATAGAAATGTCTCTCCATAGAAAGTGATGCTATTAAGGTAAGAATCACAATAGTGTTTCAATCAATATAAATAGTGATTTGAGTGTAGTTTCTTGACCCATATCATCACCTACAGGTGTATATTTGCACTAAAGAGGCCACCTATAGTTTGACTATAGGTACCTACAAGCTTATGATGGGGACCTAGAGATGGAATAATGAAAACATGGATATTTTCAAGTTGGATATGCCTCCAAAAACCTCAAATATATCCTAGAATGTGTATAATAGGTTTCAAAACTTAATAACGATCTACATGACCTCTTTTACTCCAAGAATGGTCACCTAGAGTCAATTATAGGATGATAGTGCATTAGGATGTGATAGTCTAGTCTTGTCATAATTATCTAAGCATGTGGTTAGTATAAATTATTTATAAGTGAACTTTATGATATAAAGGGAATAATATAACATGATACAAGGTCTAACCCTACAATATTCACCTGTAGGCATGTCACTTTTTGAGCAAAGAAACATAGTACACAATCAAGCACTCTTGCCTAGTCAAGAAAAGGTGAGGACACTTTGAGTTAGAAACAAAGAATGAGTATTAATAATGATTAAAAATTCCTCATAGATGATAATTAATGAATTATCAAGACAATAAAATAGGGAAAGAGTTGGTTTTCAAGTGCACCTACAATCAACACACTAACCCTGCACATTGTGAGTATTATATAGTCTGCATTAAGGGTTTTTGATGAATTAGAGATGATAAGAGTGTGGTATAAACCTATAAAGTTTTATAGAGGATCCCAATCACTTAAAAAATCCTCTCATACCTTTTTTTTCTTGAGATAATAGGGGAAGTTCCCTCAATTCTATCTCAATTAGAGGGCACTCTGATGGAGATAAAAATTGTAGGTTGAGTAACTTAAGGGCAAACTAGTGAGTTAGAGAGTGTTGAAAACTTTCAAGGAGATTTAGGGAGATATTATTAACATGGAAAATAATATATGAGGCCTCACAAGTGTTATATTCTAGACATGGTGGCATAAACCCATATATATGCAGTCAGACCTACTAGGCCTTGACTAGGCCTAATGCCTAAATGGTTCCAATTCCATTTATAAAACTAGATGAGACTTAAAATACATTTTAGGAAATTAATGGGGAGATAAAAGGTGAGTTTAAGCCTTTATTTTTCATATAATTCCATGAATGGGTTATTTCTTGACTCAAAAACATGACAGGGTGCATAGAATGCAAAGAAGAGCTTTAGAGGCTAAGTTTAGAAGCTCATATCTATATGGATGATTAGCATGGGAACTTGAGGAGTTATGATATGTTAAAGAGGGTAATAAAATTTAATTTTTTGGAATTTTTTCATAGGTTCAACATAAAACTTTCATGAACAATCCTTAAGGGTTAAAACCACTCAAAACCCTCCAAAACCCTTGTTAATGACCTGATTGGGAAGAAGTTGATATAAATGCATCTAAATGAGATACTATGACTAGGAAAGTGATTTGGAATTGTATAATAGTCCCCAAGGATCCTTACCATCAAGTTGGATTGAGCCTTATTTGTATGAATAGGGTACAAAATTGGGTTTTATTGACATTTTTTGATATTTCATAGGTACAAAAGGGTTTCAAAGGATCAGGATCACTTTGAGAGATATAATGAGACCTAACATGACAACTCATATCCATTTATTTTTTTAGAAGATAACACAAGTACCTATTTAAGCACATTCACTCTAGGTAGTCCAAAATGACATTGTGAGTAAAGAGTGATCACTAGGGAAGAAGGTGATAACTTTACTTAGGAGGACTTTTAAGGTTTTCCTAATGGATTTAGGGATATAAATCTTGACAGGTGTCATACCATTGATTATATCGATTGGTTTGAGAAAATAAAGAGCATCTTAGTGCCAAGTGTGAAGGGTGAGTGAAAAAAAGATGATAGTGACTACAAGTAATGAAAAGACTTGTCCTAAAGAATATCAATGATTAGGGGCACATCCAATGCATGATGGAGATTTTTATTAACCCCATCATTATAGTTAATATTTGGAAACTATCCCTAGTATACCTAAGAGATCTGTATGCCATGTTTGGGGAGTTTTATGATTCCAAGGGACATTTTTCCAAAGAGACTTTGCATGGTATATTTCATAATCCATTCTCCTAAAAACATAATTCTTTTTCTCAGCTTAACACTTGTTCTTGTGACTTTTGAGCTTCATTCTTCTCTCTCTATTCTCACATTATATAAGTAATAGCCATTTTGTCTCTTGTAACTAATCCCACACCATGTATGGTGAAGCCATGTTGGTTTGATGTTGTACTTTGACTTTGAATAATACATGAAATCTTTCTTTGAGTTCATAAAAACTTATCTAAGTGTGTGAAGTGATGAATGGTGGGGTCTAGTGATAATATTATATCCTTATTTCTCCTTATCCTTTCATTTTTGGTGCAAGAAGTTCTCATTCTAATAGGTAATATGGAGTGTATATAGTGTGTTTGGATCCCTTAAAGTGTGCAAGTGTCTTTAGTGTATTTAAACTAAACTCTGGTCTACTTACCTTGAATTGTCTCATGCATATCAATTCCAAATTGAAATACTAATGTTAGGATATTCTAAGACATTGAAGCTACTATTGTAGGTCTTGTTTCTTAGTGCAAGAAGTATGATGATCTTATGGATATACTTATGGTATATCACCCCCTTAGATTAGTTTACTTTCACACATAATTCTTCCCCTTTTCTCACAAGAAATCATGTAGTATAGGTGATAAGAACTTCAAGGATAATTTAGGGAGCTAGCCCTTAAACCTAGAGCTCTACCTCTACTATAGGCAACCCACAAGCCTAGAAGTATTCTAATATTGCCTAAATATTAGAGTAGCATTGAACAACATCCTCTAGGGTAAAATATTTGGTGAAAATAGGTTCCATGTGACATGGTCCTTGGATATCCCTAATTCATTATTAGTTAGTATTCCCCTCATCATTCATTATCATCCAATATTATCCTAAATCCATATATTACATCTCTCATCTAAGTGTTATAAGAGGGTTCCCTTATGCTAGTGAACCCTTTGTATATTATTACTCTAAAATTTTTAAAAAGTAACCAATAATCCAAAAAATTAAAAAACTTTAGAAAATCCCAAAATCTCTAAAAATAAAAAAAGTCTTGAAAATATCCAAGAGAGATATAAAGCCATAAAATATAGAAACATTTGTTTTACCCTAAAATCTAGTCAAAGTCCTTAATCAAATCATTTCATCTAGCATTGGGATGTGTCCTTTGAAATTATTCCTTACTTGGGGAAAATACAACCATTCCATATTTTTGAGATATTTCATTCCTACATCCACCCTGTTTGGAGCAAATCATCAATCTAAGATTGCTACTTTCACCCTATTTGGAGAAAACTAACATGTGTAGTTATTTCAATATTTTTATTCCCAATCCAATCCCCTTAAATTTATCCTTGCTTTGGGGAACCATACATATGTAGACACCTAAAAATATCCACAATTGACTTCTGACCATACTTCAAATTGATTCCTATCAACCATTTCAAACTAAGCCTAAGAATCACTAAACATCCCACATTTATTTGTGCCTCATTTATCAAAGCTCAAAATCATGTTGAGGCTTCTAATTTAGGATACTAACTCGTATGCAATAATAACCTCTCACAGAATCCCCCTGATCATCTTGAAACATCATAACTATCACTTTGGCCTATAAACCAATTAAGTGGGGAACTTGCACACATGATTAAATATTAGAAGAGTAAAAAGGCTAATTAGAATCATTTATCTAATTAAACAATATTAAATGCCTAGTTAAATTATCCATTTGTAATTAATGAATATCTAAAAATGGGAATTCTAAAAATAAAATATCAAAGCCTTTCATCACTTGAATTTATGAGTTATCAAGCTCTTTAAAAATATTCTAAAATATCTAATTTGAGAGTCATGCCTAGTAATTATAATTCATGATTACTTGACAACTATTAACTCATTTGGAGTTAATTTTAACTCACCCAGGGTTAGTTTGAACCCATTACATGTTTAAACTCAAGCTTAACTCACCTTTGGTGAGATTTAATTTATCAGGATATAAATACAAGGCCTTGAATATTGAACCATAAGCTATTTTTGTGCAAAGTTATTATGCACAAATATCTTCAACAAGGTTTTTTAATGTAGTGTTATAATTCCTAAATGATATGAAAGTAGTGTTACCATGCCCAAATTTTAAGCCAAGAAACATCAAATCTAAGGTGACAAGGAGAGAAGCACCCATGAAACCTATATTATCAAAGACTTCTTGATGAACTAGCCAAGTAATCCATTTAAAAATCCATCTAGAGCTCCAAAGAAGGTAAAAGACTTGCTTCTTTTATGTTTTTGTTGTGCTTTCATTTAGTTTTGTTACCTAAGCTCTCCCTAGTGTCTAGGTTATAGGTGTTAGTATTTTAGTGTGTTCATTTCATTTATTTTATGAGGCTAAAATAAGACTAACCTCCCCTCTATGTCAAAATCCTAGTTCACATGTTGGCATGCTCGATGGGACTTGCACACCATAAAGTTTCTCTTAAAGCATTTTAGAGCACGCACCTAATAATTTTCATGTAAACATTTAAGATTTCTAATTAAAATAGGTGAAAATTGAAGGCTAAAGGACATTTTTATGGAAGTCACAAAGTTTCCCTATGTAGTCATAATTTTGTTCTCTGGAATCATTATATTATGCATTATCACTATTCAAATAGTTGAAGTTTTATCTTATTTATTGCATTTTTATTTCTAAATATTAAATTCTTTAATAACCATATTCTACTTATAGGGGAATATCTAATATTGAAATATCATAATTCTGATAGTCATGATATCACAATACCACAACTTTAAAAGTTTTGACATCACTAATAAATCAATGATATTCCCTAAAGTTTCATGATATTACATTTTAGTCACTAGTAGTTAGGCTAACTATTTTGGGTTATGTTTTAATATCATGACTCTCATAGTAGTGATATTGAATTTATTTTAGAGATTTTTTCATTAGAGTAGAGATATTGATTTATGTGCTCTATTTTCATGCAAGATGTGATATTGTGTTAATAGTTGCAGTTTTGCAGAGACAGTTGTGGTATTGCTCTGTGTACTATATTTTTACACTATGTGTAAAAAAACCTAGAAACCCAAGAACAAGATTTGGGAAGTTATTTGTTCATTAATGATGTGTTTCTAATCATAAGGACCATTAATGTGTTTTTCATGACCCAAAGGCCAAAGGGGAACATTTAAAACACTTCTAACTTGAAAATTTCACATTTCAAATTGGTGTTTTAATATTTATTTTTCTTAATTCATTTTTAATTTGTCAAAATTTTAAACAAAAAAATGTTAAGGGGCTCAAAATGTCACAACACATTTCATTTTTAGTGTAATAAAATTAAATTTCACATTTAGTTACATACTCCTAAGATTTGTTTATTTTATGCTTATTTTCTAAAAGTTATTTGTTTAAACAAAATGAGTGACACGTGTATGTTCTCCCCTCGTCCCCTTTAGGGAACCCAGGTGACCAAAAATGCTCTTTCTTTGCATTTATAGTTTTAGTCCAAAATAATGAAAATAAAGTCATTAAGTCCTTCCCTAAATATGTATGTTTTGGGTGACCCCAAAATGACCATAAAATATTTTAACTTGTCTTTATTTTTCATGCATTTTGGTTTGTAAGTGGGAGTTCATCACCTCCTCACAAGTTCTTTAGGGAAGTGTTGACCTAGGAATTCATCTCCTAGAATAATTTCAACCCCAAAACATGGTAGGGTATATAAATTGAGGGTGATCACTAGGAATCTTTTTTTAAGGAGTTAAAATAGGCTCTATTCATAGTAATCATCCTCATAGGGGTAACTCAAACAATGCACTACACTGAGAAAGTGATAGATGTAGTGGTTGTGAAAAGGATGACATTTTACTAACATTATATTCGATGTGGATCCAAATTATATAATTATATATATAGTGTTATCCATACTTAGGACCATCTAAAAACATGTAAACAATGATAGTTTAGAGCAACCCCATTTATCGCAAACATACCTATTGATACAGGGTGAGTAGCCTAGAATTCCATGTCATAGTAAAAACTCTTGAGAGAAGAGGGGACATAAAAGCCCTAATTTTCATGTGATTTTACTTTTTATATCAATAATTAAAATCTTCTCTAGAGCAAGTATATTGGTGGAATTTGATAGTATTATGTAACCTTGCCAGTTCTAGGATTTAGGATGTTACCCTTAGGTGTTTGTGTCATTTTTATCCTTTCTTACATGGTCTTGAGTCCAAACTATTTTTTCATAATGCCATGTCAAATTGAGTCTTGTGTATACATAACTCCTTTGTTTTAGGAGGCATTAAGCTATCCATTTGACACCATAACTTTTGCCCTAGTCTTTTTTGACAAACTTATTTGTATGTGTCACTTGATTGGAAAGGGTATCATTATGTTACCCAATTCATTCTAAATTTTTGTGTCTTTAAGTCTTAAAACACACCATTTATCATATATTTATATCATGATAACATCATTACACTTCTCAAAAAATTTCATGTACTTATTGCCTTGTGTCCAAATTCTAATTTTGAAACCAAATCCACGTGTGCCTTTCGGATCTATGCCTAGTGCCATTGTGTCCTTCAATTTTTCCTAGCTTATTATTTGTTCAAACAAGATTATTTTTCTAATTTGATTTCAAAATTAACCTTAACAAGTTCAAATCCAAACATTGATTGATTTTTTCCTATGCCTTATGTAATTTTGGCCTAGACATCAATCTTTCACTTTTCGGCTGTGTAACTTAAGTTAATTATTTATTCATTTTGAAAACTATTATTTGTGCTTAGATTTGAGGAAGTGCTCTACCTTACATGTACCTAAATTATTATGTGTTATATCAAATGATGAAGTTAATATTTAAATCTGAATGCCTATTTTATGTCAAAGTGTTTCAAATTTGCTAGATTAAATCTCATACCCTCTTTTGTTTAAAAGTAGATTTTGTGTTTTTTCCAAAAGACTTAAAACATACCTATTTTGATCCTAAATTTTCTTCCTTCTTTGAAAGATGTAGAAAATTTTGTTTTCTCTAAATTAGACTTGTTTGGAATACTTTGTACCTATAGTTTGGAATTTCATTTTTTATTCATCCACTTGACCTTTTTGTGTAAGACATTTGATGTTAGGTGTTTGATGTTAAACTATTTTGTACCAAGTTTTAACATACACCTTTTTGAGATACAACTCCACTTCTCAACCAAGATAGACCAAGTTCAAATAATTTATCCTTTGGAAATTATTTTTAAGATTTTTTATAACTCTAAGCCTTTTTACATAAAACATTCATCATTGATTGGATTATGTCTAACTATACTCATAACAGAGCCATGCACAATCTAGGATATGATAATGTGGTTACACAAGATGAATTTATTTAAGATACCTATGGTGATGATGAAGTTTTTGAGATGGATCCTTATCCTAATTACAATAATCAATCTAGGGAACAAAGCCAAGATTGCTTATCCCACTATTTGGTCAACATGCCTCCATATTCAGAGTAGGAATAAGAAAAAATAGTGCAATACCTTGATATCATATCATTAGTTGTAGACCAAGTTTAAAAATATCTATATCACATTATGATGACATCAAAATATTATCCCTATTTTTTTATCATCACTTGATTTCAAATAAGGACAAAATTTTAATCATAGCTATAGAGGTAGGGACCAAGTTTCCAATAGACTTCCACCACAAACATTTTCTTAGTCTAGTAGAGTGCCTTCAACTATGCCTAACAACCAAATCATCAAATATTCCTCTTCTATCAATCCTCAAGTGCTCATTACAATGGCATATTAGAACCCTAATATGATTGTTACAATAAAGGGCCTCATTGAGGACCATTTCATATAAATGAAAATAGCATACCAAACCTATTTGAACTTAATGTTTAACTTTAATAATATGGCCATGTCAAATGCTCTGTTTATCGAGTTAACTCCTTCAAAAGGAGTCTTAATGTAATTAACATGTAAAGATAATCAAGCTATATACCCATTTGTGTAGATAACTTTATTTGGAGACATGTTCAATGCACCCACTATTGAAGAAGTATCTACTAATTCTACACAAACAAATTTACCAAACACAATGGATAACACGTAGGTGTTATCTAATCCAAACCAAAGTGATTTAAATAGACAAACAAATAGTCCACAATAAGTTCCTTTAGTAAACACCATGAGTGATTTGTAATAGTAGGGGTAGGAATTCCTACGTCCCAACCACAACAAGCTACCTCTAATCCTAAACTAGCTACTTCATCAAGCATGCAACCACAAGGACTAAGTAGGCAAGCAATAACTAGTGCCTTAATTCAATAAAATGTGATGAATGTTTTTACAGCTCAATAGGTGATGAAAAAAATTCCAAAAAAATAGGAAAAATATAGTAGACCAATGTAATAGATTCAAAACATTCTACCACCTTAGTAGGGAGAACTCATGTTCTACCTTGTCATGTAGTGACAAGTATACCTCAATAGTCATAGACCAACATGCCTTCATAAACATTATCTAATAAAAAATATATGTATATTGGTTAGTAACAAATGCTAAAAACTCTACAAGAATATAACTCACAATAAGTGTTCACACAACCAAGAGGTGTTACTATTCAACAAGTATCAATCAAGAAATAATTTCCTTTTCTTAGAAACATACCAAAAATTTGATGATAGGGACTTGTGTCATAATAAGTTACCCTTATTTATCTAGGTTTGGGTAGTTGGTATCAAGTCCCTATTCAAATGTAATAGGCATAGTACTTCACTCAAATTCATATCCTTCCATCTCAATGATAATTCCCCCAAAACCAAACCTATATACCAAATCCAAACTAGAATATTACACAACAATGCATACAATTTCAACAAACTTGTCCCAATCTATGAATTCATATTCCTAGTTAGTTCCTTAAACAAGACAACATTTCATAATAAACCATACCTAAATTATACCCTAGTAAATGTAATCCACCATTGACCACCCATCCTCTACCTTAGGCCAATGTTCCATCCAGTTTCTTAGCACAAGAACTACAATAAATGAAGGATGTAATTACTGCCATCCACGCTAGGAAACAATCTAAGAATATTAAGTTGGATGACATTTGTTCCTACCATTCAACATGAAGTATATTCAAATACCATTTCCTCCAAGGTATGAAACACTAAAGTTTAAAAAATACAAGGGTAAAGGAGACCCCAATGCCCATTTAATTAAATTCTTTGTTAATTTCTAGCTAGCAGCTTACAATGACATATACCTCTTAATTTTGTTTCCTTGGAGTCTATTAGGATAGGATTTGGAATGATTTTTAAAATTACCAAAGAACTCAGTATGTTATTTTTATGACCTTTTGGACAAGTTTGTGTAAAAAATTGCCTTCAATATCAAACATGATATTTCATTGGTAGATTTGACCTAGGCCAAATAAGAAGCTGAGGAAAATTTTGTGGGATATCTACAGTGATGGAGAGTACTTAAAATTAGATTCACCCATATTTTATGAGATAAATAAATAGCTATTATGTTTACCAAAAAAGTTATACAGTGAGATATCTTATCATATAGAGTTGTAGTGTGCACACACTTTTAAAGAGATCATTGACAAAGGTTTGCTAATTAAAAAGGCCCTTATTAACAAAGATATCATCAAGCTTATCTCATTGAATCAAAACTATAACTAAAACCATGGAAATGGCCAAAATTGGAACCATAAACAAGTCCAAGCACAAACATCAGTGCAATCTTATGCCATTAATTAAGAAAAGTTCAAGCAATTCAACCTCAACAAGAATGTTGTCAAAAATTAAGTAATCGAGTCATGACATGTATAAATGATGCAAACACTATTTTCTCAATCTATGCCACTAATGTAAATTACTCCTCACCAACAACCCATTAAAAAAGTGCAACCTTCATAGCAACCTAAACAAGTTTAAAAAACATAGAAACCCTTACTTATTCAAACCACTCATCGAAGGGGAAATGTCCCTACTTGCCAAGTCTTCAATGACCTCGTATAGCCTATTGAATCCTTATTTCACAAACTAGTTATTTCTAGTTTGATTAGTTGGCCAATATAAAAATATTATATTGAAGGCATTCCTTATCGAGATTAGTACCAATAAAATGATTTCTATGATTACCATCACGTTAATAGACATAATCTATTCCATTGTGTGGAAATCAAACATCTCATTCAAAATATGTTGAAAAATGGGGAGATAACATTAGATAATAGATCATCTACATCCAATCACAACTTGTGTATTTATCAAAACCATTTTCCACAACATCATAATAATAACCAAAAATAATAGAAACAAATTCCAAAACAAAAAAAAAGGTAGTATCAACAACCACGATAATAACAACAATTTTAGTAGCAATAATAACAATATCAATTGAATGGCTGGAACTAAGGATATAATGATGTTAATAATACCTAATAGACTTACCATGTAGTTTCACATGACTCCAAAAATGTTATAGGCCATATTTTGGGAGGTTGTATTTCCCCCATTACCCTCAATCCAAGACCAAGTGCTAATAGAACAACACCATTTATAAACAATTCCAACCAACCAACCTATGCCATTGATCCTTCATTGACCTAGGACCACACACATGCATGCCATAAAGTAGGGATTACTACTTTTGGACCTTATATTGATAACTCATCATTACCACATGACCACATAAAAGTGCACTGATAACTGAGACTTATCCTATCTGGTCCCTTTCTACTATCATTTTCAAGCAATAATAGTCTTGTATCTAATCTCGATTGTGCAATAAGAAATCAGAAATAAAATATTACCATTCTCAACCACATCCATCTACCATCTAACCCATCTAAACCACCATTATTTCTATGAACAAGCCATATAGTGCTATGAAGGAAAAAATATTTGATATTATGGAAAAACTTTAGAAGATGCGCACACAAATTTCCATCTTGGATTTTTTGCGTATGACTATTATTCACATGAACATCTTAACATAGTTCCTATCCCAATCCCAAATTCATAATGACACAAGTATAGACAAATTTTAATCTTTGGTTGGATATCTAGACCTAGTCTAATAGTTAACATTTGAACAAAGTGATATTTCTTCCCTTGGACCTCTCCATAATAACCCATTGTATATTCAGGTTGTCATTACACTATACAAATTGAAATGTGTACTCATAAAAAAGGATCAATCTTAAAAATCATGTCTCTAAAGCTCATCAAGCATATCAGATACACAACAACTAATCTTCAGCTAGAAATGATCACTATCAAGGCTTATGATAATGAAGAGCAAGAATCACAAGGCACCATCAGCTTGCCAATTATCTTTGGTCCCTTGACCCATGATACACTATACCATGTATTAGACATGGACTTGCCATATAATTTTCTTTTGAGAAGAACTTGAATACATGAAATTCATGTAATACCTTCAACATTGCACCAATGTCTCAAACTCTCTCGTTCTAGCATGGAGGTCACCATCTATGAATATTTTTATTCCTAGGAACATTTCAAGCATTTAGAGGCTGAGTACAAAATCTATAACTACAATTTTGGCTTAGATCTACTTCTCAATAAGGATAAAGGGAAAGAAATACTTGTTTATTTTCTAGAGACCAATCACATCAAACTAAATAGGCTTGATTCATCTTCCCATATGCCACCTCTTAAAATGTCTAATCATTTAACAATCATAACTAATGGCCTAACAAAGCATTTGACCCTTGACACATTTAAATTTGGAAAGATTACATAGAACCCCAAGTCCTATGGAAGACCTAAAGCTGAACCACCTTGCATGAAATGACAATGCAAAGGAAAAGGCAAACTACATAGTCTAGATTCTATCATTTTCACATAAACCACTAGCCAAGAATAAGACCCACATATAAATTATGAATCATGGTTATATAATGACAAACTGGTCGATTGTTACAAGAATGACAAATACCCCATTCCTAATAGAGTCATGGAGAATAATACCTATCAAGGAAGAGGCCTAAGTCAAAATTAGTAGGGAACACTTGAGCCAATTTCCATCACTCAATATAAAGGAACCTATGGTCTTGGATTTAAAACACCTGGGGGTGATGCCACATATCTTATTCTTATCTCAAAGCCAAAGACTAGTGATGATGATGCTAGTAGTGAAGCAAAGTCCAATCATAGCCTTTATGAATACCTAGTCATTACCAATTTTTTTAACGCCCATGTCATTTGTACTCTTACCTCAATTAACCAACATAATTTTATTCCTCTATATCAACCTCAACTTATAGCTTAGGATAAAAAATAATCCATGGTGCCTGTAGATGAGTTTGAGAATGATGAGGCCTTTTGTGATTTTCTAGGCCTAAGAGATAATGTTTCATTAGGAGACCAAAAATAAGGTTTTTCAATCAAACTAGATCTTGTATCCTATTTTAGAGAATGGGTGAACACCCTTATCCATAAACAAATAAATAAAAAATTGAGGTCCCAAAGTGAAACCCTCTTTGAGGTAGGTTTAGACCATGGTAAAAGTAAAGAGAAAAGCCATTATTCTAGTGAAAAACTATTTCAAGTGACATTAGATAGAGGTGTTTAACCTTCCTCAAACATATCTTAAGATACCACCAACAATTAACTTGCCTTTGGGTTTGAGTTTAGTTATGAAGAGCAACATGCCTTTGAAAAAATCAACAAAGAATTTCCAATAATGTTTCTAACATGGCCATCCTTACCATTGGGATATTTCTATTCATCTTTCCTAGGGAAAATTGAAGATCTAGTCCAAATAGAGGACTTTTATATTGTAGGCCAATTCAAATGATTACCAACCATTCTGGAAGATGGTTCGACTCTCCTTGTAGAAGACTCTATAAAAGTCAACATCAGGACCCTAGATGACCAAAATGGATCAAATTAGGTGTATCCATTAATAAGGAGTAATGTGACATCTTTACATCCATTTTGAGGGAATTTTTGGACATATTTACTTAAGCCTACTTAGACATGCTAGGTTTTCAACCTGCCTTAGTTATACACCACCTAGTTGTACATCCTAATTCCAAACTTATGAAGTAGAAATCATGTAAGATGCATCATCACATTACTGTATTATTAAATAAAGAGTTGAAAATATCTTAGAAGTGAGATGTATTCAGCCAATCGACTACTCAAAGTGGATCTCAAATGTTGTTTCAGTTATCAAAAAGCT
This sequence comes from Torreya grandis, assembly GCA_037957365.1. Lineage (NCBI taxonomy): Eukaryota > Viridiplantae > Streptophyta > Pinopsida > Cupressales > Taxaceae > Torreya > Torreya grandis. Next base: position 985,210 of record JARHVA010004596.1, read on the forward strand.
AAAAGGAATCAAAATCTGCACTTATTTTAGAGATATAAATAAGGCCTACCTAAAGGATGAATTTCCTCTACCAAACATTGAAATTATAGTTAACTCCACAACATGGTATAAAATTCTTTCAATAATGGATGGATTCTTATGATATAACCATATTTGGATTGTGGAGCATAGTCACTAATGTTAGGTTGTCATTGATGTCAAAGAGGTCATGATTCATAGTGCATTAATGGCAAAGTGATCAGATTGATGGTTTGGAGAGTTTTTATTTGGTTAAGTAATTTATGGATGTTATTGATGATATGGAAATTTTATAGAGACCCTATGGTATGTTATGAGTAATTATATTTCTTATGTAAGTGAACAGAATTCATCAAAGTAGTCAATTGAATGTCTAAGATCAAGTAGTCATCTTGATAGACAAGGCTGAGTAAGTAATTTGATGACATCATATTTCACATATGTGAATATTTTAGGATAATTTTGATACTTGGATAGATTACCCTAGGTGAGAAGATAACATTTTTCAAATTTTAGCTCTGGATATGGAGCGTAGCAAAAGTTATTAAGGTGTAAAGTTGTCTTCTTAGACAAAGTTTACCAATTTCCCATACTTAGCCAAATTTGTGATATCTAAGATATACTACGAGAGTTTAATAAGATCATAGATATAATGATGATAATTTATTATTATCGAATAAGGAACCAATGGAGTGTATAATCTTTTTAGATAGAGATCAATGGTGTGCATGAAGTCAAATTGTCAAAGGTTTCTCAAAAAACATGTGCTAATGACATGTGTCTTAATCGATTTAAGTTGACAAAAGATCCATGACACATGAGTGCTTTATCAGATAGAGATAAATGCTGAGAATATGATCATAAAATTAGAGATCAATGACATGCATTAAGTTAATAATTCAAAGGATGCTCAGATTGCATGCAGAACTGCTAAGTAGGACAAATGCATTGACTAAATGGGACAGGGTGCATAGAAGATATGTAGAGTTGCCAAGTATCACGATCACATAAGATAGGATATAAGATCAATGTGCAGATTGAAAGATAAATACCAATATACTACTAAGGAGATTGATGGATTTTATTTTTTCAACTTTACCAAGGAGCACGATATGAGGTCAAAGTGTCTGATTTAGCATTTACATAGTGACCATTGGAATTTGAATATTCAAATTTGTGAAGGGTAACTAGTGCTTAGTATTTTTATAATTTATTTTCATATATGACTAATTTTGATGTGATGTAAAATTAAAAGTATTAAATGACTTCAATTTTCATCCATATAATCTATTTATAATATTTTAATGTTCGTACAGTTGTAGATATTAAGCTCCAAAGTTGATTATGTGTTTGACCATGTTTTGTAAGTGACTCGAGAAGGATAATTGAGTTATTTTTGATAGAATTTTGATTTTTAAAGATGAAATAATTATTATATATATTTTATATACTCTATGAGGACCATATACATGTATTTTTTAGGTTTTACCAATCCATATTTAGTCTTAAAATTTTCTTAGAAGTTGACTATGTTTGGTGAATACACTGGCAAATTAAGTGACCATGTTGTAGGAGTAAATTGAAGGTGTTATGAATATAATTAAGGAATAAAATTAGTATGGAGATGTTATATGGGTATATAAGGCTTAAAAAAATCATTCTTTGTCATACTTTTCCCCTAATCAGTTATGGAGAGTCAAAATAGCTTGACTATATTTTGAATATGTGTGACTATTCCGAGTGGTCATTTTGAGAGAGGTTAATTAAGTGCTTAGATCATATGTTTAATTTTACAAATAAAATATATGTGTATCAAAGGTATTTAAGGGTTAAAACATGTGATTTAATCATATTTATATATGAAAGACTTGAGTGTTTACTTCAAAAGTTTGACATAATGTTATTTATGAATGAAGGCCTAAAGAATAAGGAGACCTAATTGGTAGGTTGAAGTGTTGAGTTGGTGTTCCTAGTGGAATGGACCCATGAGGGAGTAATAAAGGGTCTATTGTATAAATTTTTTATGTGTTATAAACATTGTTAAAGGATGAAAGTGGTCAAATTAGTCTCATATATAACATGTGAGTATGAAAGCCTAATTATTTTAGGTCTCACCAAGACCTACTAGTGGTTTGGGGTTAATGAGGTAATGGATAACCTATGATAATGGATTTTAGATATGTATTCATGTGATATAAGTACTAATTTTTAAGGCAAGTCTTATGGCTAGCTAAGAAGACAATATTCATGAAGACTCTATAAAGAGTGAAAACAAAGGTGATGGTTTCTAGATTTGTGTGAGCATAGAGTCGAGAGGCGAAGGACAAAGGAGAGTGAGAGTGCCTAGTTGATGGACAAAGAGGAGAGGATGTTAAGAATTTTTTATGACCTATAGGTCATAATTATGATATTATATCAAAGTTGTTGTAGGTTTGTTAGCTGAAAATGAGTGAAGAGGTCTAGATTGATCCAACAGGATGTTTTTGATGTTTTACATGTGAGTGAAGGATATGAGATATTTGTGTGAGTTCGGAAGATGATTTGAGAGGTAGATCATAGTGTGTATTTCATGTATAACCTCATGGTCATGTTTTTGATTTTGTGAAGGTATACTTGTAGGTTTTTTGGTTGTGTATGAGCAAAGAAGTGTAAGGTGATCCAAAAGGTGGTTTTGAAAGTATTGAGAGGTTATTAAGGCTAGAGAGAGTGCGTAGAGTTGAAGAGAAATGATATACATTTTATCTCCATAAAATTTGTAGGAAATTAGTGATCAAGAGATTTTAATTTCATAGGTTTTGTTGTGGGTGCTCAACATCTAGGGGGTCAGTTCCTCCTTACAAGGTAAAGCTTACAAAAATCTAGTTGTGTGGGTGTTTAGCTAGATAGGGGCAAGTGCTCCTTGTGAAGTGGGTGATTCACTAAAGGTCTCATGTTTTTGATCATGTTATAGGTTAAGTATTCCATGTGTTTATATGATTGAGAGTGGTTTTTATTCCCCAAGAGGGTTTCCCATATAGATATTGTGTTGTATGTGTGATCTTGCATGATCTATTGTTCATTGTTATGAATTACTTGTATATTATATGAATAATTGTGGTAATTGATTAAGGGTTTGAAATTATTGGAATTAAAGTCAAAATATCTTGCATCACTAATTCACCCACCCTCTCAGTGATTTTACCTCTAATAATTGTTATTAGAACATGTCCTTTGGTAAAGGCTTGATAGCTTGAAGGTGATCCAAGGTACAATATGGGTAGCCATAAAATGCAAGAAGGATTTTCCACTAACTAAGCATCAATTTTCAATGGATCTAATTATGATTTTTGGAGTGTAAGGATGAGGATGTAACTCATGTCCTTAGGGTTTGACACTTGGAAATTTATTGTGGATGGATAGTTTGCAGCTACTACTCCTCCATCTAGTGCTATAGATAAGAAGTTGTTTGAGAGAAATTAGAAGGAAATGAATTACATCACTTATGGTATTTAAAATACTAAATACACTAAGGTAATCCATTGCATATCTATAAAGGAAATGTGGGATAAATTTGAGACAATTAATGAAGGAGATGCAAAGGTTAAGTTGGAAAAGTTACAAACTTACTGAAGACAATTCAAGAGTCACAAGATGAAGGAAGAAGATTATGTTGCATCCTTTATAGAGAGATTCAATGAGATTATGAACATTATCAGAGGTGTTAGAGAGAATTTTGAAGAAGATACTATAGTAAAAAATGTATTAAGGCCTCTCTCTCTCTCAAATTTTATTTAAAAGTGGATGTTATATAATAAAGTCATGATGTTACTCAACTAAAGATGGATGAATTGCATGGCATCCTTACAGCCTATGAGATGAGAGTTGATGAGTATAAACCACCAAATAAGGAAGAAAAATTTAAGATAGAAATGAAGTCAAATAAAAAGTTCCAAGTTAAGAAACTCAAGGAGGATGACATATCTGATATTGAAGATGATGAACTAATTGTTTTGTTTACAAAGAAACTAAAAATAGGTTCAAGAAAGTACAAGGGTAAACTACTCTTCAAATGTTTCAATTATGGAGAGGTAGGACATTTTGCTAATAAGTGCCATCATAAGCATAAAAATAATGATGATGAAGAGCATGGTGAAGATGAAGATGAAGACAAGAAAATATATAGGTTTGATAAGAGGAAGAAAGGATTCAGAAAGTATGACAATAAGAAGAAGTCCTTCAAGAACAAGAAGAATCTCTACACCAATAAAGATTTCAGCTCATCATATGAGAGGGAAGACGATGATTCTAAGTTTTATAATGAATATGATGGTCTTGTTGATGATAAATCCCTCTTCATGTCTAAGAAAGGAAGTTGGTCATATCAAAAGGAGTTTATTTGTAGTGATACAAATAATGAAGAAGATAAGGAGGACTGTAAGACTAAATTAAGGAATGATCTTGAAGAACTGAAGATTGAGAATAAGATTAACAAGAAAATGAAGTCTAAAATTAGGGAATGTGAAGATAAATTTAGTGTGTTTGAGGCAAGAATGAATGAAGACACCAAGGAGATAGAAGATATAGTCAAGCATCTCAGTTATCAATTAGAAATCCTATCTACAAGCTTGAAAGCTAAAGAAGATGAGTGTTTCAAGGTATGTGATTGAAATTGAGTCATTGAGAGATGAGTTAGAGAAGAATTATTTTAAGGTGAAGTCATTTGTGATATTTGAAAAAAGATCAAGTGATCTAGACAACATTCTAAATAGTCAAAAGCATCCCAGTGATAAAACTGGTCTTGGATATGAAGAAAAACAAAAGAATGTAATTCAAGACAATGTGAAGACTAATGTAAACAAGTAAAATCATACCTTGAAGGCCAAAAATTAGTCATGGATTGAAGATAATTTTAGAATGAATACAAATTAGATCAGACAACCAACTTCCATGAGGTATGCAAGTTTCAATGGTTATTATTACACATGCAATTAATTTGGTCATAAGGCTAAAGAGTGTAGAACACCTGCTAAGAATGAGTGGAATCATCAATTGAGTGGTGTGATCCAGGTTGAGCGCTTTAATTTTCATGATGTGGGATACTTTGAAAAATATTGTCTATTTAAAATAAGGTAAGTTGAGTTTCCTTTAAGAAGTATTATTTGCTACAAGTATGAGAAGTTTGGTCACATTGTTAGGTTTTGCAAGCAAAGATTATCAAGTCAAAATAAGTTCAATAAGGACCCTAAAGTATAAGGAAGAAGGCAAGTTAACTCATAGAAACCAAAGGTGGTAAGTATGAGTCATGATGAGTCTGAAAGTCCCAATAATTTGTTTACTATGGTGGAGAATGATACAGAAGTTAAAGAGTGCCAAGGGCTCTCATTACCTGCTCATGTTGTGAATAAAGATACCAGGATCAAGGAGAAGACCAAGGTGATGGTTTAGGATAGTTATAAGGTGTGTATGAACCTAAGTGAACATCTTGCTATTGTTGAGAATGTTTCATTAGAAAAAAATCAATTTTCAATACCTAGTGATGAGGTTTCAAACTACAAGGAAGATTCTTCAATTAAAAAGGTACATCATGAATCTATATTATCCCCATGTGTTATCAATACAGTCTGAAAAGAGAAAAAGAATGTTTTAGTGGATAAACAAGTTTTTTTGATTAAGCCTAAGAAGAAGAAGAAGAAGAAGAAGAAGAAGAAGAATTAGTCCTATAACTACAAGAGGATCAAGGAAGTAACAAAGGAGATATGGGAAACTCTGGGTTTCATATTGTTTAAGGACATTATGAATTAGGGTGTCTTTATATATGATTCATAGGAGACATATTTATTATGGAGAATAAAGTGTGTGTGCTCAAGGTGAATTTAATAACATTGGTCCTAAAGGTATGTTTATGTCATTTTTGGATGGTTGGTCTAGTAGGTCAAATTTTGGAGATTGAAGGCAAGGTTGATGTGAAGTATAATGAGGATGTGTGCAAGTACATTCCAGGTGGTTTCATGTGCTCGTAGGATTGACAAAGAGATTTTATGAAGAGGAAGAGTTTGTTGATGATTTTTGTCATGCATGAGAGGACATATGAGTGTACTTTAGGCATGTTATTTCAAGTCTTGAAGTTGTCTACATAAAGAGTTATGGATGTTGCATTGTTAAGATTGGCTTGTTCATCTACTCATGATCATGGAGGTAGATTGAGAGAAAAGATATGAAGACAAGCATGTTATTTCATCATGTTTTATGGTGGAACTAAAGGGGTGCCTAAGATCAGTGGATGATTAAGGAAGAGTGTTGTCATGGAGCATGATTGAGAAGTTCAAGGTACGAAGTGGTATACATAAAGTTAAGGTGAACTAACTCAGATAGTTTGAGTGGCTTGATGATATATGCATAATGCAAGGAGGAGTATATCTAAGATGATTCAACAATGTTGAATATGTGGTGATATTTGATACATATGAGAATTTAAGAAGGTTGATATGATGACTTGATCAAACCTAGTCATAATTGTGAAAATATGTTGAATCTTCATGCATAAACAAAGGGAGCTTGTGAATTATGTAGGTAGATAGGTCCAAGGATTAGAAAATACCATGTTTAAATTGGTTTATGTCAAAGAAAAAATGAATTGAGATGGAGTATGATGCTAGGGGGAGCTTTCTAAGCTCTTTGAGTAATTTGTCAAGTCCAAGGATCAAAGAAGTCTATGTTCATCTTGGTTCATGTCAAAGGGAGATAAATTGATTAATATGATTGAAAGTATGTAAAAATCATGAGCATCTTAAATTTTATTTGAATACATACATAATATTGAGGAATGATTGTTAGCATGTTGAGGAAGAGACCCTTTTTCATTAATGTCAAATGGGGAGGAAGATCATAATGGGGTTCACATGAAGTCATTGTTTAAAAGAAGTCATTCTGAGGGTGCTTTTACATCAATGACAAAGGGGGATATTTTTGACCATGTTCATTGATGTTAGGTTGTAATTGATGTCAAAGAAGTCATGATTTATAGTGCATTAATGACAAAGCGATCAGATTGATGGTCTAGAAAGTGTTTGCTTGGTTAAATAATTGATGGATGTTATTGATGATATGGACATGTTATAGAGACCTTATGGGATGTTATGAGTGCCTAGATTGCTTATGGAATTGAATGGAATTAATCTGAGAAATCAATTGAATGTCTAAGCTCAAGTAGTTATCTTAATAGACAAGGCTAAGTAAGTAGTTTGATGACATCATATTTCACAAGTGTGAAGGTTTCAAGAGTAGTTTGATACATGGATGGATTATTCCCCTATATGAAAATATCACACGGTTAAAATTTTAGGTTTGGACATGAATAATATTAAAATTTATTAAGGTGAAAATTTGTCTTCTTAGACAGAGTTTACCAAGTTCCCATAGCCAAATTTATGATCTCAAAGATCTACGATGAGCATTTAATCATATCACATATATAATAGTGAGCATTTATTCTGATCGGATAAGGATCCAATGAAGTGTGTAATATTTTTTGATAGAGAGATATGGTGCATGTGAATTAAAATTATGAAAGTTTCCTTAGAAAACATGTGCTAGTGACATGTGTCTTAATCTCTTTAAATTGATAGAAGATCAACATCACACAAGTGTTATATCAGATAGAGATCAATGATGAGCATATGATCATGAAGTTAGAGATAAATGGTGTGAATTAGGTTACTAAATAAAAGGATTCTCATATTTCATTTAGAAATTCCAAGTGGCACAAGTGTATTGATGGAATGGTATAGGTTGCGCAAAAGACACATAGAACAACCAAGTGGCATGATCATGGAAGCTAGGATCTAAGATCAATGGTGAGCATTTAAATATAAAGAATAGGATAATATTGAGGAGGTCAATGTATCAAGTTTTTTCAAAGTTTCAAAGGATCATGAGATAAGTTAAAAGTTTTTGATGTTTAGCATTTACACAGTGATCGCTGGAATTTGAATTAGAATATTCAAATTTGTGAAGGATAACCAGTGCTAAGTATTTTGTTAATATATTTTAATCCAAGAAAAAATTGAAGATGATGTAAAAATAAAAGTTTTAAAGGAATTAAATTCACATACATATAATATATTTATAGGGTTTGAATTTTTTTAAAGTTGTATATATTAAGTTCTAAAGTTGACTATGTGCTTGACCATGTTCTACAAGTGGTCTGAGAAAGATAATTGAGTTGTTATTGATAGAATTTTGATATTTCAAGATGAAATAACTACTTAAAAGTGTTATATACTCCATGAAGACAATATTTATGTATTTTTGGGGTTTTACCAATCCATATTTAGTGTAAAAAATTACTTATAAGTTGACTATGTATGATGAATGCACTGGCATATCGATTGACCATGTTATAGGAGTAAATTGAAGGTGTTATGGGTAGAGTTAAGGAATAAAATTATTATGGAGATGTTAGATAAGATTATAAGGCTTATTGTAAGGAATTTTTTTTCATATTTTACCTCTAATCAGTTATGGAGAGTCAAAATAGCTTGACTATATTTTGACTATGTGTAACTAGTCTGAGTGGTCATTCTGAGAGAGTTGAATTAAGTGCTTAGAGCATATGTTGAATTATCTAAAGTACATGGATGTGTATAATAGGTATTAAAGGGATAACCTATGTTATATAATCATATGTATATATGAAATAATTGAGTGTTTTCTTTATAAGTTTGAGATTGTGTTATCTGTGTATGAAGACCTAAAGAGCAAGGAGACCTAATTGGTAGGTTTAAGTGTTGATTTGGAGTTATAGGTTTCATGGACACATGAGGGAGTAATAAAGGGTATATTGGATATATTTTTGATGTGTTTTAATAATTGGTAAAGGATGAATGTGGTCTAATTAGTCCCACATATAATGTAAGTATGAAGGCCTAATTATTTTATGTCTCACCAAGACCAAATGGTGGTTTGGGGATAATGAGGTAATAGATGATCAATGAGAGTCGATTTTAAATATGTATTAGCATGATATAGGTCTTAAATCTTAAGTAAATTATTATGTCTGACCAAGAAGATAATATTCATGAAGACACTATAAAGAGTGAAAGCAAAGGTGATGGTTTCTAGATTTGTGTGAGCATAGAGTTGAGAGGCAAAAGACAAAGGAGAGTGAGAGTGCCTAGTGGATGGACTTAATATTAGAGCATGTTGAGAATTTGTATGAATTTTAGGTCATAATTTTGATATTAGATTATATTTTTAATAGGGTTTGTTGTTCCCAAAATTTGTCACTTGTTTTTTGTGGACAACATGTCGACTATTTTGGTCCTACAAGCCAAAATGGTCTCTTTCTTTCTCAATTTTTTTTGAGGAGTCAAGTTATTCAATTGCACAAGACTTTTTAGCTAAGGAAATTGTAGGTTCAAAATGTGCATTTTCACAAAAAAAAAATCTCAAAACACTTAAGGCATTTCCTAAAAAATTGTAAGGATGGTTCAACGCCAAGGTTCAATCAAAAGGTTCAACAGTGGGGTTAAATAATATGGAATGAACCATTGAACCATTGAACCATTGAAATCCACCTCCAAAACTTTCAAAGGTTCAAAAATTTCAAAGGTTCAAAGAGTTCAAAGGTTCAAAGAGTTTACGGAGTGAATGGTTCAAACAGAAGGTTCCAAAAAAGGGTTCAACCAAATTGTTCAAATAGTTGGTTCGATGATACATTAAACTCTTAAAGAAGATAAAAGTGAATGTGGCTCTTTGAAAAACGTTAAACCGTTGAACTACTGAATTGTCAAACTTTGAACCATTGAACCATTAAACTAGTGAACTCTGAAAGGTTCAAAGGCTCAAGGTTCAAAATGGTTCAAGCGACCAGTTACGTCCCCATAGATGTCAAATTTAGGGTAATGGAATAACCATTGATTTTTAAATAATGCAGACCCAAGGAAAAACTCAGCTATCTACTGAGAAAGGAGTTGAAGAAGCTAGTAAAAGGTGAGAAGTTAGCCCAAAGAGCTCAGATCACTAGTAAGAGACAAAGTATAGCAAAGAAAGAGGGAATCAAACATAGAATCTAGAAGCGTCAGTAAAAGAGTTATTCCATTAGGTGGAGTAGTCCACCAAGTAGATATCAGAGAGCATAAACATTCAATGGCATGGCCTATTTTTCTTCATTTGAATAAAGATGAGTGGATAGTTATGTAAGTATCATAAAGAGGAACAGCCTTACATTTTAGAAGATTAGGTGACCCATGATTTGGAGAGGACATTTGATATGATTTGAATGGCTCTAGCATGGCCCCTACATAGAACTTCCCCTTTTCAATGCATTCAATGTAGCATGGGCCATTTTTTGAAAACAAGTGCCAAAGTCTTTCTTTGGATTATATATATTGTAATCTCTCATTTTGAATGTAGGAGATCTCTTTGTTATTAGAATCAAAACTCTGCCCAAATTGAAAGGCATTTCTGAGACTTTGAGCTCAAACTGTTAATCATATTTTATCAAGTGAATGAGAAAGCAAGTGATCTTTCAGACTTTGTGTTGAAATAGCTTGTGTTATCTAGGAAATAATTCTTATGTATTTTTCCTAAATACAGTCTTTTCCATTTAATCAAATAAGTAGAACAAGTGAAAATAATCTAAAAGATGTCCTGAAGTCGACTGTGGGAGGCTTTGTGCTACGATAATTGTCTATAGTTTGTGCGTTTTATGTTTCAAGATATTAGAGAGACTTTGAGCTCCCCTTATCCTTTGTAATCTTTTACTCTATTGTAGTTTTTGATGGAGACTTTATACTGCACTTCATTCTACTATGTTACTTTGTCCTAAATATGTAGAAAAAACAATGAAAGACTTTTTGCTTTCATGGGTTTAAGGTTGATCTAGTTATTACCCAAAAAGGATTCTTGTTGTTTGCTGAACATCATTTCTAAAAGAAGAGAAATGCGTTCAATAATTACATAAGAATTCTCCTTTATTTTATGAAAATCATCTTTGAAAAAAGAGAGATGGATGGTATGATTTCACCCTTAAGTCTATTTTCAATTTATATTAGTATATTATAGTTTATAGGGAACCTCCCCTTACTGAGAAGAGATATTTATCTCATTATGCTATGGTAACCACACCCATTTTTCTATATAAATATCATTGTGTTGTGGTTGATATACCCATTTTTTTATCAATTAGTTGATGACAAAATATTCTTCCAACAGGTTTTGGTGACTTTGCTGGGGAAGAATGTGCAATTTGAAGCCTCAAGCTTCAAATTGAAGTATTTTCAGTTCTTTTCCAATCTACACTCTAGCAGATCCATGGTATACACAAAGCTAGAGAGCTCAAAGTATTGTTGATCCTGTGTTTGAGTTTGTGCAGTGAAATAATTTTGACCTTTCTCCTCCACAATCTCGCCTCCAATGAACCAGGAGTTTTCCTCCTATAGACGTTAGGTCCCTAATACCCAATGAAGATTCTCTTTCTTTTGCTATTAAATCTTTGTCGGTACTTACCCTACAGAGGTTTGTTATCCATCCTTTAAATCATCATATCATGGTAGCCCAAGGCCCTTGGGGTAACACTTTTGGCCCTCTGAACCTAACCCCACTTTTACATGAACTACCCAGTAGTTCAAGAAAGAATTTTTCCAAGTTCTATGGTGATGGGAGAGTTTATTTTGATGAGTATATTATAACCTTCTGCATAGCCTGTGGTGTGATAGGCATTGAATTTGAAGATATAGTGGTCAGGATATTTGTGGAAACATTGCAAGGCACTACTGTAGACTACTTTTATCATTTGCAAGCACAAATAGTAACTGACTAGAACACTCTCAAGGCCAAGTTTGAGGCTAGGTTCAAACCTGTAGAAGATGCACATGCCATATTAGCCTAGCTTACACAAATGAAGAAGGAGCCTCCTGAACCCACCTTCTTCATCAATTCTCAGCTTCTTGAAGTGAGTTTTTTGTTAAGGTGGGCTAGCCACATAGATCTTACTATAGCTCAAATTCTGGCCACTGAGGTTTAAGATGATCTTATCTTGGTAGGAAAGATAAGAAGAAATCCTAACATAAATAAATCTTCTTCATCTTCTAAAAATTTCTCTATAGGTACCATTAATCTTATGGTGCAAAAGCTAGCAAATGAATTTCTAGATTTGAAAAATTAAATGGCACAAGGGATGTCTATCCATACTTCTTATTGGGATATACAAAGGAGGACATTTCCCAACTAGTCATATTAAGGCAATGCTACCAGGAATCAAGGGCAACCAAATCATCTCCCTCCTCCATAGGGGAAGCTTGCCATTGAAGCAGCACTAGCTAACTCAGCAGTTGGTTATCATGAAGCTAAAAATGATTTCTTTTTCCAACCTGAGTTGGAACAAGAAGATGACGCTAATCTCTTTGCAAAAGGAGAAGAAGAATTATCTAGTGACTCCAACATTGATTTCTTGAATTACCAGGATAAAGCTAGAAGTGAGAGAGAAATGTTTGATGGATCATACGATATTTTTACTAGGTCCCAGAACTAGTCAACTCAATAAGTTGATAAGAAAAAAATAGGGGAAGAATCTCAACCAGTAATTTCAATTGCTAAATGGGGGACTTCACTACCTTTCCAATGAAAGGACCCAATGATCAATAAAAAAGTAAGTACCTCAAATAACCCTGCACTTTCTACTTCAATTTCTCATACCAGTACTACACCTAATAAAACCTAGAATGATGGACTTCCTTCCTCTATTTGTATTTCATTTCATTTATTTGATATAATTGACCATACTAGGAAGACCAAGATTCAAATGTCTGAGTTTGAATACTTACAAGCCAACCCTGAGCAGTTGGATAGGCTACTTGAATACATCACGAACAAAACCATCCCTGTAGGACAAGATGTTTTAAAGGTAGCTCATGATCCACTAAAGAACACATCTACATGAAATAATCTTGTCATTACTCCTATTTCCCCTAGGAAAATAGAACCTTTCTATGTTTCCCTTTTGATTAATGGTCATAAGTTGAGCAACTGTATAATAGACTCTAGAGCCTCTGACAATGTTATGCCCACCAAGGTAGCAGACTCTCTCGGTCTTACCTTAGCTAAAACTTTTAGGAGATGTTTCTCTATGGAAAATAAGTAAGTGACACTTTTGGGACATATCAAAGATGACCATTTTGCATTCACAACCTTTCCAAGAAAAAGGATTAAAATGACAGTCTTGGTGGCCGACGTTCTAGATTCTTATGACATTTTGCTTGGATGAAATTTTTGTAAGGATGTTGGTGGAGAATTGAACATGGACCTGTCTGAGGTGAGGATACTTGTTAAGGGCATCATGTAAAAGCTACTTCCTAAGAAGGAATCAAAATATATTGTCACTCAAATATCTGACCCTGAAGCTCAAATTTTATTTGAATTCTCAGGAATGGGCAACTATTTTATAGTCCATAGAAGATGTTTCTATTTCATCAGATGAAAGTTCTATAAGTGACAATCCAAAAAATTTAGATAAGATGTTAGAAGAATTGGTGGAGCATAGTTTAGATTAATAAGATCTTCTCTCTCTAATGAAGAGAAGTCTGAAAAGAGACCAGATTCTAATGATGTCTAGATTCTAGAATTTGATGGCAACAATTCTTCTACTAATTCTGGAGCCAGTATCATTTTGATATCTATGTAAGGAGATATTTCCCCCTATTCATATAAGTTGCAGTTCAACAATACCAACAACACCATCGAGTATGAATCTTTGTTTCTCAGATCAAAAGCTACTCAAGCTATAGATGTTAAGCTTCTTCATGCCTGAAGAGATGCTAAATTGGTGGTTTGTCAATTGAAAAACCTATATCAAACCAAGAATGAAAGATTGTGATAGTATCACAATCTAGTGTGTGACTTACTTGAAAATTTTGAGGCTTTTAGTATTTCTATGGTGCTTAGAGAATTCAACAATCAAGCAAATTCCTTGGCCGTCTCTACAACTCTCATGGTTCCTCATTAAGATTTTAAAGGGAACAAGTACACTATTGAGTTGGTCTTTCTGTAGACACCAATATCGTGTTAACCCCCCTTGGTCCCCTTTTAAATGTTAACACTCCTAACCCACACTTGCATACCTTATTAATTTAAAAACTACTTATTTTAAATTAATTACCTCACCTAGACACCTCACCCTAAGACCATTTCTTAGCCTATGAGTCAGCTTGAGACTAGGTCCTCCAAATCCTAACTACGACTGATTCTCACCCCATCTTAACTCCCTAACCAACTCTTGTGCCTCATAAGCCCTTGTTTTGACCATTCTCTAATGGAAAAGGCACTTGGCGGGTGGAGAACTAGGCAAAAAGCTAAAAATTGCCCTTTACCTATTCTCTCTCTGCTGACGTCAGTCAACCTGTGACTGACGCTGGTGGGATCGCCAATGTCAATTACATAATCCAAACTCTAACATTGAGCTACACCCACCTTTTCACACATTCACACTCACACTCTGAGATTTCAAGCACCAGAACTTAACTATTATTCTCCTGACTATCGAAGCTCTACACAAATCATTCTAGAGACTGGATAAAAAGATTGTACGAGGACCTTGAATTACTGAATTGAAGCAATCCATGTTTGTTTCATTGGTTCACAACATCAGTCACATCAACTATAATAGGAAGCACTATTTTGACATCTCTGGGTCTTCACCTTATAAAGCTAAGTACTCTAGTTTTCATTTTAGTGTTTTAGAATATATTGTCAATTAGTTTTCATTGATATTTCTAAATACTATCGAGAGGCCTGACTTCTTTTGTGGAGGGACTAAAAGGCCTTCCCCTTGTTCTCACCCCCTTTTCACACCAATCCTCTATCTATACCCTTCCTCAGACCTCATTCACCTTCTCACAACCCTGTACCAACCTCTAAACTTCCAAAAACTCCTCTGTCTATCCCAAAAATACTCTAAAAGCCATCCAAGGCTGACAACCCCAATCGACATTAGTAACCCAACCAACATCGGCACCATTTACTTGACTAACCTTGGTAGACTCACCGATGTCGATGACTATGTTCTAAACTAGCAAACTAGAAAGCCATCCAAATAACCCATCTAGGCTAGACAAAACCTTTAGCTAGCCTTCTATAGCATTCTGAGATACACAGACTGTAAGGAATAGGTACACACCATCTACTTTTCTATTTTTTTAGTCATTTATCATTTTTCCCTTTACAATAATTTTATCTTTAAACAGTGGACTGTCATCCCTTAAGGAGCTTCATGCTTTCGAGACTAAGCACGTAGCTTGGCAGTCCACCATATCCTCTTCTAACATCTTTCTTATTTAAGTTTCATTCTTACTGTAGGTGTTTCCTCCACAGCCAAAGAGGAGCTCCCATAAGGCTTGGATATGGTGTGCACTAAATTTGGGTAATATCAAACCCATAACCTCTTAACCTTAGTTTCTTTCTCATTTGAATGTAATTAGTGAAAATTTAGAGAAACATTATAGCATGCCCAGTGGGACCACCCTTATCCTTCTTATTACTAACAGAGGATCATACTTTCCATGCTCCTAGACCACACGTGGAAGGCATGATCATCTCTGCGCTCTATCCGCTTGAAGAGCCAAATTCTACACTCTCTTCTCCACTGAGAGAACTCACCACCTCACCCACTTTGACCAAGGAAGACCTGGTGATGGTTCTCTCTCACCTTTGGCCCATGATTACTGCATCTAACACATTTCCACTTGCACAATCACCCAAATCCTCCAAAGGATCAACTATAAGGCCTTGTGTGACGTCATCTAAACCCTTCTCTTGATTGGTAGAAAACTTAGGATTCTTCCATTCTAGGAACCTAGAGTATGAGGCATTATGGGAGTGACTTAGGGCTCGTTATCCTACACATCTTTCTTTGCCTTATAATACCAACCCTTCCATGATGATTTACCCCAAAGTCTTTGATGAGGATTGGGTTTCCACTTCTAAATCATTAGAAGCTCAGCCTTCCACATTTGAATCCAAACCCTCGTAGGCATCCACCATGTTGAAATAGATTAGATCTCTCGGTGTTCACCCTATATCAAACCTAACTCACCCACAAGTGAAGTTAGATTTGAACCTCACCCCACATAGTAGTGGTCTTCACACCATACTAAAGGCAGATGCTAAACCACGTTAGTCTACTCCTCCCCCACCTTTACCATTGCCCTTTATCTTGAGTCCACATCCTTCCACTTTAACAGGAGTGCTCCCTATTCAAACACCTCACAAAGACAAACTACCTCCATTACTCCCTCTACCTATCAAAAACATATTTCCTCCAAGAAATTTGACACCTCTCATCAAAAAAGTGTCATCTACGTGTGTGGCCACACCACCAACCAAAAAGGTGGTACAAAAAATTTCCCCTACAACTCCTAAATAGAAGTTGTCAACCCCTACTACAACAACGAGCACAAACTGATTAGTGGGTTCGTATGTTTCACTATTATGCTGATTGTTATAGTCTTCTAGCATCATTTTCCCACCCATTAAGCCATACCAACCTCTTGGATTAAAACCATCTTGGTTTGATGACACTCAAATCTGCTTATATCATCACACACCTGGGCATGATACTAAGAGTTACTACGCTCTTAAGGTTGTCATTCACCAACACCTAGAAAAGGACACCCTTCTCATTGAGGATTCTCTTGACCACCTTTCTAACAAACTATTGACACCATCCCATGCCTCCCAAACATCCTCACTCGAATCAGGATCCCAATGCAAGATTATGGTCCCTCTACCACCTTTTCCCCCTTTATTCAAAATCAACACTATTAATGTGGCCACCAGGTCCCAAACCATAAAGGATAAAGGAAAAGAGTAGGTTTCTACCCCTTTGACATATCCATTCATGAAGCCCTCTCCACCACCAAAACCCAATATTTCTATCTTGGGCACATCTCAACCAACATCTTCGGGGGTAATTCATGACTCCACGGTGAAACAACTTCACCAAACCCCTATGAAGATGTCTTTATATGACCTAATACAAATCACTCCACAACATCACCAAGCCTTGATAAAAGATTTATAGGAAGTGGATGTCTAACCTAAAGACCCCTAACCACTGGCTACTTTAGTCAAATCATTACCCACTGTTTCCTCCATCACCTTCAGTGATTCTGAGATTCCTGCCTACAACTTGGAAGATCAAGATCCCACCCTCTTTATCATGGCTTACATTGATCAAACTCACATTAAGTGGGTTATGATTGATGGAGGTGCTAGAATTAACATCATTTCTACCCATGCATATGATCAACTAGCCCTTTCCAAGAACTGCATGTCAAAAATTGACACAATTCTTCATTCTTTCAATGATGCCACTGCCACTACCATTGGCACTATGGTCTTGCATGTTTGTGTTGGCCCACGTACAATTCTAAAACTCTTATATATCATCAAGGGGGAATTTAAATATAACATGCTATTAGGCTGACCTTGGATATGTTCCATGACTTGTGTCCCTTCCACGTTGCATCGTTGTGTCAAGTTTGAACACGAGGGGTAAGTTCATGTCATTCCTACTGACCCTTCCCCATTTAAAACATGCAACATGACCTACCAACCTAATGATGCTCTCATCCCTTTGAAAACATCCACCCAAACACCACCTCCACCTGTGGAAGCCTCGATAAGCTTATAGACACTAGTCACAACTATGCCTACTCCTCAAGTGACCATGAAAGATCCTATGGAAGATACCTTCCAATGCCTTTCACTTGGGGAGTATTGTTTGCTTACCTTTGACATATTACAAACTCTATAAGAATATGGAAAACTTCATCACCACCCTAACTATGACCATCACATCGAAATGGTCATCCCATATGGTCCTCTTGATCTCCAAGCTAATCTCACCTATGGAGGGATAAATCGGGCTCCTACTATTGGAAATCCTCTCTCATCACCCTGAATATTCACTTGTAATTTCTCCTTCCTTGGCAAGCCTAGATTTGTTCACACTTATCTTCATATGTGTGCATAGAAGGGTTTTGGCTTTGGGCATTATGAACAAGGTCCCTATAAGCCCATTGAGCCTCCAAATGATGAGGTAATAAAAAATGCCAAGAAATGACATGGCATGGGTTTCGAAGAACCTACAAAACACTTTAATATCCCTCACCATGAAACTGCCATAGAGCTTTCTCCTCTAACCTCGCCTATTCCCCCACCCTCACCTACAGAGTCGATGGTCTCCATCCCTCCTAGTCTTTTTTATAAATGCCATTCACTTAGAACCCCTGCCCTATCAACTAGGTGAGGCATCAAGGTCTCTTCCTCTCATTTATCTAGACATGATAGATGATGAATCTTCTAGCATCAACACTATCCAATGCCTGGATGATGATGCCATACTCACCTACATGGGTGTGGAAGACTCCATCATACAATGATCACTTTCTTTAGAAACATAGGTTATGTTAAATAAATCAATTGTTGACATTAATCTCCCATCTTTCAATGTTCCTCACATTTTAAAGATTGGTCAATCTTTAGATTCCCAAGAACAAATCAACTATACCACATTCCTTACCAATCATAGCAAAGCCTTTGCTTGGTCATATAACATATGCCTAGTATTAACCTTGACATTGTCATCCTCAACATCATCACAACCTATGAAGCTAAGCCTGTCAGGCAAAAGCTTCATAGGATGCATCCTCACGTCACACTCCTTGTCAAAGAAGAGCTTCAATGTCTTCTCTTCGTCTCATTTATCCAACCCATTGATTATCCACAATGGGTGTCAAACATTGTCCCTATCACAAAAGTAATAGGAGGAATTCAAATTTGTACTGACTATCGTGACCTCAACCTAGCTTGCCCAAAGGATGACTTTCCTTTGCCAAACATCAACCAACTTGTTATCTTACGGCTGGTCATGAGATGCTATCCCTCATAGATGGGTTTTCAAGATATAACCAAATCTTGATTGCCCTAAAATATCAACATAAAACCACCTTCATCACCCCATGAGGGACATTTTGTTATAGGGTCATGCCTTTTGGCCTCAAAAACATAGGCATTAAATACCAATGCACCATGACTTATATCTTTCATGATCTCCTCCATAAAATCATGGAGGACTATGTGGATGACCTGTTGGGGAAATCCAAACTTTGCCATGACCACCTAACCATTCTCAAAACCATATTCACTTGCCTACTACAATATAACATTTGACTCAACCCCAAGAAATGCATCTTTAGAGTTCTCTCAGGGAAGGTTTTAGGTTTCATCATTTCTCTCTATGGCATTAAGGTAGATCCAGCTAAGATTCAAGCCATACTTGAGATGCCCCCACTAACTAACCTAAAACAACTTCAAAGCCTGCACAGGAAGCTTTAATCTATTCATCGCTTCATCTTGCAGCTATCTGACTGATGTCAACCCTTCCATCACCTCTTCAAGAAGGACATCTCCTTTAATTTGAATAAGGATTTCCAAGAGGCTTTTGAGGTTCTTAAATGCTATCTTATCTCTCCACCAGTCCTTATTCCACCTAAATATGACCAACCCTTCTATCTTTACATTTCAGCAATAGACCATTCCTTAGGTGCCATGATCATGCATCGAGATGAACAACATCATGAGCAGGTGGTTTATTATATAAGTTGAACACTTATTGACTATGAAACTCGATATACTCATATTGAAAAACTTTTCTTGGCATTAGTCTTTGTCACCTCCAAACTCTGCCACTATCTCCTCAACCACAAGACTTACATCATCACCCACACTGACCCTCTCAAATACATGCATTCCAAGCCATACCAAAACCAACGTATGACTCGTTGGCTCATGCTTCTCACTAAGTTTAATTTGGAATTTATTCAACAAAAGTCTATAAAGGGGAAAACTATCACTGACCAACTAGTAGATGCCCCTTTACCTGATAACCAACCCTCTAAATATGAATTTCCTAATGAGTCTATTGCCATTCTATCCACTGATGACATCCCTTATCAAATGATAATGTTCTTTGATGGATCTAAATGTCAACTCGATGGGGGTGTGGGGGTCATCCTCATCCCTCATGAGGGTGAGCCCATGCCTTTATCCTTTAAACTCTACTTTAAATGCACTAATAACATGGCTGAGTATGAAGCCTTAATTTTGGGGCTTCAAACTACCATTTTCTTGGGCATTAAGACAATCAATATCTTTGGTGACTCGCAACTAGTGGTTAATCAGATTAATAGTTCATATCTTTATAAAAATGAAGTTTTGCAATGATATAAAAACTATGTTGACACATTGTTAGGGTTTTTCAACTATTATCTCTTACAAACTGTTCCTTGCTCAGCAAATAAGTTTGTTGATAGAATGGCCTCTCTCACCTCACATATTCCATCTTCATCTACTTCTTCAAGAATCTATGTCATGGTACACCATTTGGCATTACCCTCATATATCTTAACTGACATCAACTTTATTGGTAATATCGACTCTAGTCCACATGATGTTTGGTATAAACAACTTTTTGACTACTTGACTTATTCTATCATTCCTCTTGACCTCTCTAGCAATAGACAGTGGGCTTTTGTCAAGAGTACTACTTGATACACCATGCTAGGGGGTCTTCTCTACAAATGAGGTTTTGATGGCCTCCTTTTTTGATGCCTAACCACCACTGAGACATCTCATGCTATCAAACAAGTCCATGATGGAATTTGTGGAGGACATTTTAGTGGTAACTCGATTGCAAAGTGCATCCTTCACTTGGGCTATTATTGGCCCACTCTTAATCAAGACTGTAGTGACTATGTTTGGTGTTGTATCACATGCCAGCAACATGCTAACCTACTTCACATCCCTAGCCACACTTTATAAGTTGCTAAGGATTTTTGGCCCTTTTCACAATGGGGCTTAGATCTAATTGGTGAGATTAACCCTCATTCATCTCTCTGACATCAGTCTATTATCACAACAACCGAATATTTCACTAAATGGGTGGAAGGTATTCCCCTCATCTCCAGTAAAGCCAACAGAATCATTGACTTCATTAACCACCACATCATCTATCATTTCAGTGTACCTCACAAGATAATCACTGATAACAACAAATCTTTCAAAAACAAAACCATCCAAAAGCTTTACGATGCTTTTAGCATCAAGCTCAGCTTCTCCTCACCTTACTATCCATAAGTAAATGGATAGATAGAATCTTCTAATAAAATCCTAACTAAAATCCTAATGAAGGTGGTCAATGACACTAGAAGGGATTGGCACACTCACATTCCCTTCACTTTGTGGGCCTACAACACTAGCATCCGAACCCCTATAGGTGCTACACCTTTCTCCTTAGTGTATGGAATCGAGGCCGTCTTGCCTCTTGAAGTACAAATACCTTCTCTTTGCATCTCCTTGCATGACATACTCTCTAATGATGACTTTTGTCAAGATAGATTAACACAACTCGAGTTACTTGATGAGTGTCATCTTGCCGCTCTTAATCATCTTCATATCTACCAAGATCGCATCAAGCATGCCTATAACAAAAATTTGAAAGAGCAAGATTTCAAAATCAAATATCTCATCCTTAAATAAAACCAACACGTGACCAATATGGAAAGAAGCAAATGAGGCAAGTTTACTCCTAATTGGCTTGGACCTTATATAATAATGCATAAGTATGGATCAGGCACTTATCATCTGTCTTCTCTCGAAGGCTAGCCAGAACTTGAGCCCCTTAATGCCTTACATCTGCAACCATTCTACTATTAACTAAGTAATCATTCACTTGATGTTTAACTTGAGCTCATCCCTTGAGCAACCCCCGTCATCCAACACTTTTTTAAGCATTAATGCTTTGTCCTAATAAAAGGGAAACCCCTAAACCTCTATAGTCTAGTCCATGACTAAAAGTTTAGTAAACAAAAAACATAAAACTGGGATGCCTAACAAAATATTAAAAGGTCATAAACTATAAATGTAGACTTCTCCCTCGAAGGACAACTACATTATTGTTTTAATTAATAGACTACTCCCTTGAAGGACAACTATTCAAAGAAATCAAAACATATAAAGCAAAATATAGATCACTCCCTCGAAGGATGGCTATGCCCAAATTTTGATACAAAAATAACACCCTCTCGGAAGCTTCTTACATCGATCAACTTCACATGACCACAAAACAAAAACAATATCCCCAAGTAGACTTCTCGCATTGATTAGTCTCCAAACAAAAAAACTGACTGACAAACTATTAAGTCATGGACTTGCCTAGAGTCGTTCTCAAGGTCACCTATAAAAAGGACAAAGTTATCCCTACTAAAAAGGGTTACACTATCCTCACATATCACATAAACACACCTATTACCCCAAAATACCCAAGGGATTTTGAGCTCACTTAATGTCAAGTGATTAGGGTACTTCTCTAATAAAAACCAATGGTCAACAACGTAATGCATGAACGGGGCTTTTATTTGCAAAAACCCTATCTATGCTATCATTATGGTCCTTATCAATGAAAGAGCAATGCGCCTTTCACTTCTTACACACCTTCGTCATATGCTAGAGTTGGTGATATGACCACAAAATCCTTCTGACATCGGTGGCCTAACCGACATCGATGACCTAAAAACATAGGTCTTCTCTAAAACTACCCAAAATCATGACCAAACAACTAGCCCTGACACTATAGAAATCACCTTAGACTTATCATGGGGCAAATTGGAGATCACATACATCTCCCTAACCACAACAAACAACACTCGAGATCACTTATATCTCAGCCTGACTTGATAAAATGACCTCAGAGATCATGACTATCTCCTCAAACCATGACCAATTTTGAGACAACTTTGCTTTGGTTGTTTTGATTGCATATGCTACCTCATGAATAGTTAGAAAATTGTACGCACCCCTCACACCTATTATTGGATCACACCCAAGTTGATCCCCAATATCTATGACATTTTTGTGTTTTCTAAGAGCACTTCTTAGCCCAGATACTTAGAACACAATGCCCGTTAGAGCTACAACTTTAATCATTTTAACCCAATCAGCTACCACTAATAAGCTGGGGACTGGTTACTTTGATTTTAGTCCTCCTCGACCTTGCCTACAATAATTTGACCTACATATCAAGTGAAGTGGTATATGTGCAATCTCAACTATTGCAGCATTCACACTCTAACCTCACCCTACCCATCCACTGCCTATCAAATCAACACCTAATTTCATATTACCTTCTCTCGATTCCTACTTTGAGGGGGAATGCCTCATCCCATACTTGGGGCAACCTACATCTATTTTTGTCTTGTAGTTCATCAGAATAACCACAAGATAAAAAGGGGCAAATGTAGACACCAATATTGTGTTAACCCCCTTGGTCCCCTTCTAAATGTTAACACTCCTAACCCACACTTACATACCTTATTAATTTAAAAACTACTTATTTTAAATTAATTACCTCACCTTGGGCACTCACCCTAAGACCATTTCTTAGCCTATGAGTTAGCCTAAGACTAGGTCCTCTAAATCTTAACTACCCATGACTGATTCTCACCCCATCTTAACTCCCTAACCAACTCTCGTGCCTCATAAGCCCTTATTTTGACCATTCTCCAACAGAAAAGGCACTTGGCAGGTGGAGAAATAGGCAAAGAGCTAAAAATAGCTCTTTTACCTAATCTCTCTCTACCAACATTGATCAACCCATGACAGACATCGATGGGAACACCAACGTCAGTTACATAAGCCAAGCTCTAACATTGAGTTGCACCCACCTTTTTGCACATTTGCATGCACACTCTAAGATTTCAAGCACCAAAACTCAACTATTGTTCTCCTAGCTACCAAAGCCCCACACAAATCATTCTAGAGACTGGATTGAAAGATTGTATGAGGACCTCAAAATATTGAATTAAAGCAATCCATGTTTGCTGCATTGACTCACAACACTGGTCACATCAGCCACAATAAGAATCACTATTCTGACATCTCTAGGTCTTCACCTTATAAAGCTAAGTACTCTGATTTTCATTTCAGTGTTTTAGAATATATTGTGAATTAGTTTTCATTGATATTTCTAAATACTATTGAGAGGCCTGACTTCTTCTATGGATGGGTTGAAAGGCCTTCCCCTTGTTCTTACCCTCTTTTCACACCAATCCTCTATTTATACCCTTTCTCAGACGTCATTCACCTTCCCACAACCCTGCACTAACCTCTGAACTTCCAAAAAATCCTCTGTCTATCCTAGAAATACTCTAAAAGCCATCCAAGGCTGACAACCCCAATCAACATTGACAACCCAACTGATATTATCACCATTTACTCGACTGACCTCGGTAGACTCATCGACGTCAGTGACTATGTTCTAAACCAGTAAACCAGAAAGCCATCCAAACAACCCATCTAGACCAAACAAAACCTTTAGCTAGCCTTCTGTAGCATTTTGAGATACACAAACTGTAAGGAATAGGTACACACCATCTACTTTTCTATTTCCTTAGTCATTTATCATTCCTTCCTTTACAATACTTTTATCTTTAAAACAGTGGATTATCATCCCTTAAGGAGCTTCATGCTTCCATGACCAAGCGCGTAGCTTGGCAGTCCACCATATCCTCTTCTAAAATATTTCTTGTTTAAGTTTCATTTTTATTGCAGGTGTTTCCTCCATAGCCAAAGAGGAGCTCCCACAAGGATTGGATATGATGTGCACTAAATTTGGGTAACATCAAACCCATAACCTCTTAACCTTAGTTTCTTTCTCATTTGAATGTAATTAGTGAAAATTTAGAGAAACACTTTCAACCAAGTGTACCTGATAATGCCAACCATTGGAAAGTGTTTAATGAGGACAACCAAATCATCACTTTTCTAGAATAGATGGATAGATTTGAAGAGCTTTATTTTGAAGGTAGTCAATCTCTACCATGAGAATCAGTTCCTAAAATAAGTTCATGAACTAGCAAAGATTTTTTTCAACTCAAAGGGAATAAAATTCCCAAAGAATTAGTTTCTCTTGAGAAGATATTCGATAAGCATGATAGGTTTATCAAGAAGCAACCAATGGATTCAAGTTCATCTAAATATTTTGATCAAATCAATTTGGGTACAGACGATAATCCCAAAATGGTCAACATTGGGAATTGTTGCACTCCTAATGAAAAACTCAAATTCATTACTCTGTTTCACCATTATATTGATGTTTTGGCATACCCTAATGATGATCTAAAATCTCTTAGGATTGAAGAAATTCAGCATGAAATTCCTCTCAAGGTTGGGTCATTACCTCACAAGTAGAAACAAAGGTAGTACAACCCAAAGATATTAGGTACTATTCTTTCTGAGCTCCAAAAAATGTTAAATGCGAGGATAATTTTTCCAATACATCATTCCACTTGGATTGTGAACATAGTATCTGTGAGAAAAAAAAATGGAGAAATTCACCTCTGTGTTGATTTCAAAAATCTAAATCAATCCTCTTTAAAAGACAACTACCCCCTACCCATCATGGATCAACTACTGTAGATAGTGACTAGATTAGAGATGTTATCAATGTTAGATATTTTTTTGGGGTATAATCAAAAGTGGAAGTTGGTGAAGTAAACCAACATAAGACTACTTTCACTACACCTTGGGGCACCTTTTCATATCATAGAATGCCTTTTGGTTTGATCAATGCTGATACCACCTAGAGAGCGATGTATCTTGCCTTCAGAAATGAAATGAAGAAGTTCATTGTGGTATATCTTGATGACTTGACTATTTTTTCCAAACATCTTCCTAATCATGTGCATCATTTATAACAAGTGCTAGAATGATGTCAACAAAATGGAATTTATCTCAATTGTAAGAAATCAAATTTTGGGGTTACAAAAGGGAAACTTCTCAGTCACACTGTATCCTAAGAAGGCATAAAGATTGACCCAAAAAGAATCAAATCCATCCAAGAGCTTTCTCTTTCTGCTAATAAGATTGTAGTCCATTCTTTCTTTACAAAGGTGAATTTTCTACGAAGGTTCATTCTTGAATTAATAGAGAAGACTCACCACATTATCAACATGATGAAGGGTAAAGATACTTTATGCTAGACTGAAGAAGGCAAGTCAACATTTTAAGATATCAAGGAAGCTATCATCCATGCCCCAATCTTGGTTTGTCTCAATTATACCAAAGACTTCATAATATGTAGCTATACTTCTGAACACACAGTTTTAGCCATTTTGGTTTAGTAGAAAAAATAAGGTGTGGAGTCCCCCATATCTTTCATGAGTTATCCTCTCAAAGCTCATGATCTAAAATATTCAAACATGGAGAAGCATGCTTA
Source organism: Torreya grandis (assembly GCA_037957365.1). Taxonomy (NCBI): domain Eukaryota; kingdom Viridiplantae; phylum Streptophyta; class Pinopsida; order Cupressales; family Taxaceae; genus Torreya; species Torreya grandis. The sequence continues at coordinate 1,011,536 of JARHVA010004596.1, forward strand.
TGTTGTGGTTAAGGTGGTAAAACACTTCTATTTTACATCCTAAACTCACACATTGTTGCTTTGGTTCTTGATACAATAGTAAAGTCCATTCTAACTCAACAGGAGTTTGGAACTAAAAGGGGTAATTGGATTTTTAAAATCCAAGAGTTTGATCTTATTATCAAACCTATGAAGCTTATGTGGGGAAGAGGTCTCTACCAATTAATTACTAATAATATACTAGAGGAAGTAGGGCATGAAGAAAAAGAGGTTAAAAACATGCCTACAGTTCTCTTTGTCACCACTACAAATGAGTGGTATTACAATATCACTCATTTCCTTACCTATGGTGAGTGTCCTACCCACCTGTCTTATAAAGAAAAGAGGACTATTAAGTTGAAATTTGCTAATTTTTTCTTGTGGGACAGTGGTTTGTACAAGAGGAGCCTTGATGGGGTATTTCTTTGTTGCATGGATAAAGTGAAACAGAGCAAACTTTTGGAGTCTTTCCATAATTTGGCTTGTGGAGGACATTTTTTTGCACCTGTGACTACCCATAATATTCTATGAGCCAAGTACTATTGGCCTACTCTGTTTCAAGATTCATACACTTGGGTGCGTAGATGTGAGATGTGTCAATAGTTTATTGGGAAACCCAAGTTGGCCAAGTTACCTCTCAAGCCGGTGGTGATCGAAGAGCTATTTCAATAATGGGGTATTGATTTCATTGGCACTATAAACCCATCCTCGAGTGCTGGACATGACTATGTTCTCACAGCCATAGACTATTTTACCAAGTGGATGGAAGCAATTATAATCAAGCATGCTACTTCAGAAGTGGTATGTAATTTCCTCAAGGAAAATATTATTTCCTGGTTTGGAGTCCCAACCAAGATTGTAATAGACAATGCAGCCTATTTCTCTTCTCATGAGGTTACCAAGTTCTGCTAATATTATGGGATTATCCTCTCCCACTCTTTTGACTATTATCAGCAAGGAAATGGTCAAGTAAAATCAATCAACAAGAACCTGGTGACCATTATTAGGAAGTTGGTAGATAAAAATTAGAGAAGCTGACATAAATCATTATTTGACACTTTATGGGTAGACATGATTACACCCAAAAAGGTGATAGGTATGTTACCATTTCAACTTTTATATAGTTTGAATGCAGAGATACCAATCACCCTAGAACTACCAGCACTAAAGTTGGCAAAGGTAGGCAAAGATCAAATATTTAAAGATTCCATCAACAAGAGGATCATGTGCTTGATTGAACTAAATGAGAAACAAAATATGGTGGTGGACTGTATTGCTGCACATCAAAGTCTGGTAAAGAAACTCTTTGACCAAAAAGCAAAGATTTTTGATTTTTAGATTAGAGATCAAGTCTTGTTGTGGGACAAGAGGAGAGAACCAAAAAGAATGCATAGAAAATTGGATTCCTTATGGAGAGGTCCATTTTCCATTCATCAATTAAATGGTAAAAATAGTTTTTTGCTAAAATATCAAGACAAAATGCCATTTTCACTACCTCATAGTGGGTAGCATCTGAAGAACTTCAATCCTTGAAGTATCAGATAAGTCTAGTTGTACATTTGTATAGTCTTTATTTGTTTTATTTTGTTCATTTGGTTTTTGGCATCTTTCTCTTTTTAGATGGCATGACTCTGTAGCCAAATGGCATAGATGAAGGCACTTAGAGTCTGGATTCTACTCTCTTCAATTATTTCAAAATAGAATTGATAGAAGTTCCCCAACTGGAGTCAGCTATTGTTACCAAAATTTGTCACTTATTTTTTGTGGACAACATGTCAACCATTTCGGTCCTATAGGCCAAAATGGTCTCTTTCTTTCTCAAAATGTTTTGAGTAGTCAAGTTATTCAATTGCACAATCCTTTTCAGCTAAAGAAATTGTAGGTTCAAAAGGTGGGCTTTCGCAAAGAAAAATCTCAAAACACTTAAGGCATTTCCTAAAAAATTGTAAGGATGGTTTAACACCAAGGTTTAATCAAAAGGTTCAATGGTGAGGTTCAATAATATGGAATGAACCATTGAACTATTGAACCATTGAACTCTTCCTTCACAAAGTTCAAAGGTTCAAAATTTTTAAAGGTTCAAAGAGTTCAAAGGTTCAAAGAGTTCAAGGAGTGAATGGTTCAAATAGAAGGTTCCAAAAAAGGGTTCAACCAAATTGTTCAAATAGTTGGTTTGACGATACATTGAATTCTTAAAGAAGACTAAGTGAATGTAGATCTTTGCAAAACATTGAACCGTTGAACCACCAAATCATCAAACTTTGAACCATTGAACCAGTGAACTCTGAAAGGTTAAAAGGTTTAAGGTTCAAAATGGTTCAAGTGACTAGTGACATCCCTGTAGATGTCAAATTTAGGGTAATGGAATAACCATTAATTTTAAAATAATGTAGACCCAAGGAAAAACTCAGCTATCTATTGAGAAAGGAGCCAAAGAAGCCAGTAGAAGGTGAGAAGTTAGCTTGAGATCTCAAATCACTAGGAAGAGACAAAGTATAGCAAGAAAAGAGGGAATCAAATAGAGAATCCAGAAGTGTTAGTAGAAGAGTTATTCTAGTAGGTGGAGTAGTCCACCAAGTGGATATCAGAGAGTGCAAGCATTCAATGGTGTGGCCTATTTTTCTTCATTTGAGTAAAGATGAGTGGATAGTTGTGTAAGTATCATAAAGAGGAGTGGCCTTACCTTTTAGAAGATCAAGTGACCCATGCTTTGGAGAGGAAATTTGATATGATTTAAATAGCTCTAGCATGGCCCCTGCATAGAACTTCTTCTTTCCAATGCATTAAATGCAACACAGGCCATTTTGTGAAAATAAGTGCCAAAGTCTTTCTTTAGATGCTATATATTTTAATCTCTCATTTTGAATGCAAGAGGTCTCTCTGTTATTAGAAGTGAAACTCTATCCAAATTGAAAGGCATTTTTGAGACTTTGAGCTCAGACTGTTAATCTTATTTTATCAAGTAAAAGAGAAAGCAAGTGATCTTTCAAACTTTGTGTTGAAATAACTTGTGTTATCTAGGAAATCATTCTTATGTCTTTTTCTTAAATAAAGTCTTGTACATTTAATCAAATAAGAATAATAAGTGGAAATAATCTGAAAGATGTCCTGAAGTCAACTGTGGGAGACTTTGTGCTGCCATAATTATCTTTAGTCACTGTGTTTTATGTTTCAGGATATTGGAGAGACTTTGAGCTCCCCTTATCCTTCATAATCTTTTACTCTATTTTAGTTTTCAGTGGAGAGTTTGTGCTGCACTTTATTCTTCTATCTTACTTTGTCCTAAATCAGTAGGAGAAACAATGAAAGACTTTGTGCTTTCGTGGGTTTCTTGTGGATCTAGTTATTACCCAGGAAGGATTCCTATTGTTTGCTGAACATCATTTTGAAAGAAGAGAAATGCCTTCAGTAATTACACAAGAATTCACCTTTATTTTATGAACATCATCTCTAAAAAAAGAGAGATGGATGGTATGATTTCACCCTTGAGTCTATTTTCAGTTTATATTAGTATATTATAGTTTATAGGGAACCTCCCCTTGCTGAGAGGAGAGATTTATCTCATTATGTTATGGTAACCACACCCATTTTTCTATATAAATCTCATTGTGTTGTGGTTGATATACCCATTTTTCCATTAGTTATTTGATGACAAAATATTCACCCAACAGGGTTGTTAGCTAAAAATGAATGAAGAGGTCTAGGTTGATCCAAAACACTATTTTGGATGTATTGAGTGTAAGCAAAGTATAAGAGATGTTTATGTGAGTTTGGAAGATGAATTGAGAGGTAGATCAGAGTGTGGAATATGTGTATGACCTCATGGTCATGTTTTTGATGTTGTGAAGGTATACTTGTAGGTTTGTTGGTTGTGTATGAGCAAAGAAGTGTAAAGTGATCCAAAAGGTGGTTTTAGATGTATTGAGATGGTTTGAAGGGTAGAGAGAGTGTGTAGAGTTGAAGAGAGATAATATACATTATATCCACATCATATTGGTAGAAAATAACTGATTAAGATATGTTCATTTCATAGGTGTTATTTTGGGTGCTCAACATCTAGGGGGTTGGTTCCTTCTTATAATGTGAAACTTGTAAAAATATAGTTATGTGGATGCTCAACTAGATAGGGCCAAGTACTCCTTGTGAAGTGGATGATTTACTAAATATCTCATGTTTGTGATCATATTAAATGATAATTAGTCCATATTTTTGTAGGATTAAGAGTGGTTTTTATTCTTCAAGAGGGTTTCCCACATAGATCTTGTGTTGTATGTGTGATCTTACATTATCTATTGTTAATTGTTATGAATGACTTGCATATTCTATGAACATTTGTGGTAATTGATTAAGGTTTTGAAAGGATTGGAATTAAATTTGGAATATCTTTCATCAATATTTTACCCCCTGCCCCTCTCAATGATTGTACCTCTAATAGATTGCACTAGAAGACCAACATAAGATATTGTTCACCACTCCATGGAGAGTGTTTTGTTATAGGTTATGCCATTTGGAATCATGAATGTTTGGACCACATACCAAAGAGCCATGATAGTCATATTTCATGATATTATGCATGTCATTGTTAAACACTACATTGATGATATATTGGGTAAATCAAAGACTAGGGATGATCATCTAGTCACACTACAAAAAATATTTGAGAGGCTTTGTAAATACAAGGTCAACCTCAATCTAAATAATTGTGTTTTTGGAGTTAATTTAGGAAATTTTATAGGCTTAATTGTCTCCTATAGAAGCATTGATGTTGATATTGAAAAGTATGAGCCATCATAGAGATGCCACCACCATCTAATTTAAATCAACTCTATAGCTTATAGGGCAAGATGAAATCTATTTAACACTTCATATTTGAGTAAGCTAATAAATGACATGTATTTACACACTTATTAAATAAATGTGTTACATTTTATTGGGATGAATAATTCTAGGAAACTTTTTATCTATTAAAAGACTATCTTGCTAATTCACCTATTTTATTTCTACCTATTCCAGGAAAGCTATTTTTGTTGTATCTATCTACCATGAATAAAGGTTTGGGAGAACTTCTAGCTGAGCATGATGATACTAGAAAAGAACATGTCATGTACTATTTAAGCCATACATTAATTTCATATGAACATAATTATATTCCCATTGAAAAAGCATGTTTATTTATGGTTTTTGTAGCACAAAAAAATATGACATTACATGCTAGACAACAAGATTATGGTTATTTCTAAAGTAGATATGATCAAGTATCTACTATCCAAAATAAATTTACAAGGTTGCATGGCTAAATGGATCATGGTTTTCAGTGAGTTCAAGATAGAATACGCCAACCAAAAATCCATTAAGGGACAAGTTCTTGTAGATCAACTTGCCAAAACTCCTCTTGTATAAACAACACCTCTAACATTCCAATTCCTAGATGAGTCCCTTATGACCATCATTTAAAAAAATCTTAAGGATCAACACTAAAATCTATATTTTGATGGATCATTCACCTCATATTGATAGGGGGTATACCTATTATTTATTACACCAAAGGGGGATCTTATCCCTAAATCATTTCATATCATCTTTCCTTATAATAACAACGTAGATAAATATGAAACACTTATTTTAAGTTTTTGTCAGGAAGTAAAATGGAATATTCAACATCTCAAGGGTTATGGTTATACTTAATTAATCATCAATTAGGTTATAAACCACTTTTAGACCAAGGATGACAAGTTGGTGTCATACAAGGCCATGGTTGATACTCTCAAATAACAGATTACTAACATATAGTTTGAACACATACCAAGGTCCAGTAATAGGATAATGGATGCCATGGACACCATTGGATCTTTGGTACATCATATAAATAAGGCACAAGAATATCAATTCATCATTAAAAATATTTTAGACCCAACTCACAAACCTTCAACCATCACAATGATCTGTGATATTGTTGGTGCTAGATCTACATGGTATTTAGACCTTTTTACCTATCTAAATGACCATATTATGCCACCATACCTTTATTGAAAACAAAAAAATGCCTTGACTCATATACCTTACTTGGACCAACCCTCTATCATCACAACTTTGATGGAGCTCTGCTTCTTTAATTAAACTTGACATAATCAACATTAGCGTTATAGGAAGTTCATAAAGGATTATGTTGTAAACACAAACAAGGCCATCCTAGATAAAAATCTCCTATGTAATAGGTATTATTGGACAACTATGGATGTAGATGTAGCTGCTTATATCAAAAAGTGTGACAAATATCAAAGGTATGCCAATATGATTCATGTCTTGGCTAAGACTCTAAAACCAATGTTTACACCATGGCCATTTGTGACATGGGGCCTCAATCTCATTAGTAAGTTTAACTCCACCTCATATGATGACCATAAACATATACTTACTACTATCAAATATTTCACTAAGTGGGTTGAATATATACCACTTAGTTGTGTGATTGGAAAATAAATTTTCAAGTTCATCTTTAACCATCTCATTTTCCACTATGGTATCCAATCCAACATTATATTTGATAATGGTGGATATTTTAAAAATAAGGATGTCAAATTGCTGTATGCCAAGTACAACATTACTCAATATGTATATATTGCATATTACCCACAAGGTAATGGCCAAGCTGAAGCATCCAACAAAACCATTGTCAAAATCTTTATAGATATTATAAAATGCTATTGGCTATGATTAACACCTCCAAATATGTTTTTCCCTTTGAGAATACCACACTAATTACCATACCCTAAGAGGAACCACTCCATATTCCTAAGTTTATGGAACTGAGTCCATTCTTCCCATTGACTTCGAGTTACCTTCTTTGTGAATATATTTGAATCATGTTGTCGATGAGACATATTATCAAGTAGCTCACCTATAAGAGATAGAGTTACTTAATGATAAACACATGATCACTATTAACAACCTTCAAGCATACCATAAAAAACTCCATGGACATTATAATTGACACGTTAAACATAGAGATTTTGAACTTGGTGATCTTATTCTCAAAGTTAATTAATAAAATACCATGATTGAGAATAATCACAAGGGCAAGTTCAAAAACAACTAGATATACCCCTATATCATTGTTAAAAATTATGGCTCTGGAGCATACAAAATCACTACAATAAATGAGGATAAACTTTATGATATGATGAACATTATACATCTCAAGCATTACTTTAATTAAAAGACCTAAAGCATTATCTGTGAGGTCCACTTTCATTATACTATAATATCAAAATTCTTATTTATACCATACCCTTTACCATTCTATGATACCTTTCCTATTGACCAGAGTTGTTTTTACCCTCCCTAAACTAGCTCTTTGACCTTGGTTTCATTCCATTAGTTATTTAGGTACCTTCATTGAGGGGATTCAGATTAAGTTTCACCAGTTGATTCAATTTTAAACATTGACTATATTTTGGACCAATATGATAGTGGTTTGGCCAATACATAATTAATTTATTTTTTTATTTCCTTTTTAGTACTACTAGTTAAAATAACCTTTGGGAAAATAAGAGTGCCATCATCATCCTCCTAATTATAGTTGCCTATGGGAAAATTATTATCATTGACCTATGTCATTATTTATTAATTATAACTACCTATGGGTAAATTAAGAATAACACCTTTATAGATGAGTCCACATTATGACTCATTATTTACATAATATTCCATTGTTCATAACCTTAAACATGCCATTTGATTGAGCATTGCATGTAGTCTTAGGATTTAGAACTAACCTAATGTATAAAGTAGATTATTTTATCTCTATAAAGTTGTATGAGTCTAAGTTAGCTTTCTTTGAATGATGTTTTTACCATTTGCATGTTTAGTATTCATATTTTTATATGTACAGGAAATAATAGCATTTAATAAGAGTTTTGACAATATTTCATGAAGATAAGGATGTTTTAAGACATAAAACTAATCATTTGAAGCATAGTTATGGATTATATCACCCAACTATGGATTCTATCATTTAGATACAAAATCTATCAACTAGTTATAGATTACATCAATCAACTATAGATTATACTAGTTAGCTACATATTTCAATAGTTGACTACGAATTACCATAGTTATACTATAGTTTATCATAGTTAACTCCATATTTTGTAATATCATCTATATTCAATAATATTTTCCACCTTATCCATCATGATATGAAGACTATTTTTGATATTTTCTATTTTTGTACATGTATATATAGACTCTTATTATTGTATACTCTTCCATTTATGGAAGTTGTCATTTCAGGCTACAACTCCAAGTCAAAAGATATGGATATGTTATATGTATAGATTTGGTAGTTAGATATAGCTAAGCGTAGCAATTATAATTTCATGTGGATCTTTCTAATTTTGTATAGATCTTATTGTAATGTTTTTATATTTTGGGTATATCTCCCAATCTCTATAAATATATGCTAGTTCTAAGTCAGTTAAGTTATTTCTTGATTTATAAGATAGTAAGTTTATTTTACATAGAATAAAAGGATAGATCCATGTTGAATCTGGAGACATATAGATATACAAATATATTATAATTTTGGTTGTTTTTGAATATAAGAAGACTCACAATAGTTTGTTATTTCAATCCATGTGTTGAGATATCATTTTAAGACTGAGTAGATTCAAAACTCAATCCAAGGGTGAGCAAGGGCCCACTCCCCAAGGAGACATGACACTTTATTTTGGTATTTATGAAGTTTATTTATTATTTGTTTTAATTGAAATTGATATATATGTTTTGTGTGATTAGACTTATAACCTACATGATAGAATAGATAATTAGTGTGATTACTTTTAGATTTGCATAAAAATTTATCATTCCTTTAATTCCTGTAACTTTAATTTTGTAAGTGTGGATTTGAGATTTAGTTTTAGTGAGTTTACTTTTTAGTATTGTGTGATTACTTTTAGATTATTCCATTTAGTATAGTTTGGTTTTTTTACATTTCCTACAAGAGTTTTTCTTTTTAGCATTAGTCTATATTATTATAAATAGACATTAGGTTAGTACAACATCAAAAAACCCACAAAATAGTATTATTAGCTAAAACAATAAATACCTTACTACTAACAACCTTGGACACTGGCTGTGGTAAGAATTGACACCAAAAAAGGTTGGTTAAAAGAAGGGTTAACAATGACACCCATGATTTTTGGTGCCATTTCTAAGGAATTATTTAAAAGTGTTAGTAAGGTAAACACTCATGCTAATAGTAAAAGTATAAAAAACACAAAAATAGAATAAAATCACTCTCTTATCAAATACAAGTATATGAGTAGGCAAAGGGATTCATAAGGAAGGTTTGTTCCAAAAGATCCTAATCCTTTATAGGAAAAAATCAAAGCATTTTCAGAAAAGACAAAAAGTTTACAAAAATAAATGAGTCTTTCAAAAGTACCTCTAGGGATCAAGAAGAATCTTTCTCTATAAGAGATAAGCTTTTAGACACTAAAAAACTAGAATCACCTCCTCTCAATAGAAATCTATTTGGCATGGGAGAAAATATAGGCCATTTTAGATACTATTCATAGGAATCCTCTTGAGAGGACTTTCTCTTATCCTATTGTCTTTGAAATGATGACTGAATAACAATGAAAAATATTCCCCATCCAATCTACCTACTTTTAGAGGTCTATCCACTCAAGACCCAGACCAATTTATTTTTGAGTTTAAATTCCTCTGCCAGACCTATGATTACACTTTAGACAACCACAAGTTGAATCTCTTTCCTTCTACTTTGAATGAAGGAGCAATGAGGTTACTCATGGAACTATCAAGGAAATCAATTAGCACTTGGAGAGAAATGAAAAAAGTATTCTTGAAAAAATACCAAGATTACTATAGGGTCAAGGATAGGAAAGAAGAATTTTTCAAAATAAACCAAAATGAAGATGAAAACCTTAAAGATTACTTAGATCAGTCTGATTTTGCCTACACTAGATTTGGTTATGAGATATCTATAGATGTGATCAAATATGTTTTCCTTAAAGGATTGGATGACTCCTCTAAGTATTCCTTTAATCTTATAGGGAAGTGAGATATTACCAAACTAGAATTACAAGAGATCACACATTTATGTAGCAACTAATCTAGGATAAAACTTAGAAGTAGAAGAGGGAAACTAGGGAAATCTAGTGATGTAAGCTAACTCATGAAAGAACTAGCAAACTTCAAAATAGATATACTAGTTTAACTGAATTCAAACTAGATGGATTACAAGCTAAGGCTAAATATAACACTGAACCAATAGAGATCCATTGTCCAAAGTGTAGATTAAAACATGCACTTAGGGAATGTCCTCTATACACAATAGAAATATGTGAAATATGTGATGCTCAGGATCATGACACAAAGAATTATAGTCACTTTCCTAATCATAAGAACTATTTTAAATATAATTCATAGACCATAGAATAAATCAAATATGTTTAGAGACAAGGAAATAGTTTTCATCAAAATTAAAAGTTTGGCTCAAGGATTCCTTTTCCACAATGCCATGCACTTCCACAAGTGTGTGTAGTACCACCATAATGGGGCACCCAAGAATGGATGCCATAATAATAGATGATGCCCCAACCTTTTAAACAAACTTAGATACCCCAAAGTCATTATCAACCATGGACAAATAAATATTAGAATCCGGGCCCAAAATATAAACAACAACAACAACAAATAATGTATCCAAAACAACAACAAGAATAAGCATTAATTTTTCCTCAAGGAAATCAAGAAATCCCTACAGAGAAAGTAAAGCAACCTCAGCTACCTACTCAGCTAGTAACAAATCCAAAGAAAAAATAGTTTTATGTAAATGATCATGGTGAAACCATTTGGGTAGGTGTTATTGAATGTGTAGACATACATCTCAAACTAAGAAAAACATTGCAATAACCTCAAATTATTATTATAGAAGTAATTCAAGAAAAAATAAGTTCACAGACTTAACTAGAGAAATAAGAAGAGCTAAAAGAGAAATCTATAAAAATGAAGGCAGTCATAATAAATCCTCCATATTTTCCTTTTCCAAAAATATTAAAGGAAGTGGAAGACAATAAGGAATCTGAATTACGTCAAGAACTCAGGAAACTCAACATAGAAATTCCATTATTACAAGCCATTAGGGATATTATAGAACTAAATAGGGTGATCAAAAGATTGTGTATCATGACACCTAGTAGAAAAAGACAATATCCTAAAACCATATAGGTAGATGAAAAGCTTACTAATTTATTAACATGTATGTTACTTTTGCCTAAATATGGGGATCTATAAAATCCTATCATTTCTATAAAGATTGGAAAGTAGGAGATACCAAATGTATTGGTGGACTTGGGATCTACTATTAATATAATGACAACAGACACCATGCAAAATATTTCTTTGAAATATATACAACTAACTCCCAAAATCCTATAGATGACAAATCATTCCATTACCAAACTAGAAGGTGTCATTGAGGATATAACATTGACTATAGAGTCATGGGAATACCTTGTTGACTTTATTGTCTTCCATCCCCCCCAAAAAACTAGATACCCATTGATTATAAAAAGACCTTGGTTAGCAACAATAGAAACATTGATTAATTATAGATAAGGAGATATGACCATCTTGAATGGTGTTAAATAAAAATGTATTTATTTATATCTACCTACTCAACCATCAATCAATTCTATCAAACAGTTATGGGTAGATCAACCTAATGAAAAATGTGATAGTATCTCTTCTCTATCTACATTCAAAATCATTGATCATGTGGAATAAGTAGAGGATGATTTATTAAGAAGTATCAAAATTTCTATGGACCTTGATAGTCTAGCTACAAATCTTGACAGTCTAGCTACAAATCTTTATAGTCTAGTTACAAATCTTGATAGTCTAGATATGAATTTAAATATAAGGTCCTTTCATGATGCATTTCCTATATTTTTGATCACCCATAATTTTACACCTCTTCCAACATGTTATATGACCATCAAAACATTCAAAATAGTGTTATGTAGTGGGCACATGAAGGCTAAAATTAATTCTTAATAGCCTTCCATTGTCCTTTAGCTGGAGTGATTTCGATAGGATATACATTTATCAAAGATACTGTCACATTACATACATTATCACCACATCCTTATCCTCTCAAATCATTAATGAGTGAATTCAAACAAATAGATTCTTCACATCCAAGCACTAAACAAATCATAGTAGCACCATGAAAGACACTTAATATAAATTTTTGATTGATAGATGATCAGGAAGTAAAAGTTTTTAATGTATTCATAGAATATACTCAAGCTTTTACTTGAGAATATCAAGAAAAGAAGGAAAAAAAATCCAAGAGTATGCACACACTATATCTACATAGAGAATATTAAACGAATAAGGTAACCTCAAAGAAGAATTAATACTCCCTTAAGAGATACTGTGAAAACTAAAATTGAAAAATTGCTAGAAGTGGGATCTATTTATCCTATTTATAACAACCAATGGGTCTCTCCTTTGGTTATTATTCCTAAGAAAAATGGTAAATGGAGATTATGTGTAGAATATAAGGAATTGAATAAATCAATCATGAGATATTACTTCCCTTTACTCTTTATTGACCAAGTACTTGACAATTTAGTATGGAAAATATATTTTTCTTTATTAGATGGCTTTAGTGGGTATAACCAGATACAAGTGGCACATAAAGACCAAGATAAAAAAATATTCACTTTTCCATAGGTGACATTTTCATATATAGTCTTTCCATTTGGTTTATGCAATGCACTTTCCACTTTCCAATGAGCAGTCTTATCCATATTTTCATATTTGACCAATAATTATGTGGAGGTGTACATGGATAATTTTACTATTCATAGAGAGTCCTTTTATGAAATCTTGAAAAATATTATAAAAGTAATACAAAGATGTGAGGATCACCATTTATCTTTAAGTCATGAAAAGTGTTTTATCATGGTAGAAGAAGGTATAGTTTTAGGACATCATATTTATATAAAAAGAATCCAAGTGGATCCAAAGAAAATTGAAGTCATGTCAAACATACCTATTCATCAAAATCAAACTGATATTAAGAGCTTCTTAAGCCATGTAGGATACTACCATATGTTTATAGAATATTTTAGCAAGATTACTACTCCAATATTTGCTTTGCTAACAAAAGATATTCAATTTGCATAGAATTCAGACTACCAACAAGCCTTTGAAACCATCAAGGAAAAGCTGAGTATTGAAATAGTCCTAAGAGGACCTAACTGGTCAAATCCCTTATATATTTATACTGATGCATCTAATTATGCTATGGAAGCTAATCTGGGACAAAAATATGAAGATGGACAAATGTATGCCATATACTAAATTAGCAAGAATTTGACTTCAATTGAAATAAACTACACAACCACTGAGAAAGAATTATTTGTAATTTATGCCATAAATAAATTTTGTCACTATATTATTGGTTGTAATATATTATATATACTGATCATGTAGATATCGAGTATTTGATGAACAAGGCCAGTGGTAGGAGGAAGAATTATCAGGTGGCTATTATTGTTACATGAATTTGATATAAAAATTAATGATAAACTAGGTAAATTCAACATGGTTGCTGATTTTAATTCTAAACTAAACAATGTAGATGAAGAAAAACCCATAGAAGATAGTTTTTTAGATGAAAAATTATTTGTTGTTACAACACAATCACCTTGGTTTGTTGACATAACAAACTTTTTGGCTACAGGGAAGTTTTATTTTTTAGTTTACCAAAAATGAAAAGAAATGATTGATTAAAGTTAGTTATTATTTTAAATGGATTAATGGTATATTCTTTAAACTTGAACCTGATCATGTTTTCCACATGCGTGTAAAGGAGAATGAAATGTATGACATCATTCATGCTTGTCATGATGAACTTGTTGGAGGACACTATTTAGTTAAAATAATAATACATAAGATCCTTGGATCTGGTTACTTTTGGCCAACTCTTCAAAAATAGTTCAAAGCATATGTTTGGCAATGTGATCCATGTTAGAGGATGGGGAAACATGCACTATCCTCTGAGATGCCGCTCCATCATCAAGTAGTTATAGAACCTTTTGAGAACTGGAGTATGGACTTTGTTTGGCCCATAGATCCACCTTCTCGAGGTAAATAATACTTATTTTTGTATACAAATTATGTGACTAAATGGGTTGAAGTACAAGATCTTTATTTTTCAAGAGAAGAGGCAATAATAGACTTTTTATATTTCAAGATCATGCAATGTTTTGGAGCATTAAAGGAGATAGTGTCTGATCAGGGACCTTAGTTCATGTCCAACATGATCCAAGCATTCACTAAGATTTACCAAGTCAACTATAGAAAATGTTCTCCATACCATCCTCAATAAAATGGATAGGTAGATGTTACTAATAGAGAATTAGAGAATATCCTTACCAAGATAGTAAGTAATAGTAGAAAGAATTGGGAAACCAAACTTCTAGAAGCTGTATGGGAATATAAAACCACATGGAAGACCACTATTGGATGAGAAAATTTTATAATTGAATGAGTTAGATGAGATGAGAACATAATATTTATGGTAGATAGAGATGAAATAGTATTAGAGGTAGCAATGGGATGATTTTCACATCAAAGGATGACATTTCAAAGAAGGAGATTGAACACTTTTGTATGATTCTAAGTATCAACACTTCAAAGGTAAGTTAAGAACTAAATGGTTAGGAATATTTAAGATAGAAAGTATTTTTAGAAATGGTTCAGGACAATTATTGCCTATAGATGGAAATTAGAAAACACTTCTTGTTAATGGACATCAGTTGAAGTTGTACTAAAAGCCTTCCAGTAAAGAAGAATTCATCTAGTTGGTACAAAATGAGTTTAACACCATAGATGAACTCAAATATTCCATAGATATTGATTCTTGAAGACAAGATGACCTAAATAAAGTAAGAGGATCCACCTCTTCTCTAAAAATACAAAAAAACAACAATGAAAATACTTAAGGATGTTGTTGACAATCATGATCAAAAAACCAACTTGTTGGCTATTTATGTGCTTCATGATGAATCTTTGGTACAAAAAAAGTGTTTATCATGGTTTGTAAGGTATAGTGTTTATCCTTCTACTAAACATTAGTTTTGAATTTTTAAGTTTGTATGCATATGATCAAATCTTTGGTACAAAAAAGTGTTATAAGGAGAATATTCCCATTACTTCAACAAAGGATCTATTCAAAAAGTTACATGTTGAAGATTTAAGTGTATGCTATAGAAATTTTCCTCTCAATCTATAATTCATTTTATAATGACATGTCCTTATCATCATATTACATTCATGTGAATAAATAAATGGATAACAATTTGGCAGTGGAATAATTACAAATGAATGAAAAGGGTAAAAAGTATGTGATCATTGTTATTTTAAACTGGCATTATCATAATTATTTGACACACTCTAGGTTTTATCTACAACAAATAACTAAAAGAGATATTATTACTATCCATTTTTTTTCTAGTGAAGCATATTTATTTTTAAAATAGAGTTGTGGGTTGAATGTGCTTTAATAAAAATTAGAACTCAAGATGGGGTAGAATAAAAATTTTGAACTAAAAATTGCAAATGATATTTCAAGGGATGAGCCAGTGAAGCAGGTATTTACAATAATTGGGTGGATTGAATTCCTCCTAAAATTTTAGGGCTTTAAAGAAGCACTTTTCATCAATTTTATCTTCCATTTGAAAACACACTTCTCTACTATTTGAGGTGTACAAATTCTATTCTCTACTCAATTTATTAGTGAGTTATCAGGAATTCTAGATGAGGGGGCACAAAGTGTAGGAAAATATTCCTTTAATGATCTCATTTAAATACTTAGTAGAAAAAGGAAATCAGTGCTAGTTTATGTCCAAGATGTCAAAGGAAATATCAAAGGCATCAATAGGAATTCTTTACATGAACCCTAGAGGTTAGTTTCTTTCTAGCTTATAAAATACTTAACTTGTGAAGGTTAATATAGTGTCCTAAGATGCATAGTAATGAGAATGCTAATACATCTGAGGTATGATATGTAATAAACTTAGCAATAAATTAATCTACCCTTATTAATTTTAGTATCCATTCAGATTATGGCCATGAGATACCCCAAAATCCCATCTCTCATTTACCACCATGGACTAATCTAATTGATCATCCAACACCATTTTTTGCAATAAAAAAATGGCACAAAATCTTGGACTACCTTTCATGAGGGTAAAAAGAGCAAAAACCTAGAATTGCTAAGCAAACACCTTTAAACCTTCATGCCTCAAGTTCTAGGGCTCTACCTAGAATTTATTCTAAAGTAATTGTTCCCAAATCCACTTGACATACATGATCCACATTCAGAGCTAGTACACATAAACCCCCAATTATTTATAATGTGATTTCACCACTTGATCCAAGAATAAAATTTAGGATTAGATATTCTACCATAAATCCTAAAAAAAATCCTAAAATTACCCCTATACATGAACCTATCCAAATTATTAAGAATGAATCATCAGTAGACCCTATCTCATAGCCTATACCTCAAAGAAACTCATGTGTATAAATTATTTCTCTCCCTCAGAAGAGAAGAAGGAAATTGATATTGGCTATTGATAGTGATGAAACTATAGCTACAAAAAAACCTATATAGCCTATGATAAGACACTACTCCCACTACTAGTGAGGCAAAAAAAAGAGAGGAAGTATAAACCCCTCTTCCATAGGATGATTCTGAAGAAACTATTCCTAAGGATGTTCCTACTCACTCCACATAGAAATAAATAGAAAAAGGGAAGGCTACAATAATTGAAGAAGAAGATCAACATTTTAAATGAGTAGATGATGTAGAATTACATCATGCTTTATCATTATCTTAGCTAGAGGCCATAGTTAAACAAAATGCAAAATATATTGGTAGGTTAATCTCTTTAGCTTGGAATAAGGATTTTGTCATTTCTCTTCTAATGAAACAAATAGAAAATATTAAATTTTAGTCTTTGAAGAAATTAGAAGAATACAAAAAATGATATTATTGATTTATGGAGCTATACTAAAACACTTTAGGAAGACAATATCTATTTAAGAAGAAATCTTCTAAAGTCTAAACAAGAAAATGTTAGATTAAGAGCTCAAAAATGTTGAAGATCCTTTAATACGCCTCCTAAAGTCATGAAAAAATAAGGTTTTCAAACCACTCTATCTATTCCTGATGTAAGAAACCAATGGGAGTAAATTTGTTCTAAGCTTAAGGAGTTGAAGAGACAAAACCACATTCTTGGGAAGGAGAAGCAACAATTATAAGAGGAGTTGGCATAGGCATAATAGAAATAAGACCAAGTTAAATAAACCCTTCAATTCACCTATCAACTTATTGAAAAATTATTAGCTTGTAGGGTTCCTTCTTTTTCATACAATTTATTTTTGCATGAGCAATTTTTTAGATGGCAATTACTATAAATTTCCTATGGTTTACCCTATGAAATTAATACAAGTAATGAATTCATGATAGTTTTTTAGAAAAATTTACCCAATAGGAAAGATTTTTTATGTGAATTCTACTTGTGTGATCTCATTTTAGGGAATATAAACAATTTATTGGTGAATCTATTTAAGGGAGAATTATAGCTAAGGGATCTCCTTTCTACATATAGGAATCAAATTACATGGCAAGATAGATATGATGATATTATAAATGCTGCAAGGGATGTTGGTATATGTATTAGACCATAATTTAGTGATGCACAACACATATTAGATAAATTACAAATTTTTTATCAATAACCTAAGATCTGTGACCATTATCTCTATACTTTGCAAGATGGCCTATTGAATTGTAAATTATTTGTTCAACACTTCTTTGATCAAGTAGTGATTTATTATAGACAATGTTGGCATATGTTACCAGTCACCTTAAGACAAAGATAATTTTTTTCCCTAACACTATCCAATAGAGCCTTATGAGGGCTAAGACCATCATTTGGATAATTATACATGTACCTCAAGGGGATGGATGGAAACCATGGATAGGGATTAGATTTAGACCTCCTTTATTACTCTCCCCTATGTCTCCATGGTAAAATATAAGACCTCAATTTGATGAGAAATTTACTATTTGGATTCACTTTGTAAAAAGAGATATGAGATTTAATCCTCACTATCAAAGGATATCTTAGGATTTGTATTTCATCCATGATCTGAGTCTCAATCTGGAGCAGAGGGTTCATAATTATGAGGATAAAGAGAGTTAGTTTGTAATGGGACTTGAAAATGGTAAGGTATCGGGAAAATGATGAGTCCATATTATGACTCATTATTTACATAATATGCCATCATTCATAACCTTAAACATGCCATTTGATTTAGCATTGAATGTTGTCTTAGGATTTAGAACTAGCCTAAGGTAGAAATTAGATGATTTTATCTTTATAAACTTATGTGATTCTAAGTTAGATTTGTTTGCATGATGTTGTGACCATTTACATGTTTAGTCTTCATATTTTGAAATGTACATGTAATAATAGCATTTAATAAGAATTTAGACAAGATCTCATGAAGATAAGAATGTTTCAAGATAAAGAATTGATCATTTGAATCATAGCTACGAATTATATCATCCAACTATAGATTATTTTAGTCAGCTATAGATTATGCCAGCCAGCTACAAATTACATTAGTCAACTATGGATTTTACAAGTTAGTTATGGATTTAAATAGTTGACTACATATTACCACTTTGTGCTACGAATTATCACAGTTCACTCTAAACTTGGTCATAGCATGTTCCAAAGTATTTAAGAGGCTTTTCCACCTTCTACATGATGATCTTCAAACTCATTTTAATATTTTCTATTTCTGTACATGCATATATATAAACTCTTATTTATGTATGATCTTCTATTTATGGAAGTTGTCTTTTCAGGCTACAACTCTAAGTCAAAACATATCAATATGTTATATGTATAGATTTGGTAGTTAGATATAGCTAAGTGTAGCAATTGTAATCTCATGTGGATATTTTTTATTATGCGTATATCTTATTGCAATATTTCTCTATTTTGGCTATATCTTCATATCTCTTTAAATATATTCTTATTCTAAGTTAGTTAAGTTGTTGCCTAATTTTTAGGACAGTAAGTTTCTTTTGCATAGAATAAAAGGACAAATTCATGTTGGAACTAGAGACATATAGATATACACAAATATTATAATTTTCATTTTTTTAATACAAGAATACTCATAGTAGTTTACTCTTTCAATCCATGTGTAAAGATATCATTTTAAGACTACATTGATTCAAACTTGAATACAAGGGTGAGCAATGGCTCACTCCACAAATAAACATGAGACATTATTTTGGTATTTATAAAGGTTATTTCTTATTTGTTTTAATTGAAATTGATATATATGTTTTGTGTGATTAGACTTATAAACTATAGGATATAATAGATAATTAGTGTGATTATTTTTAGATTTTCATAATCATTTATCATTCTTTTAATTCTTGTAGCTTTTATTTTGTAATTATGGATTTGAGATTTGGTTTTAGTGAGTTTACTTTGTAACATTGTGTGATTGATTTCAAATTATTCCATTCATCACAGTTTGGTTTGTTTACATTTCCTACAAGAGTGTTTCTTTTCTACATTAGTTTATATTCTTAGAAATAAACATTAGGTTAGTATAACATTAAAAATCCCCCAAAATAGTATTTTTAGCTAAAATAATAAATACCTTATTATAGACAGCATTGGACACTAGCCCTGGTAAGAATTGACACCAACAAAGGTTGGTCACATGAACGGGTAACAATGACACCCATAATTTGTCATGACTTGAATTAACACCTTGACATTCATATGCCATATTGTACCATTTGCTTACTTTGCCTATTTTTATGAATTTTTTATTATCTAGTTAGTTTACTCTACTAAAACGTAAAACTACAGTGATATTAGGTTCCATACTGAGACTATGTGATGCAAGAGCAACACATAATGAAAAAAAATAATGTTTTGTATCAGGTCATGATTGGTTTGAATTTTAAAGTATCTATAAATTTGAGATAAAAATTGGATAAATCCTAGAGTCTAGTTGTTGAGAAGATCAAGATCATGTTATAAATACTCATAGTCAACATCCCAAAGTTGTACAACTTGTTAAAAAATAAAGATCAACATGCAAAGGGTAAGGATGAGAAAATTTGAAAAATTCTCAAGGTGGTTGAGAAACTTTAGACAACCACCACCTAAAATTGGGACTTTGTTTCAGAGAAATAAGGCTCATCAAAGAGTTAAATAAAAATTATTAAAAGACTAGCGAGCTTTTTCATAGCAAAAAAAGATATGGGTTATTTTAGGACTGAAATATGTCAATAAAATTCATACTCAGGCTACAATAGTGTAGAGAGGAAAAAGAAATAGGAATGTCTGACTAAGAGGCATGTAGTAGTAGTCTAATCTAGTATAGGTCTGTATATGTAATTGGAGATTCAATCAATAAATAAGATAGTTCTCAATAACATAATGTTTACTATACTTATTATATGTGGATTTATACATTTTTGGCATATTAAAGAGGGTAACTTGCCATTGAATATTTAAAGTATGACTATATGTAAAGTTACAAGGGTCTGGGCAAGAAAAGGGGACTGTGAGAGAAGATTTTAAACATAAATCAAGTGCATGAATAGAAAATACCATCTAGAAGGTAGGGGATATTGAATTTATGCACTATCTTTAGTTCATCATACAAGAAGTGCATCTAGTCATATTAAAATATCTCAGTTTAATACAAACTAGGTGTTTTTAGAAAAGTTACTTATAGAAATTTTGTTTTATGTATAAAGGAATATATGAGTTTGATTTAGTGATTGGAATAGGTCTGTAAAGAAGAGTCAAAGCTTTGGAAATATGTGTGTAGAATTTGAAAGGATTTAATATATTCTTCAATATAATTCATTATTTTTTTTGATAAAGATGTATTATCTACATACACAGACAGTCGATAAATAAAGTCCAAAAGGTAAGGAATTAATTTCAATCAATATTGAACTACAGAGTTTGAAATTCAAACATGTTTCATAACACTTAAAGAGATCATTATATCCAAGTGTTATTAAATTCTATATGGACAAGTTCTAAATATATATCCTGGGTGAAGGAGTAAGGAGGTGAATTGAATTCCCCTGACATTGAATAGTGTATAAACCCAAATCGAGATTTCAATAAATAGATTTTGTTGGATCTTGCAAATGGAAACCTTAAAAGAGGAATTATGGGTTCATGGAAGTGTTGGAAAATATAAATATAATTATGTAAGGAAGGGACTAATCTATTGGAAAGATATTCACTAATAATACAAGGCTTAATCAATAAATACTATAATTTAGATCCTCAACAAAGCTTAATCAACATAAATTTCCTCGCTTGGGTATAAATAATTTGATTGTTTTACATAGTCCAACACTTTTTAATCTAAAATAATGTTTATAAACTTAGATTAAGTATATGGGAACCAAAAAATGATTCTCAAGTCTCATAACCCCATGTTTATACGAACAATTAAATTTACAATCAAGTTAAATATAGAATAGAGGATTTATACAAAGAAACTAAAGTTAGAAATGGGAGTATTGAAGATATACAACCCCTATTTTGAAATTTCTATTATCTTAAAATTGCATATGATTTTTTAAAAAACAAAACACTCACTCTCAGGTTATCAAAATCTTTGATTACAAGTTTAGTTACAATCAAAGGAGGGACTTTGAAATAATTAATAACTCCATATTTAGAATCCTCAAGTGCATATAAAAGGAGTTCGCATGTTATAATCGAGTCACAGTCGACTCAGAATGAATCGCAAAGATATAAGTCATCTCTTTTGAAAAATTTATTAAGAAAATGATAAGTTTTTGAAGGGTGTTAATAAAATGGTAAAGGTGTATGTTTCCATAGATGAAGTGTGTGTGTGTGTGTGTGTGGGTGTGTGTGATTCATGTTTCAAACTTGAGAGAATTTTTTGAAGAAACCTTGCATGAAGGATTAAAATATTAGTCCTTTGTCAGAGAAGTGACTCATTGCATAAGACATAATGAAATATTTATGAAACACCATGCATCATTTATGGTATCAGAGCATAGAAGCTCTCTGGGAAATGATAAATTAAATTATTTTGTGCAAGATTTCACTAGTTTATCCTTAGTTTTTTATGCAATCTTGGGTGAAAGATCAGTGTCTTAAGGAATAAATGCATGTCAGTTATAAGAGAAATATTATCCAGTTACAAGTTAATGAAAAGAGTGCAGAGACAGAGGGCACATGACAAAGAGTGGAGCATAGTTTTGGGAGAAGGTACGTTGATGATATATTTTGAATTTTGCTTATAGGAAATTGATATGAATTAAAAAAAATATACAAGTTGTAGTTTTAAAATTTGTTTTTTTGTAGTGTTAGATATTTTACAAGGAGTTATGGTTATAGCACTTGTAAGCCATTAAGGCTTAAGAGAGAAAATAAGCCATGGAAGGATTAAGTAAAAAGAAGATCTTAGAGAAGCTCAAGTGGAGAGCATAGAAGTTTCTTGGTGTAGATAAAATAAAAGAGAATAAAGTCAAGAGACCAGAGTGAAATAGATCTGGGTGAGGCTTGGAGAAATTTGTCAAGAGACTAAAGAGTTGGTTGAGACAAAAGGTACAGTAAAAAAATGATCATGGAAAATGGAAGAAATGCCAAGTAAGAACTAAAATAATAAGAAGAAGAGTACCCTAATGAAGGGAGTGTTGATTAATAAAAGTGAAATAAAGATATAAGAGAGAGGATTGAGAAGATAAAACTCATGATGGAGCACCTACAAGAGAATGGAAGAGAGAAGTTGATAGTAGAAATAAAAAAATGTAAGATGCCCAATAAATCAACTTGTGGAAAGAAGGCAAAAAAAAGAGATGATAAGGAATCTAAGAAAATAAATAAAGGTGTTGGAGACTGATTCTAAGAAGGAAGGTAGAAGAAAGGCAATCAAGCCTCAAAATTTTAGTTTTGATTTTTTGAGTGAATGTATGTTTTCAAGTACAAAATAAAAATAAAAAGATAGTGCCTTAGATGAAGCAATTATTTTTGAAGGAATGTTAATGAATCTTGAATTATCAAATTCAAAGATGTAGCAAGAAGAATATGAGGAAGAGATCAAAGAAGTTCTTGTTATGATAAGTTCAAGCGGGGATGAAGAAGAAGTGATAAATGCATTCTTAACATCTATTGAAGGAGAAATATGTGAAGAATATATGGATGCAAGCATCCCTAAAGAAGAAAAAAAAATGAAGGTTATGGATTAAATATTAAGTCCACAAATATGGAAAGACAATAGCTTGAAGTCTAGAGAGAGAGAAATACAAAATTGGGAAATGCAAGGAGATATTTCCAAGGGGATGAAATAAGTTATTTATGTTCATCATTTGGTAAATTTGTTATGTGTTTTGACATGGTATTTTTGGTCATCACAAAAAAATATAAAATGTGTAGAAAATCCCATTAATGGAATGTGTGAATATGAACAAGTATTTTTTAAGACAAAAAGAAATAATTATGACCTTGCAGTAGATTGAAAAGTAGAGTGCTGATAGATTTTGACAAAAGAGGGATAGAAGCATTAGTTGAAATGAAGGTGAAAAATAATGAAGAACTAATGAAAGATATGTGTGGAGGAGGTCAAAAAAATTTATAGATTAAAAAAATTCATGAAAAACTTTTGTAGTGGAAGCAGTGGAAGAAATAGGTAAATAATGTTTCCAAATAGTTAAATTATCATTTGAAATTTTTGCTGAACATGTTTATTGTATATATGAAAAATCAAGTATGGAAATATTTAGGTAATTTTTCAATTGGAATTAGATGGACAAAGGATTATCCACATGATTGGGGAAAGCATTAGAACATGCATCAATTTTTGTTTAAATTATTGAAGATAAAATGTATTTTCATTATTTTTGATAAAGGCAAGTAGCAAGAAAACAAAAAGCAAAGTATAATCATGAGGGGAGAATTTAAAGGAAAGATAAAATGTGATTGAAATATATGAGCATACAAGGATGAGTTTATGGTAGGTAAGGCCTTACAAGAGAATGATATGTAAGTTAATGAAGTAAACCACTTGATTGAAGAAGGTCTACGCCAAAGAAGTAAACCATGGGATCCAAGAGAAGATAGACCAAATTAGAAGAATGTTGAAAATAGAGGCATCTAAAGGAAGAAGAAATGATGGATTGATAAAGCCAATGTTTTTGTTAATGAGTTTGTGTAATGTACAGGTATGCTAATGAAGGATATGTCCAAGGAAGGAATAAATTATGGTGATATTGAGCATGTTCACCTATATGAGAAGTTAGTTGGTGAAGATGAAGACACAAAACTCCATTGGTAGAAGCAAAAAGAAAATTAATCACACATGAGCAAGAGCTCACATAATTTTTTTTAGTCAGGTAGTTTGATGTAGGAGAATCACACAATGCAAAGAAAACCATGATATGTATGAGGTCATGTCTAGTTTGAATTTTCAAATATATATAGAATTGAGAGAAAAATTTGATAAATCTTAGAGTCTAGTTGTTGGAGAAGATCAAGATCATGTTATAAATACTCATAGTCAGCATCCCAAAGTTGTACAAGTTGTTAAAAAATCAATATCAACATGTAAAGAGTGAGGATGAACAAATTTGACAAATTCTCGATGTGGTTGAGAAAATTTAGACAATCACCACCTTAAATTGGGGATTTTTTTCATAGAAATAAGGCTCATCAATGAGTCAAAGAAGAATTATTAAAAGACTAGCGAGATTTTGCATAGCAAAAGAAGATATGGGTTTTTTTAGGAGTTTATTTTTAGGAGTGGAATATGTCAATAAAAGCCGTAATTAGGCTACAATAGTGTAGAAAGGAAAAAACAAATAGAAAGGTCTAAATAAGAGGCTTGTAGTAGTAGTCTAAGCTAGTATGGGTCTATATATGTAATTGGTGATTCAAGCAATAAATAAGATAGTTCTCAATAACATAATGTTCACTATACTTCTTAGATGTGGATTTATATGTTTATGGAATATTAAAGAGAGTAATTTACCATCAAATATAGAAAGTATGACTATATGTAAAGTTACATGAGTCTAGGTGAGAAAAGGGGTCTATCAAAGAGGATTTTGAACATAAATCAAGTGTGTGAAGATAAAATACCATATAAAAGGTAAGAGATATTGAATTTATGAATTATCTTTAGCTCATCAGTCTATAATAAGTGCATCTAGTCATATTAAAATCTATTAGGTTAATATAGAATAGGTTTTCTAAGAAAAGTTTTTTACAGAGCTTTTGTTTTACCTATAAAGGCTTGTATGAGTTTGATTTAGTGATTGGAAGAGGTACATAAAGAAGAGTTGAAGCTTTAGAAATATGTGTGTGGAATTTGAAAGGAGTTGACAAATTCTTAAATATAATTCATTCTTTTCCTTGATAAAGATTTATTGGCTATATACACAGACCGTCAGTAAAGAAAGCCTAAAAGGTAAGGAATTAATTGCAATCAAGATTTAAATATAGAGTTTTGAATTCAAACATTTTTCATAACGCTTAAAACTATCATTGTATCCAAGTGTTATTACATTCTATAAGGATAAGGTCTAAATATATATCCTTGGTGAAGGTATAAAGATCCGAATTGAATTCCCCTAACATTGAACAAAGTACAAACGCAAATCTAGATTTCAATAAATATAACTTCTTAGATCTTGAAAATGGAAACATTAAAAAAGGAATTTGCGTTCATGGAAATGTTGGAAAATATAAATATAAGGTTATAAGGAAGGGTCTAATCTGTTGGAAAGATATTCACTGATAATATAAGACTCAGTCAATAAATACAGTAATTTGGATCCTCGATAAATCTTAATAAAGCTAAATTTACTCACTCAGGTATACATAATTTGATTATTTGACATAGTATATCACATTTCAATCTAAAATAATGTTTAGAAACTTAGATTAAGTCAATGTCAACCAAATAATGATGCTCAGGTCTCATAACCCCATGTTTATACTAAAAATTAAACCTGTAATCGAGTTAAATGCATAATAGAGGATTTATATAAATAAACTAAAGTTAGGAATTGGAGTATTGAGGATACATAACCCTTATCTTGACCATTCTATTGTCTTGAGACCACACAGAATATTTTTTTAAAATAAAATACTCTCTCGGGTTATCAAAATTTGTGACTACAAGTTTAGTTACAATCGAAGGAGGGACATTGAAATAGTTAATAAATCCATATTGAGAATCCTTATGTGGATGTAGAATGGGTATGCACGTTACAATCAAGTCATAATTGACTCAAAGTGAATCATAAAGATATAAGTCATCTCTTTTGAAATTTTGCTTAAGAAAATTACAAGTTTTTGAAGGGTGTTAATAAAATGGTAAAGGTGTGTGTTTCCATAGATGAAGATTATATATAGATATATATTTATGATTCATGTTTATAACTTGAGAGAAACGTTTTAAGAAACCTTGCATGAATGATTAAAATATTAGTCCTTTGTTAGAGAAGTGACTCATTGCATAAGACATAGTGAAATATTTGTGAAACACTATGCATCACTATGTAGGCAACACTCGATTCATGTTGAGGTTAGATCAGTTACCCTTTACCATGCTTTTTCCATTTTTAGAGAAAATCATGTTTGAATGCTCTCACCATTTTAAGATTTTAACCATTTAGTATCTCATCATCCTCTATCGAGTTGAGATACTTCAAAAACTACAAAATCATTTGAAAATGACCTAGAAAATAAAAACATTATCGCATTAACCTCTTCTTTACCTAAATGATTATGGGAACACTCACTAATTCACAAGAAACCACTTTTCATTTAGTTTCCCCATCCTTATTGGCCAAAATTCCCACATTCTCATTATTTTTTGAGACCATTCCCATATTCCTCTACAATTCCATTGTGTTTTCTTATCATCATTTTCTTCTATCCCATATTATGGGAGAACTACATTTATCTTGAAGTTTATGTTGGACCTTGAATTTATGGCAATATGTAGGCAACGTCCACTTGAATAGTGCATCTAGAGTTATCTCAACCACCCCCTTCCTTTTCTTCTATTCCCCCATTTTTGTTTATTTGTTTCATTGTCTCATATAGTCTAGGGGCAATGTTCGTAATCTTGTTTGTTCCTTATTTGCACTAACATTGTGATTAACCATTGTTTGTGTTTGATTCATGTTGTTTTCTTTATTTTTATTCACTCTTCTTGTTTTTTTTTTTTTTGCTTATTTGTTTTATTTCATTATTACGCTTTGATTCAGTCTATGTGCATTCATTGGGTGATTCTTTTCACATTATTCTTGAATCCATCCATATTCATATGTTAACATTGTCATCATGTTTTTCTATCAATGGTGTATTATTTTTAATTACTTATTGGATCGCATGTTAGTACCTATGCATATTTTGGCTAAGTTCTCATGGTGTTTCATATCATGATGCCTACTATCACATGCTACAGTAAAGATAAGCTTGAGAAATCTTACAATCAATGAGACCATGATACTTCTCCTTGGAACCTAAAAATTCATGATCTACCCAAATCATTTACCACATATAGAGTAATTAAATAATGAAATAATTTTAACCATTACTAGTTAGGATACACATATTCATACTAGTAGGTTGCCCAATTTCATCTTTCCCCTCTATACGAGCTTACTTTTTTTATGTGATTGCGGATGCAGTTCATAAGCCTCATTATCCAATTTTCCATCATACTCTCATAATTCTACCTATGATTATAAATACCTCTAGGTAAATCATTGTGTACTATCCCACTTATGATGTCAATGATTCTTACAACCTTTGGAAAAATCATTATGTATCATCC
Organism: Torreya grandis; assembly: GCA_037957365.1. Lineage (NCBI taxonomy): Eukaryota > Viridiplantae > Streptophyta > Pinopsida > Cupressales > Taxaceae > Torreya > Torreya grandis. The sequence goes on from JARHVA010004596.1 coordinate 1,039,550, forward strand.
CACCTATAGAGCCAATGATTATAACAACCTATGGGTAAATCATTGTGTTTCAATCTATTTGGAGGTTAATGATTATAACCACCTTTAGGAAAATAATATTCTTTCTAATTCCCAACTAGGGCATGTTTTCATTATATAATGCTTATAAATTATTTTGGGAAAACCATTATCTCTATCTGCCCAATTGGGGCATGTTTTTATCCTACCAATGATTATAACCATATGTGGGAAAATATTTATTTTCCCTTTTTTCCTTTGAGAAAATAATTATCTTTTTTGTCCCATCTATGCTAAATATTATAACCACCTGTTGTCAAATCATCATGTTTATCTACCTAACTAGGACAACTCATCATGCCATTGATTATAACCACTTATGGGCAAATCATTATTTTCCACCTCATTTTACCTTTTGGTCGTATAGTTTTCCTCCTTTTATGGGATCGATCACTGACCTACTTTACAGACTACTCCCTCAAAGGGGCATCCATAGCTCATCGATTATCATTAAATTATTAGGCATTCAATACCTTTTCATTCTTTGAGAAGATGTTACTATCCCTATCTCTTTCAATGCCTTCCAAAATAGGGTCAAACTATAAACACCTAAAAATGTCCATAATTTTCTTTTGACTATACTTTAAACTGATTCCTACCAACCATTGAAAATTAAGACAAAGAATCACTGAACATCCCAAATTTGCTTGTACATCATTAATCAAATCTCAAAACTATGTTGATGAATCCTTATTTGGGATAATAGCCTATATGAAATAATAAAACCTATCATACAATTTTCCTTAATCACCCTATGGCATCACAACTATCAATTTGGCCTATGGACCCATTAAGCAGGGAACTTGCACACTTGATTAAATCTTAAAATAGTAAAAAGGCTAATCAAAATCAATCATCTAATTAAACAAGATTCAATTCCTAGTTAAATTATCTATTTACAATTAATGAATATCCAAAAATGAAAATTCCAAAAATAAAAATATCAAAGCATTTCATCATTACCTTTTTGAGTTGTCAAGCTCTTTGAAAATATCCTAAAATATCTAATTTGAGAGCCATGCCTAGTAATTATAAATCATAATGACTTGACAACTATTAAATCAACTAGAGTTAGTTTTAACTTACCTAAGGTTAGTACCTAGCATTAGTTTGAACCCATTATATGTTTAAACTCAACATTAACTCACCTTGGATGAGAGTTAATTTCTAAGGTTATAAATACAAGGCCTTGTATATTAAACCATAAGATAACCATAAGATATGTTGGTGAAAAGTTATTATGCACAAATATATTCAATAATCTCTTTTAATGTAGTGTTATAATGCCTAAATACCATGCAATTAGTGTTGCCATTCCCAAATCTTAAGCCAAATAACATCAAAGACAAGGTGCCAAGGAGAGAATGAGGAAAGAAACCTCCATTGTCAAAGAATTCTTGATGCACAAGCTTAGAAAGCCATTCAAAAAATCCATTTGGAGCTCCAAAGAAGGTAAAGGACTTGTTTCTTTTATGATTTTATTGTGTTTTCATTTAGTTTTATTACCTAAGATCTCCATAGTGTTTAGGATAGAGGTGTTGGGATTTTAGTGTGTTCATTTCATTTTTTTTTATGAGACTAACCTCTGCTTTATGTCAAAATCCTAGTTCTCACCATTTATCAGTATCATTGAGCCTTCATACATGGATTTTGACTTGATTAAATGAACAATGCTTTCTATTTTTTTTCAAGTTTATGTGCATTTGTTTTCTTTTATTGTTGTGCCTTAATTCAGTCCATATGCATTATTAGGGTCATCATGGGTTTTCTATATATTCATGATTTCATGCACTTATAGTTGAGTTTATCCATTGACATACATCATCAATGTTATCATGATTTTTCCTTATCACATTATTTTTTTATATTTGTGTGCTAGATCAAGGGTCAATTCTTATGCAAATTTTGGATAGTAATCATGTTATTTTATATAATTTTGTGTATTATCATGTGTAATATCAAAAATAAAGTTGCAAAATATATGTGGAGATGTGATAGGCAATAGATTATCCCCTTACAAAATCATATATTCAACTCAATCAATCTCAAACATCTTTGGCATTTGTCAACATCATATCAACACATATTTTTTATCATTTAACATCATATTCCTCAATTTTTCTAACAACTACATTTATTTGAGGTCCATTTAGACTATGTAGGCAATGTTGATTCACATGGAGTTCATGAGGTCAGCTCGACCATTCTTATTACCATATCCATTCTTTCTCCTATTTTAATTTCCATTCCCATTACTTTTATTCCATAATTTCATCTAAAATAAAAATCCATGTCTAATCACATCATTTTAAAATAATTATTTCACCACTTGTAGGATCCTTGTGTTCCCTTTTTCACTTCATTCATTGAAGAGTCATTATATCATATGCATCTAGAATTTCACTAACATATCAAATTGTTGTCATCCTTCAATGTGAAAAACTAATATTTAATATGTATAATATGTTAAATCCTTGATTTGAGCTTGAAAATTGATTAATTAGTTATCCATCTAAGATAGTAAATTTTATCCTACTTAGGGCAAGTCAAAGTGTGTAGCTTATCTTGGGATGTATCCTTCCCAAATCTTCTATGTTTGGGGAACATCAATCAATCATCCATCCAATCAAAGCTTGAAATTTTTTGAGATATTTTGTTCCTAAATATCAATGAAACTAATCATTTAACTTATGATCATATGGATATGCCATTACCCAATATGCCCTACTTTGGGTAACTCAAGCTCATAGCTTTGTTGGGATATTTTTCCACATAGATTCTACTTGGGGTAAATCAAACTATGCACATTATCTTGGGATGTATCCTTCCTAAATTTTCTCTACTTGGGCTAAATCAATCCATAATCATTAGAAATCAATGTGTGTAAGCATTAACTCAAGTGGGTTAATCTCATCCAAGGATTAATCTCATATATTCATCAAATCCAATATATTTTATTTATCTCTTTTTAGAGATCCCATCCACATATTTCATCCCCACATTCACTCTCAAGGGGATGTCATCCCCAATTAATTCATATTATTAATCACATAACCTTCATCCTTTACTTTGTTAGGTTCTCATTTCTTTGAGAATTTGTTACTCCACACATTGTATGTCATAACACCCTTTAAAAGAGGCAAAAAATGTAAACACCTAAAATCATAATATTTATGTCAATTTTAATCTATCTATTAATTTCGTGATAACATTATCCCTAAATACTAAATCAGTCCTATATACATTCTAACATCCTCTAGCCTAACCCAAACATTATTCATCACTCCCTAGCCAATTCATTACTTTCAAAAATCACACATAATTATAAAAAAATTAAATTGCATATTATTAGTTGATTAATCCAAATTAATTAACTAATATTTCCATAATAAAACTTTTCATGGATTTTGAATATTCCTATTTTAAATAATCAATAAATATCCTCACAACAAACTCAAATCCAAAGCCAATCACAAATTAACTAATAAAAACCAATTTTAAATACATTTCTCCACATACCTATGCAATCAACCCTTCTTCCAAATAAAATCACCTCCATGCTTGATAAATGAAAATTATTAACACATCTCAACCCCCCATTTTTACTTTTTAACCTCCCTAATTTAATGAGAAGGAGAACTCATTCTCCACCATTAATATTTGATCAAGATCAATAGCTCCCAGTCATCTTGAAATAACATAATTTGATAGTTCCCCCTCTCATTTAAATAATTAGAATTTTCTTAATAGAGTTCTATCAAAATTATTAAGGATGTTGTAAATTGATAACAATAGGACACTCAAGTATTTACATAAAGCTTCAACCATCCTTTTTCACTTATCATAAAATCATCTAGTTTGTAATGGGTTACATTGTTCAATTCCCTATGCATATTCTGTAATCTTATTTGTAAACATGCCTATGCACATCACTCTTTTTGGAAAGGAGATCACAAGGAAAGGTATAATAGTTATGTTTACTTATTTATTTGCTTTTCTCTTAATCTTTCTGAATTGAAAGATGCATGCCTAAGTTAGTTATAGGATTTTAAATTGATTGGATTAAAAAATAACTATAAAAGTAACCTTTAAAATCATGTGTTATTGATACAAGAGCATCATGTGGATAGAGAGTGGACAGAGAATGGTGGGAATCCTTTTTCTGTTCAACTTTAAATTTTAAATGTTTAATGGTTAGTAGAAGTATAAATTAAATTATAAGTATTAATATTTCATGGAGGGTGGCATATGAATCGTACTCCAAAATGATTGGGACAAAAGCTAAAGTTAGAAAGTTTTTAAATAGAAAGTTGTTGTTACTGGATAATCATTATTCAATAAAAAAGGGGTAAATAAGAAAATTTATTGAGTTGGGGTTTGATAAAAACTCTAATTTATTTCTTTGGGTAGTACCCTATGGGAAAAAAATTAAATGGTGAAAGAATGTTTCATAAGAAAATTTAGCGTGTTTAAGAAATTTGTAAAATAAATAAAAATATCATGTGGAAGTGTGTTTTTATATAAATTTTAGGCATGACTACGGAAGATGAAAAGGAAGGCTCCATATGCTGACAAATCAAATCGACTAGAAGTGAAAAAATAAAAACAAGAAAGGAATTTTGTTTGTTAATAAAGCTTGGAAGATGCTAGATAAGGAATTTTCTTTAAAATTCTTAGATATTATTCAGCATCTCATTAATAAATAAAATTGTTTAATTATTACCTTTTTTTTGGATAACTCAACATGAGGAGCCCTCTTTAAATTATTGAATATTTGTATTAGCACTTCATTTTAATTAATACAATAAATTATCTATTTATTATATTTTTGGAAAACTCAAGTTAAGAAATTGATAGTTAATTTGGTTATGGCGGACCTTTTATTTTGCATTGGCTAAGGACCTTGGTGCGCTCTAAGTTTAACTAGATGTTTATTTTTTTAATTTTATTATCAATGAGATTAAATTTTAGTAGTTATTGGTGAGTTGATCTATATACATCATCAATCATTCTATTTGCATGCAAACCAAGCTATAATATCGATGAGTCAATCTACTAGTTAAATACTTAAATTCTACTGAAAGGATAATAAATTAGAAAATCAATAAAGGTGTTGGTCATCTATATAGATCACCAAAGATAAGAAGGGAATTATTACACACACACACACACTGTGTGTGTGTGTGTGTGTGTGTGTGTGTGTGTGTGTGTGTGTGTGTGTGTGTGCACGTGCATGCGTGCGTGCATGCATGTGTGTGTGTGTGTCTATATGTATGTATGTATGTATGTATGTATGTATATGCATAATTGTGGTCAAAGTTATTAAAATGAGATGGAGAGATTATTTATTTTAGTGTCCAAAATTTTCTATATATAAATACAAAGATCTATTCTATTTTGTGAATTGATGCTTTTAGGGAGTGAAAAGGGATCCAAAATGGAATCAACCCTGAATTTTGTTTAAGACTAATTGCATGGGCATGGAATGATTTGGGTTGATGCAGTTTAAGACATCTTGGTATGGCGTATTATTGGAAGTTGGATCAACTCCAACAGAAAATAAATATTATGGTTTTTAATTTATATATTGCTGAATGTGGAAGAGTTAGAATGGTATTATTTGAATGCTTTTTGTTTTTTGAGATCAATACATAGAAGTGAAATGGCTTAAAGGAATATGTATATTGCATGTATATTGGTGGATTAGAATCGATCTGTAAATAAACAAATTCTGATTTTAGTTTTATTTTAATTTCGTTGTTTATTAACAAAAAGGGAAGCAATATTCAACACTATTTTGTGGTTTCTATGCATGTGGACATATTCAAGCACAGTAATTTTATTTAGTAATTAAATAAATCATGTGTTCCAAGAATAAATTCATAAAATAGTTGTTCATTTAGTAATTATTTAAATTGAGTGCACCAAATTATGTTATAGATCATTACAATTTGTGCACAATAAAAAGATCTAAGGCAAATTGAGAGCATAAATAAAGAAAAATAAAAATGGCAATGAGAGCATGGGGTGCATGAAGGAGGCAACCAAATCAAGTTGGTCAAGTTGCATTGTTGAAAGAGGTAAGGAACCTGAAGACCAAATTATAGGATTTAGAATTATCCCAAAAAAGAGGAGCTGACATGGGAGATGTTAGTGATAGAGATGAAGATGAATAAGAGGATTTGGTGATGGAAGAAGAGACTCTAGAAGAAAGGTGGGTTAAGGCAATCATGGGTTAAGGAAATTATGGGTTAAAGAAATCATGGGTAAGTGCATTAGATAAATATTTTGATTATGAAAATGTTGTTGATGAAAAGAAGGTTCTCGTTTATGAAGGTAGCCTCAATCCTGAAGATCTCATTGATTGGGTAAGTGCATTAGATAATTTTTTTGATTATGAAAATGTTGTTAATGAAAATAAGGTTACGTTTGTTGTGACCAGATTGAAGAGTCATATATCTTTATGGTGGGGCATAGTGCAAGAGGAAAGAATAAGAAAGGGTAAGCCAAGAATCAAATGATGGGATAAAATGGTGGTAAAATTCAAAGGTAAATTCAATCCAAAGATTATCAAATTGAGTTATTTATAAAATTTCAAAATTTAAAGCAAAAAAATATTAGTGAAGGACTACATTGAAGACTTTTATAAGCTAACAATCAGTGCATGACATATTGAATAAGATGTAGAAAAGGTGGCCAAGTATCTCAATGTACTGAGATACAACATACATGAAGAAATTAATCTCTTATCACCTAGATTAGTGGAATAGGCCTATAAATTTGATGGTCAAAGATAAATTGTCAAGAAAACATATACAATATGCAAGAGGTAAAGGATAATCTAGTGAATAGTCAAGTGGAAGAAAATAATTAGAAATGCACAATGAAGAAAGCAATATACAAACACAAGAACCAGTTCTAAGAGTTGGTCAAGTATTCAGAGGTAAGAGAACTTTTGATAGAGGTAGAAGTAGAGTATTCATTGGTAGATATTTTAGATGTGGTAAATTTGGGCACATGTCTTATAACTGTCCAGAGTATTCATATACTAGTCAGGAGAATGTTCATATTGCTTAAGCTGCTTATGATGAAGAAGATACTGCATCTAAAATTTATGAAGATGCTCTTAAAACTAAATAATCTTTACTTATGAAAAGGATTCTGATTAAAAAAACAAGGAAGCTATAGGAAAACCTCCTTAGATGAAGGCATTATTTAGGACAACCTGCAAAGCATAAGGTAAAATTTGTAAGATAATTGTTGATAGTGGAAGCACTGAGAACCTTGTGTCTATAAAAATGGTAAATAAATTAAATTTTCAAAAGGTAAGGGATCCTACTCTTTATAAAGTTTCATGATAGCAAAAACATCATCAGATTTTAGTGAATGAACAGTGTAAGGTATAATTTTAGATAAAAAATTGTAAAGATGCAGTAATGTATGATGTGATTCCAATAGATGTATGTCATGTTCTTTTAGGAAGGCCTTCATAGTATAATATGAAGGAAATACATGATTTAAAAATAAATAATACTCATTTTAAAAAGAAGGATATGCACATACATTGTTGCCATTAAAAGATGAAATTACAATTATTGAACATGCTTCTAAGGTATTTAGTACATGTGAAAAGGAGTTTTTGCAATAGCAAAAAGAGGATGAAGTAAATGAAAATATAGTTGATCAGCCTAATTAAGTAAATGAGCTTAAGGTAATTGATATAGTTGATAAACAAGATAATTTGTCTTTGAAGTTTGAATTTTTTCCACAAAAGAGTGTAGAAATATTATTTTTAGATTTGTCTAATAGTTTATTTTTCATAAAAAAGTTTTACTGAAAAGGTGAAGTTGTTGAGGAAATTATCCATGGAAGTTAATGTGATCACAAAATATTTAGGAGAATAAAAGATAGAGAAGGAAAGAAAGTTGCCTTGAAAGATAATAAAGAAGATTTCAATTTGGATTATAGAAAAGGGTTAGTAGTTATCCAGGAAGATGTGGATAGAGAGAAGGAAAATTAATAATGAGTGAAAATTGATGTACTAAATGGAATGTTTGCAGAGGAACCAAGTGGACTTCAATGTCCAAAGAAAAAAGAGAAAACTATTTTTGTTGACATGTTTGTTTCTTGTGCAGGTATAATGAAGGATAATGACAGTATAAAAGAAATTTAGAATTTCAAAGAAAGTCACTTTTAATCCATTGAAGGTGAAATAGATTTATCATCTACATATGGACCATGGGTTCCAAGAGGGCATAGATTTGTTGTAGGAAAATGAATGCTAAAGAACAATACCAGTACTAGAACATTGATGAAGAAGCATGACCAGGGCCTCTTGAAAACCTATTTTTTAGCCTGATAGTTTGATGTAGGAGCATCATGTGGATAGAGAATGGTGGGAATAATTTTTTCACTCAACTTAAAAAACTATAAATTTTAAATGTTTAATGGTTAGTAGAAATAGAAATTAAATTGTAAATATTAATATTTGTAAATATTGCATGGAGGGTGGCATATGAATTGGTCTCCAAACTGATCAAGGTAAAAGCTAAAGTTAGAAAGTTGTTAAATGGAAAGTTTTTGTTACTGGATAATCATTATCTGATAAAAAAATGGTAAACAAGAAAGTTTATTGAGTTGGGGTTTTATGAAAACTCCAATTTATTTCTTCGAGTAGTAGCTTGTGTGAAAAAAAAGTAAACAAGAAAGTTTATTGATTTGGGGTTTTACAAAAACTCTAATTTATTTCTTTGAGCAGTAGCCTATGTGAAAAAAATTAAATGGTGGAAGATTGTTTTGGAAAAAATTTTAGCATGTTTGAGATATTTGTAAAATAAATAAAAATATCATATAGAATTGCATTTTTGTATAAATTTCAGGTGTGAATATAGAAGATGAAAAAGAAGGCTCCGAATCATAACAAATCAAATTGACCATTATTGAATCAATGAAAATAAGAAAGGAATTTTATTTTTTAAGAAAGCTTAGAAGATGCTAGAAAAGGAATTTTCTTTAAAATTCTTAGATATTATTCAGCATCTCATTAATACATAAAATTGTTTAAATATTGCCTTTCTTTGGACAACTCTACATGAGGAGCTTTGTTTAAATTCTTAAATATTTGTATTAGCACCCCATTTTATTTAATTTAGTAAATTATCTATTTATTGTATTTTTAGAGAACTTAAGTTAAGTGATTGATCGTTAATTTGGTTATGGTAGACCTGTTATTTTGCATGAGCTAAAGACCTTGGTGCACTTCAAGTTCAACTAGATGTTTATTTTCTTATTTTATTCTCAATGAGAATGAATTGTAGTAGCTATTGGTTAGTTAATTTGTATACATCATCAATCATTTTATTTACATGCAAACTGAGCTCTGATATTGATGAGTTTATCTTCTAGTTAAATACTTAAATTTTGTTGAAAGGTTAATAAATTAGAAAATCAAGAAAGGTGTTGGTCATCTCTAGAGATCACTAAGGATAAGAATGGAATGTGTGTGTGTGTGTGTGTGTGTGTGTGTGTGTGTGTGTGTGTGTGTGTGTGTGTGTGTGTGTGTGTGTGTGTGTGTGTGTGTGTGTGTGTGTGTGTGTGTGTGTGTGTGTGTGTGTGTGTGTGTGTATTATATGCATAATTTCAAAGTTATTAAAATGAGATGGAACGCTTATTTATTTCAGCATTCAAAATTTTCTATATATATAAATACAATAATCTATTCTTTTATATGAATTGATGCTTTGAGTGATTGAAAAGGGATTCAGAATTAGATCAGTCCTCAATTCTGATCAAGACTAATTGCATGGGCATGGATTGATGTGGTTTACTATAGTTCAAGACATCTTGGTGCTTGTTATATTAGTGGAAGTTGGATTGACTTATGTAGAAAAGAAATCTTTTGGATTTTAATTTATATATTGCCAATGTGGAAGAGTTAAAATGAAATGATTTGAATGTTTTTGCTATTTAAGATCAATGCATATAAGTGAAATGGTTTGAATTAATATGTATATTTCATGGATATTGGTGGATTGGAATTAATCTGTAAATAAACATATTTTGATTTTAATTTAATTTTAATTTTTTTTTATGTATTAACAGAAAGGGAAGCAATATTCAACACTATTTTATGGTTTCCATGCATGTGGACATATTTTAGCACAATAATTTTATTTAGTAATTAAATAAATCATTTGTTCCAATAATAAATTCAAAAAATAGTGGTTGATTTAATAATTGTTTAAATTGAGTTCCCCAGATATGTAGAGCATTTATAATTTTTAACCTCAGTCTAATATCGAAGACTTGGATTATATGTATCCCAGTAATGTGACTCAATGTTTCTCAAGGTGTAGACTAAGGCATCTATAGTATATTTTTCCTTGGGGGTAAATGCATCCAACTCATGTATAAATGGGTTATTTATCATGGAACTATCATATTGAGGTAGTGTAAAAAGTTTTCCCTTGATTATATGAAGCACTCTCTTCACTTTGGATGTGTAGTGTGGCATCCAGATCTTATTACTAGTCAGAGAGGGATTGATTCTAACACATGAATCCTTTATTTTTTATTTTATCTAAGGTATTGATCTCACCTAGCCATATTTTTGACTGGTCACATTGTAGGGTTCATACATACCCATTAGTCGTAGGCAATTTTCATTCTATCAAAAAATGGATTATGCCTCATCTTAGCTCAATACGCCACCCAAAGTTGGTTTCAGGTTCTCTATTCCTTTTAAAATGAAATTATAGATGTTTATTACCTCCTCTAAATAAACACTCTCAACATGGGGGCCTTGATCATTTGACAATGGAATACCCATAATCTTTTCCATCCTCAATGTTCATGTACTTCTTTTTGAAGTAAATGCTTGTGTTTTTAGCATAGAACTAAGTTATACTAAGAAAATATTGATGGTTTTTTTGTCTTGATCACCTCAAATTATTTTAAAAAATTCACACCCATTATCTCAATACTAGCATTATTTAGAATTCCCATGGGTTGAGCTTAATTTCAATTCACCATTAATAAAACATATGATAAGGGTCATAAAGTAGGGATGCCCATCTTATGCCAATCATCCCCTATGAGGATATTGACTTCATGGATTGTGTTTAATATAATCTCACATACCAAACATCCATTTATGTCTATAACTATGAGAAATTATTAGTCCTATCTATATTTTGGGATATCCTCACTTCACACCCTCACATTAGATTGAGTGTAGGTACTTTAGTTGGTTGGTTGATTGCATGCCTAGCTAAAATAGCCTTTAGCATTGAAATCATTCCTTTATGGTGAAGGATAGATAATATTTTTATGATATTACTCCATTTCTCATATTATTTGGATTGTCATTTTCACCTTGTATTTTCCTCCAAGTCTTAGGTGAGTTAAAGATCTTGTTGTATATCTTGTATTACATCCATGGATTTGTAAAACACATCTTTATATCACAACCTGTCTAGATAGGGTGTTATGGGTGATTTGGGGAATTCCACTCTATATTAAGACCTCTTAGACTTAGATCTCATGCAAGTCTTATCTTTGGGAGTTGTTGGTTGTGTACCTAGTCCATTATGAGTTGTTATTTATACCATGTGTTTAGTATCCTTCTTAACTTATGCCTTAAAAATCCATTTTTATAAGTTACACATAATTATAATCATGATAATGCCCTTATCATGTCTTTCATTATGGTGAGCTTGGAATCTAAACTTAGGCATTTTTAGACCTTGTGGTCACCTTAGGAAAACCCATAAGTGGGATACTTGGCATAGTCTCATTGGTAGTAATCTAGTGACCCACACCTATAACAAGTACATAGGGAATACATTTGATCTTCACATACCCAAATATATATTTTATAACACTTTTTTGATCGTAATCACCATAATCCTATTTATATGGTCCTATAATGTTACATCACGTGGCTTGGTCTCTTGCCTTATGGATCTCATTAATCACTTTGGCATTTTTAGAAATTGTGGTCACCTTAGGAAAACCCATAAGTGGGATACTTGGGGCAGTCTCATTGGTATTAATCTAGTGACCCACTTCTATAACAAGTATATAGGGAATACATTTTATCTTCACATCCCCAAATATAGCTTTTATAACAATTTGTTGCTAGTAATCACCATAATCCTATTTATATGGTCCTATAATGTTACATTATGTGGCTTGGTCTCTTGCCTTTTGGATCTCATTAATCACCTTGTAATTTTTAGTGTTATGGGTAGAAACGTAGAAAATATTTCAATATAGTGAGACCTTAGTTTTCTTAGTGCACTAAAAGAGTAGGAAATCATTCACATGATGGCCTTCAAATATATTTCATAAGATATTAGCATGAACCTCACATTTCATCTAGGGTATTTTTTTATGTTGTGCCCTTCATCCTCACAATATGTTCACTATAATCTACTCCTAGTGTCATCAACACTATTAGTTGTTAGCTTCTATATATGAAGCCATTGAGATAATCTATGCCTTCATGAAAGTGATTACTCCATTATATACACCTCAAATGTATTTATCTCTTAATGTTTCCTCAAGTGCATCTCAAGGCTTGATGATTGCCTTTAGTGACAAGGGATGTTATAAGGGTTTAGAAACCCTCCAACAAACCATTGCAAGTGATGAACTAGATGAATATTAAAGGATAATTCATATAATATATTTTTTAACCTAACATCATATGCATAGACACTCTCCATCAGATCTTTCTTGATTTCCTTTAATGTAACATTAATCTACTTCTCAATATTTTGAATGTCAAATTCCTTCAAGAAACATGCCTTCAAAAGGTATTAGTCCATAATAGATTTATTTGGGTCAGTATTTCAATACCACATATACACACAGTCTAATAAATTCATGGCAAACTGACTTTCTTTATGTTTTGATAAAGTAAATTCCTTCATCTGACATATGAGGTTGTACTTATGGATTGGATCCATAATATTAACCACACCATGATAATCGGGTAAACTCAAGGACATTTCATATAATACCTAGGGAGTAGGCACAAGCGTGGTTGGGGTTCAAGGCACATGTTATACCTATACACTGACTAAAAGTGCACCCAAAAGTTGGCTTTCACTAGGAGTACCTCCTATTCCTCCTTCTAGTGGTGTAACAATTTTAATTATAGATACTCTATGTACTTGAATAGAATTCTATCCTATCACCATCCCTCTATCTCATATCATTGCACCTTCTATTATACTACTTATTTGAGGGGTTCGATCCCATTCTACTTATGGTATACCAAACATCAACATGCCCAATGTTATTACAAGATATGATAATACCACCTTCTATGGTTGTTAAGGAATAATTTGTTGTATCACACTTATTTCCCCTTCTTGTCTTATAAATTAGTTTATGTCTGAGAGATGGACAACATCTTGGTTGATTTATTTTTATTTTGTGTAAAGTACCTGAGCATGCACTTAAGGTAGAATATAAATATGAAATTTATTAGTACTCTTTAATTATATATCATTTTCCTTGTTTATAACTTTAACATCTCTTCCCAATATTTTATACAACTCACTAGAATTGACTTCTTCATCCTCATAATGCACATCCTCTACGTAAGAGTCTTCCTCAATACATTATATTTCCACATATGTCCTCATGATATCTCATGAGTCAGATTATCCCCTCTACCTAAGGTCCATATAATCTAATATATTATACTAATTTACATCAGACTTGTGTCTTTTGAGTGCACACTCATTTGGTCTCTCTATGATGCAGATTTTCTAGATTGTTACCTTAAAAAAAACTCTTTCTTTTCACCTTATACCCTGTGTACCACTCATGTACATAGGAACTTAGCTTTCCATTAGTAAGTTATTTATCCCAATATATATTATCAAATTTGTGATCTCAAATGGTAATTTATTTGATTAAAAATATATAGATTCATAAAACAAATGATATTCAACCTCCTCTAGACAAACATATGTGGACACAATAAACTCTAGCATGGATCTATTCAATGTATAAGGCCACAAAGGTTAAAAAACTATGGTATAAAATACATATAGGTTCATCATCTGATCTACATGTTTATCCATCCAAGAGTATTTTCATCCATAATTTATACTCTTTTTCTTAACATATGTTTCATCCATGCATGAAAATAAATACCTCATAGAAGAATACTTCTTCAAGCTCATGATAAAATTTTTATTAAACCCATTCCCTTTAAATTTTTTTTCCCATGGATATGGTGCTTCATTATAAATTTTTACTTTAATTAATCTAATAAAATCTAAATATTCTCTCAAAACATTTAGTAAATCATCTCTCCTTACCATTGCATCAAATTTTTGTAACCCATCCTAGAAATGAAACCATGTTTTTTTGGAGTCTATTAATTACTCACGTGTTATTCCTAAACAAACCTAAAATATAATATTTATATTCTAACATATCATTCAATTTATCCTTTCATGCTCACTTGAGTTGTAGAGAGACAATGAGGTTGGGTCAAGGTTAGTTGGAAATGGAAACACTTTCATTGTCTTGTATGTGCCTCACTCATAATTATTTACTTAGGATTTTTGTATCCTAACTATAGAGTGGATTAAATTATTTTATTATTCAAGCATTATGTAATAAAAAAAAGATAAATGCATGAAGAACTAAACATATGAAGCCAATTTATTCATATGGGGGTTGCTAATGACAATGAAGAACAAAATGAAAGAAATCAATACTAGTTACCTTCCCAAATTGATTTCATCACCCAAGAGTGGTTTTAAGCATGTTATCCCCTTCATCAAGATTTATTTTCTTTATCAACAATGTTGGTAAAACTCCTCCAATGTCAAGAATACTTTGTAAAACCTAAGTTCAAACTAGAAGGAATCTCTAATCTAGCTTATCAATGAAGCTTACCAAAATGCAAATAATCAAAACATAGATGTCTTGTGGAAAGATTTTATCATTATAATTCTACATAATATAATCTTAAAAAATGATGTTCATGGATTCTCAATTTATAGAATTTTGATATTGATCAGAATGAACTATGACCATCCATCTTGAGATCAAAATGTGTGGCCAAGAATCCATTCAATTTTGGAGGCTAAAATCAATAAATGCCCTCATAATGATTTAGGAAGAAGGGGAATTAATTAGGCATGAGAATCACTAATGAGGCATGGGAGACCATGATTTAGATATTTTATGCATTTATGGCCTAGGGATGACTTCCCTAAAAAATGATGCCACTAGGTGATGCAGTTAATAGGAATCAATTTTCAAAAATAAATACTCAATAACCTCCATGTAAGATCCACTTAAGCTTTTGATTTAAAATAGTTAGAATTAAACAAGCTTAATTAACATTTGTGCAATTCTTTGGAAATCAACCCTCAATTAATCAAAATGGTTAGAAAGTCATATTACTAGGTTGTCATTTGACTCAAGAAGAATTGGAAGGTAATTTTAGATACGTTGGAACTGTAATCCCATTTAGGATGGTGCCAACATAAAATAACAAATCCATGTGATGTGTACTAACAAATTTGAAGAAAAGAGTGACCCAAAGCACAAAAAGGCAAAATCATCATTTTGACTCAAAATGAATTGATCAAAGTTAAGAATCACAAAAAATGCATTTCCCCATTTAGGGATACTTCAACCTAAATCAACACTTGTAAATGACAATTTCAAACCATTTAACATGTTCTAGTGATTTTGACCTAAATTGGGCATTTAAGTGCAATTTGAGTAAGATTGACAATTTTAACACAAATGGTGTTAAGAATTATATGTCTACCATTTACCCCTATTTGAGAAGGCATAATGAGACATTCAGGTGAAGCAATATATTTTGAAAGAAAATAGTTGTCAAGAATAAATTGGAAATGACCCATGATGCCCCCTCAAGAGGACATACTAGGATGACAAAGAAGGATGGACTCTCAAAAAGAGAGAGAAAGTGTGAGATTAACCCATGGAATATAACACATACAAATAAGATAATGCTTGCATGCGTGGTTACCATCAATGTTAAAAATATAATTAGAGGTATAATGGGCCCCAAAGATGGGGGGAATGGGAATGATTCAATCCATAAATGTAAGGGACACATTTTGAACACACCTAATTTGAGATTGCAAGCTACGTGCTTATGACATTGATCAATACAGAGACAAGTTGAAAACTAAAATAATATTATCATGGGTAGAAGTGTGGAGAGCTTGGAATTAGAGGAAAAGGAGAATGTGGTCTCCAAAATAATAATAATAAGTACCCCCGTAGAGCATATTTGATTGTGATAAGATAACTGTGCCCCAATAGGGCTAATTTTGATCATTGATAAATAATAAGTAATGGTTTGCTCTTGTAGGGATGATTTGATTCTCATGATAGGCTTAGATGTGGTACCATAGCATGGGTAAATTGGTAAGTAATTAGCTTAAGAATATAACCTAAAACATAGAGTAAAGTGAGCATGCACAAAAATAGATGTGAGAGTGGAAGGGCTTAGAAAAAACCATAAAAAACTAGACATACGGGAATGCACAGAGTGATGAAAGTGATGAAAATAAGAATGAAGATGGTTGAGCTAACTCCAGATATATAATACAAGTTGATGTTACCTACATAGTTTTATGGATGCATATTCTAACATGAACTTCAGGCTAATGTAGTTCACCCAAAAGTGAGAGAGAATAGAATGAGGGATGATAAAAACTGACTAAAGATTGATTAGATTCATGATGTATGTGAAGAGATTCACATCTATTCATTGAGTCAGGTCCTAAACCTATTGATCCTATTTCATGCATAGTGTTCTTGAGAATTATTCATCGGAGCTGTGTTGATGCTAAGACTTGAATCTAGAACACAAAGTGCTTTCTATTAAAAAATAAATTAGGCATAATAAGTATGAATAAATTATGAAGACATGAAATTTAAATTACATGGAGATGGTTCAAATGTTAATACCTATAACTAAGGATAATGGTAAACAATGACCAAAACTAGAGTTATAACTATTTACATTTAAATAAAAAGCAAAGAAAAAGAAAAAGAAAAACATAAATGAACCTAACTTAAAATCAAGATATAGAGAATCAAGATTCAAGTAGGAATAAGAATGTTTAAAAACTAAAAGCAAGAAAATCATAATGACATAGGATCAAGATATAAAGAATCAAGATCTATGTGGACCATCAAGACATTATTGAACACAAAAGAGTAAGAAAAAATAAGAAAACAAAACACCAAAAACAATCAAATAAATACAAATGTTTAAGAACAACTTAATAACATGAGATCAAGATATAATAATCAAGATCCATGAAAATTATTAAGATGTTATTAAACACAAAAGAGAAAAGTAAAAACATATAAGGAAATACAAGACCAAAGTGAGACAAGAAGTAATAAATGGAGAAAATAAGAAGAAATTAAATGAAGAGGTGTGAAAGCACAATAAAATACCAATAAAAAATACACCAATAAAACACAAATAAACACACACAAACAAAAACCAAGTTAGTAAAATTTAAATAAAATTGTTCATGCACATGTGGTAGAGACGTTACTTTCCACCATAATGTAACAAAGAACAATGACACAAAAGTTGTTCCATAATTAAATAAGAACAATGGTAGAAGAAATGGGGGAAGAGAAGAAAAGGAAAGGGCTGGCTAAAATGACTCTAGATGTACAAGACAAGTGGATGTTGCCTCCACAGTTCCATGGATGCATTTTCTAACATGATCTTCAGGCCAGATGTAGTTATCCCAAGAAGTGGGATAAAAGGAAAATGTGATGACTAGAAACATATTATTAATATTGTAGAAGAAAAGATAAGATTTGACAAATGAGATTGATCTTGCAAAATGAAAAGCTGATGGGATGAGAGAAAATAATCTTACAAAATAACTTACATAGTGGAAAGTCAGTAGGATAAAATGCTTGAAAAATGGCAAGAGTGTGAGGATAAGAACGTACCTAAGCATAAGACAATACTTTTGTTATTTTTTTGATCAATTTCTAATATTTTTGGTGTTTTTTCAATAAAATATGTACAAAAGGGGACCAAATAGTCAAGGAGATGCTCATCTAAGAGTATAATTTCTAATAAATAGCTAAGCCAACTGCAACAACACTCATGGATATAAACAATGGACAAGGGAACTAATTGATAGTTATAATAACAACTAAATCTATTTGTAATGACACATGCTCATAAATTGGTGAGAGTGAGGATCTTGAAAAGACAAAAATTATCACCAAAGAGAAGAAAATGTAATATAGGATAGTGTGCAACACAAAATCAATTAGAAGAACTATGTAGTAGGCAAAAGATTCTAAGTTGTAAAGGTGTTCCTATTCACTTATCTGTAGAAGAAGCTGCAAAATAATAACATGGCTAAACTACTTTGTAGAATTGGTATTGAAGGTGTTAACAATGATTATTTGACATAATCAAGATCATAATTGGTCAAGGGATAAAAGTTTATAGGTTACAACAAGACCAAGAAATAATAAGGCATGTGGTTCTCAAAAGAGAATGATCCAAAGAATAGGGTCCAACAAATAGACAGTCTAAGGTGGGATAAATAATGAGGTTCTTAAAGAGAATGGCCCAAAGAATATGGTCTAAGAGATGAAAATACATAATAGGATAAAATGTATTTAGAGTACCAATGGTCCAAAATCATTCACTATCTAGAGTCATGCAAGTAACAGGGTTCATCTGATAATAGTCCAGGGTAGTATAAAAGACTTTGGCACAAGTTGCTCCAAAGTGAAGGGTCTTGTAGACAAAATTTGAATATGTTCATGCATATAAACTCTTAAGGTGAAAAATATTCATGGGCTCTAGAATTTCTTCACCATTTGGTTTAGCTAGTTGATATGCACTTGATCCATAGTTCATCATGATAACAAAGGGTCCCAACCAATTAGGTTGAAACTTACCTTTTTTCTTGCATTCAACATTTGTGTTATTTTGGTTTTATTTTAGGATTAAATCACCAATTTAAAACTCCCAAGGGAGAATACGCTTGTTGTAGCTTCTCCATAATTTATTTTGATATGCATGTAAGTTTTTTAGGACATCCAAATGATTTCCATCAATAAGTTCTAGTTCTTTCATCCTTGAGACTCTATAGTATTCATCATCTTGAATATGATCCAATGATACTTGAAAGGATGATAGCTTGATATGTATATGGATAGGTCTTATGTGTCATAGACAAGGGAGTATGGAGTGGCTCTTGTTAGGGTTAGATGACTAGTTCTATAAGCCCAAAGGGCAAGAAAGATTTACAAGTGCCAATTTTGGCCAGTATCATTGACAATCTTCTTTAAAATGGATACAATTGTTTTGTTTGATGTCTTAGCTTGTCCATTGCCTTTTAGGTTATATGTATTTTATTTCTTATGTTTGATCTTGAATTTTTCATAAATAGCTTTTACATATTGGTTTACAAAGGATATACTATTATCAGATATAATATACGTGGGGATGCCATATCAATGGATGATATGGTAATGGATGAAATTGACAATCTATGTACCAGTGACATAAGTGAGAGGAATGGCCTCAATCCACTTAGTAAAATACTTGATAGTAGTTAGGATATGCTTATGGCCATTTGAAGATGTTGGTTTTAATTTCCTGATGAGATCGAGGCCCCAGGTTGAGAATGACCTTGGTTTTGTGATTAGCTATAGTGGTAAAGAAGGTGCATGTATCAAATTTACATATTGCTAACAAGGAATGTAACTCTTTACATAGGTACAAGCATCAATCTCCATTTTTGGCCAATGATACCTATTCTTTGGATCTTCTTTGTTAAGATTAAATCATTGGTGTGGGCCCCACACATTCCTTCATGAACCTCCCTTAGAGCTTTCTTATATTTTCCCAAAGATAAACAACAAATAAGCATTTCATCATAGCCTTTATGATAAAGCATGTCTCCAAGGAGGGTATAACATGATAAATAGTGATGGAATAGTTTCTTTTGATTATTGGATAGATCAATTGGGAAAACATGATCATGAAAGTAGTTATAAAAGTCTTGAAACTAGAGTAATTTAGGTGGGGGATTAAAACTAGTAGTGGCACATACCCTTTTTGAATCTGGTATAACATGTGTAGGCTAAAGAAGATTTTCAATCAAGAACTAATATTATTTAGTTATACCATCAATCTATATCAAGGAACATATTATTTTTTATAAAGTAAGGTGGCAAACCAGGGGCTGAACCCTATACAGTCAAAAAAGACAAGAAGGCAAACAAACAAAAAATGCCTTCAGAGAGATGATGGCACAGCCGAGAATAACATAAAAAAACAAAACACAAGCCATGTGAAGAGTAGAGTCAGAGAGGTCTCCCATTACATAACTATTGATTTGATAAGATCATTGAGTTTCTCATTCTCCACATTGTCAGCATACCCAATATTACCCACCACTTCCAGCATAGACATGTTCAACAGAATTGTATTATGAAGCCCTTTGGTGAAGACCTTTTCTAGCTTCTGAATGTGGTCCTTTAGGGCCCCAATTTCATTTATCTAATCAGTGTCATTCTCAGTGCCCTCACTAGCTTCCTTGACATACATTTCCCCTTATTTTCAGTATTTCCCATGGTGTCAGCACCCTGCTCCTTAGTAACCTCAAAATCCCTAGTAGCTTGCTCCCTCCAATCTCCTCTAAAATTTACTAGATTTCTAGCTCCTCAGACTCTTCCTCTTGGGTTACTTCTTTCGAAGCACTTTCTGAATAATCAATCAGTTTGGCCTTCGAGCCTGGTTTAGCAGCAATCCACCCTAACCTTTGCACTCCAGAGGGGAATCCTTCCTTATTAATTTTGGAAGGCTTGTGAGATTTACTACCTAGGCCCTTGTGGCCCTGCCTAAATTCTTGTGGGTCCCTTACATAGTCTCTTTAATATTTTCTTCCTCTTCATCAACCTTTCTCTTCTTACCCTTCTTGCCTGTAAAGGAGCTGGGGGTATCAACAGGGGTCTTTTCAGGGTCATCAATATGCCTCATTCTTGACAAGTCATCTCCTTTTAAATGATCTCCCTAATGTTTAAGGGAATATTAACACCTTGTCACCACACCCTCCAACCTAAAAATTTCCACCCAAGGTTGGCACAAGCATCAGTGACCTTATTGCCTTCTCTGTAGGTATGGGAAATCTCAACTTCATAATACTTTTGTAAAAAAAATTAGATATCAGTAATGATGTCTTTTATTTGATTCCCACATATGAAGCTTTACTAATAGCATCTATGACCATCTTAGAGTCTCCTTGTATATTCAAGTTCCTTATTCCTAGGGATATAACTAACTTTAATCCCCATAATAAAGCCATTGCTTCAGCATAGTTGTTGCTCTAGCATCATTCCTTATAATTCCTCCTCCACTAGCTTTACCATCCAACTTGGATGCCCCATCAAAGTTGAGTTTCATCCAGTTAGGTTTAGGGGGGATCCATTTAGTATTAAGTCTATGTAGTATTTTGGAGTTATTATACCTAGGGATCTAGTTTAAAAACTTTGATTTGGCTGTAATTTGGCTTTCAATTTGAGATAGGGGTTTCTACACAACACAAATATGAGTTGTTTTAACACTTTCCATAATGGTCTTGGCAAAGGAGTTAAACACCTGAGAAGCATTTCTAGTAGTGACCCTAAAAATTTTGTGATTGCGCTCTTTCCATAAAGTCTAACTCAAACATGGCAGATCTTCCTTCCATAATTCCATAAGCCAGGGATGTGTGAAGGTTGGGTTCTAGCTGAGAATTACTTCTTTAAGGTCAGAATTGTAGACCCATTCAATACCAAAGTTGTTAAGTATTGTGCCCCATAATTCCCAGACAAACTCACAGTGGATAAAGAGGAGTGAAACTAATTCCTCTTTTGAACCACATAGGAAACATCTGTTAACCAAAGTAAACCCTCTCTTTTGAAAGTTATCCTGAGTAAGGATTTTGTTATGAGTAGTAGCCCACCAAAACATGTAATTTTTTGGAATAAGTTTATGATTTCAAACCTTTTTCCATACATCTTTATTCTAAGCTTCAAGAATGAGCAGATGGTAAGTAGATTTGATAGAGAATGATCCATTCTTATCTAGCCACTAGTATTGTTCATCCTCCTAGGGAAAGAGAGGGATTATGATCTCTTGAATGCACTGCTAGATCTCCCAAACTCTTGATAAAAGCTCAGACCGGTGCACACAACAATCCAAAATATTTTTCTAGCTCCTCATCCCATTGTTATTTTCCATATAATCACTGACCCTATCTCCAAAAAATTGGGTAGTCAAGTCATTAATCTCTCCATAGTTTCCCTATGTGATGAGAGCCTTGTCTTTTAACTAGATATCATCCTAGAATTTAATATTCCAGCCATTTCCAAGTTTCCATCTAATTCCCTGGTTGAGAAGGCTTCTATTTTTTAGCATTCTATTCCATATCATAGATCCCTAGGGTAATCCCATTTGTTGAAGAAAGTTGGAATCATCAATGTTATGCATGTATTTGGCATACATTATTTCCCCCCAATCATTATTTTTATGGATCAGGTTCTAACTAACTTTTGAGAGAAGGGCTTTGTTCATGTTCCTGATGGACCTAATATTAAGTCCACCATGAGATTTTGGAAGACACACTTTTTCCCATCTGACTAAAGACATTCTCTATTTGTCTTCCACTCCCATCCATAAAAATTTCCTTTGGATCTATTCCAATTTCTCAGCAAAATATGCAAGAATTTTAAAAAGAGATAGGAAGTATGTAGGAATACCTTACAGTGAAGCCTGAATAAGTTACAGTTTACCAACCTTGCTGAGTAGTTTCCCCTTCCAACCAAGAAGTTTCCTCTACATTCTTTCCACAATTCCATTCCAAAATCTAGGAAATACCTCTTTGACTGAGAGTGGGAGACCTAGGTAGGTAGCTAGTAGGCTAGCTTCAGCACATTCTAATATATCAATGATTATATGTCTAAGTTCATTAGGAGTGTTAAATAAATACACATTGCTTTTTTGGAAATTTATCCTTTGTCCAGACTCTCTGGTATAATTATTTAAGATATTCTTCCATCTTCTAGCATCATGGAACCTATTGTTTCCATTGCATTAGCTAATCTATTATTTTCTCTTGAAACTTGTTCAAAATGCAAAGTTTTAAAATGACTTTTGAGATTATCAATAATTTTCTTGTGAGGAACAAGCTTATCATCTCTGGTTTGATACTAATCATTGGTTTGATTGATGAATAATTTGGAATCATCATAGACCTTTAAGCTTGAAATATCCCACTGTATGGAAAGGCAAAACCCTGCAATCAATGCATCATACTTAGCTATATTGTTCATATAATGAAATTGTATATGAAATGCTTTGGGAATTAGATCCCCCTAAGGTGCAATCAATAATATGTTAGCTCTAGATCCATGGGATGTAAATGAACCATCAAAATATATCTTCCATTCTTTAGGTTTCTATGATTCTTGATTTATTATCATAATAGAATCGTCTAGAATGTTAAATTTTAATGGTTGAGTATAAATGATAGGGGATTCTACAAGTTGATTAGTAATAACCTACCCCTTGATTATTTTCTAATTCTGATACTCAATTCCAAATTCACTTAGGAGCATAACCGATTTAGCCATGCATCCTTAAAGAGTTTCTTTGAACAATAAAAAATTGAGAGGGTCTACCTTGGTGATGAAAATAGTTATATTATTTAAAATATAATGTCATAAGTTTTGGGTAGAAAACACCATTGCTAAACATGCCTTCTCAATAGGCATATAATATGTTCATAATCCACCAGAGTGTGACTTAGATAATATACTGCATGTTATTTACCTTGATCATCGTGTTGGGCCAAAGTGCCCTAAGTTCATGCTTTATTGTTGATATGTAAAGAAGTAGTGGTATTCTAGGTGTTGGCAGTCTCAAGACATGTAGATTAGCCAAATATGTCTTAAGTTTCACAAATGCTATCTGATAATATTTATCCAATTGAAAATTTATCCCTTCATTCAAAAGGTGGGTAAATGGGTGGCACTTATCTACCAATTATGAAATGAACCTATGTATAGATTATATCTTTCCTTGTAGGCTTATTAATTATTTAAGATTATGTGGTGGAGGCATTTCCATAATGGCCTTAACCTTGATATGGTCAAATTCAATACTTCTTTATGATATAATGAAACCTATCAATTTCTCTAATATGAATCCAAAGACACATTTCTTAGGATTAAGGTGGACTTTATATTCACGAATCCTCTAAAATATCCTATGTAGAATGTTAAGATGTCCAAATATTATTCTTGATTTTTATATTATATGATCAACATAGTCCTCAACAATATCATGCATCATGTCATGAAATATGATAGTCATGGCATGTTGATATGTAGCTCAAATGTTCTTCAAGCCAAATGGCATGACTTGGTAACATAATGTTCCCCATGGAGTGGTGAATGTAGTCTTGTGTTGATATTCTTGGGCTATCTTAATCTCATTATATCCATAAAATCCATCCATTAAGGACAAAATCTCATACCCAATTGTCGAGTCGATGATCATGTTGATGTTGGGTAGAGGAAAATCATATCTGGGGCATGCTTTGTTAATATCTCTTAAATTAGTACAAAGACATATAGATGAGGTCTTTTTATTCACTAGGACTATGCTTGAGATCCATTCATAATAATATAGTGGCCTAATAAATCTTTCTCTTAATAACTTTTCTAGTTATACCTTAACTAATAGGGAAATACATGGATACATCTTATTCAACTTATGATTGACTATTTTAGCATCATGATGGATAACAAGGTGATGCAAAAACAAATTTGGGTCAAATCCTAACAAGTTAGAGTGTGCCCATACAAATATGTCAATATAATCACTTAGGAGGGATATAATTTATTCATGTTCTACTTAAATAAGGGAAGTTCTAAGATAAACCATTTTGGGATCCTCATAGGTTCCTAGGTTCACTTTTGTCATGTTTTACATAAGGGGTGTAGATTCATCTTCTAGAATTGTAGGCAAGGTATGATCGTGATCATCTTATTTGGCTACATCTTGTTGTTCCTCCCAAATTTTTAGATGGTGTCGTGAATTAGAATATGCCATCTTAGGTAAAGGCCAAGTAGCAAAAACTTCTATAAACTCAAGAGCAAGATGCTCAAACATTTATTATTATTCTAAAGAGATGTTTGTACTAGCTATATAACTTGGGCTAGATGGACCTTCTGTATCTTGAGGGGATGAGCAAACTTTTTTGCCTAAGAGTACTTGAAATAGGTTTTCACTTAGAGGCTTGTCTTTTTCTTTACTTTTTCCTTGATCGATGAGTGCCTCAAAGAGGTTTTCATTCAAATATCTTGATGTTTGATATTTATTGTGACCAATAAAGTTTTCCTACTCTCTAAATTAAGCAAAATGATCTAATGAAAAATCAAATCCTTGTTTGTGATCACCAATGGACAATCCATCTCTTAAGCTAATATATTCTACAAGTGATTCTTCATTTTGAAACTCATCAAGCCATATGACCCAATTTTGTTGGTCCCAATTAATGAGTTCAGGATGGAAAATTCATAGGGAACAATGAGGGTTTGCTTCAGGATGGGAAGCTCTAATGGTTAAAGTTTGATGTTTTACTTTAGGTGGGGAAACACTAATAGAAAAGGTTCTAGCTTTAGGATGGGAAGCTCCAATGGTTAAGATTAAAATGGCATTTGAATCAAATAGGACCATGCCAACACGATAATAAAAAAGAATATAATGGGATGCTACATCACTACCAGGAGTCTCATCACTAGTCACTTTGGAAGAATCACTATAAAAAATCATGAGGTCATCCCCAGGTGGATATATTTGAGACCATGATTCCAATTAACTACCACAGTTGAAATGGGTTCCATGATTCCTTACGCTCATGGGCCAAGGCCTTTTCTTGTATAATAGAAATGATCCATGACTCAATTAGGTATTGGATACATAGGTTTTGAAATAAATTCATAAGGCCTTAAGAATATAACCAATCTCCCTTGATAAAAGCCTCTCAATCTTTTTTTGGCATGATAGTAGGTACAAAAACCATAGGTGGTTTTTGTTGTTTCTTCTTCAGTTGCCAAATCATTATGGGTTCATTAGGATTATTTAAAGGTTTAGGATTACCAAATGTTTTTGGAGTTGTAGGCAACTTTCAAACATAGAAGGCATCCTTAAGATTATATGTGGAAATGCCCACATCTTCAATAATAACCTACTTTGTAAGAGTTACAAGAAATGGATTAGCCAAAGTAGAAGCGAGATCAATAGGGTTGATATAATTAGATGGAGGTGAATGTGAAATTATAGTCCTTTTCTTATTTTCAATGAATTCAAAACCTGAACAATGGTTATAATTATGGAATTGGGCCTCAAGATGTTTACAATATTCATAAGGTTGTTGATCGACGAGAATAATAACCTTGATCCATCACGGGGAAACTTAAGGCACTGATGCAGGGTGGAAGGAATGACCTATAATTCATGGATCCAAGGGAGACCAAGAAGTATGTTATAATAAAATTCAATTTCCATAATATGAAGCAATGTATGATGTGAAATATACCCAACAATGTTTGGAAACTAAATAGTACTAGTAGACTCCCTTTTAGCATTATTGTGAGCCTTGATAGTGATTATTTTTGGCCGAATGTGTTTTATAGTGTAGCCCAATATTTGTACCAAATTAAGAGATATGATGTTCATCCCAAAACCATTCTCTATAAGAACCTACTTGATCTTATGGTTTTCAATGATTAATTCAATGTATAGTCAATTATTGTGGCTATGTCTAATTGTAGACATGTCTTTTTGATCAAACGTCAGCTGATGAACTGAAGATAAATGTCCCACAAGGTTATATAATTATTTATGGTTTATATTATTGGGAATAATGGATTTTCATAAAATATTATTTAGGATATTTATATGGACTTTAGATATCTACAAGAGATCTAAGATGGAAATATGTGCAAGGGTTTTACTCAATTGGTCTGATAGACTATAAGGATTTTCAATATTGGGATGAGATGGCTTGGCTATGGTTGGGATAATAGTTAGCTTTAGATCTATTAATGTAATGTTCATATTAGGTTCTCTAAAATAAGTAGGTGAAGGGCCTCAAAGAGTAACTCACGAGCATCTAGTTGTGAATGTTCAACCTAAAGGTGGCATGGTGGGGAACTAATATAATCATAAGATGTAGGCAAAGGGATTTGGAGGGTGACTCATGGGCATCTAGTTGTACTGCTATAATTTTTAGTTAACAAGGAGCCATTATAATTAGAAGAAGAACATTGTCTAGAAATAGTAACCTATGCAAATAGAGTCATAATAGAATTATGTGAACTTGATGAGGTATTACTAGAGAGAGGGTGTTGACCCTATAATGATATGCCTTGTACTATGAGGAGCATGATATAGTTCATGTGGTTTAATAGTAATAGTGGAAATATGGGTGGCATAAATGCATGCTACAGTATTGTTATAGTTGTAAAGCATGTTATTGTAACCCACATTATTAGTATGGGTATTATGATCATGATTATGCTCATGAAAATTATGATTTTAACCTTAATTCTGGTTATGATTCTGCCTCTATCCTTGGTTTTGATTGTTCCTTGGTGGCAGCTGATTATGTCGAGGAAAGGGGTCCTTGTATATTCCCATATCCTAATTTGTGTCCTAATTAGGGGATAGTTTAATCTCAACTTTTACACTCTTTATGATATCTTCAATAATATGTTGTAGTGGACACAATGATAAGCACTATGACCAACAACATGATGAAATTTTCACCATTCATTCTCTTTGAACCAATCTAGTTTTAGTTGATCTTGAGGAAATGGCCTTGGTACTGGACATACAATTAGGTTAACTACTATAAGCTTTTGGAGCACTAATTATATTAATTCTCCCAATTTACTAAAAACCCTAAAAATATCATGGTTTGCTCTCTATGGAGGTTGTCTCTACAAATTAAGTGGTGGATTAGGGGGAGCTAATTATACATTTGGGAATGAAAGAGCCTGCATCATTTGTACATGCCTTATTTTAGTCACCCCATTTCTAACCATGTTCCTATTCTTGTTAAAGCCTTTAGGCTTATCTTTCATAACTGTCTGAATAGAAGATGGGGTCTGATTTTATGTTTGACCCTATGCAAAGATATTAACAAGGCCCTTGGCAATAATAGCCTTCTCAAGCTGTACACCCTTATCTATAATCTCCTTAAATGATTTAGCATAAGCTAGATGTAGATTATATGCGACCTCCAGATGTAAGTTCTATGAAAATATATCCACCAATTATTTGCCTGGAAAATTATGTTGAAAGCAACCTACTAGTTCTCTCCATATTTATAAATATGTGGTGAAGCTTTCTCCATCTCATTTTTTGGATTTACACAAGTCAACAACATTCATTTCATGTTCTGTGTTATATGCTAAATGGTTAACAAACTTTTAGATAAGTCATTCCTATTTTTAATTGTTCCCATACATAACTTAAGTATTCAATATAAATCTTGTCTTCCTAAACTTCATGAAAACAAATGAAGTAAGAATATACTATTATAAGCCAACTCTTTGCATAATATAAAAAATGGTTGGATGTGTTCACATGGTTCACCCTTTCCTTTGTAATTATCAAATTTATGTGCCTTCAAATGATGTGGAAATGGGACTTTGAGAATGCTTAAATCAAATATATATGGACATATCTCATCAAATTTGTACTTTTTGATCCTATTCCCAGTTTCCAAAGGTGACACAATCTCCTTCATGAAGTTATACTCTTGCATATTTGGTGCAATCATGGGTAGAACATAGTTTTTTTTAGGTAGAATATGCCCCAATTTCTATTATTGGGGTGGAATATGCCCATGGTATTATTATTGTTATTGCGGTGGAATGTGCTCTTGTTGTTGTGTGGATTTATGAGGGGTGCACACCCTATATTCTATGACTGTTTTTTGATTTTCTCCTAGAGTAAAGTAAATAGGTTATTAACTCCTTGGAATCTTTTGCTTTGAGCTATATGTCATTTGTTTATTTTGGGGAGTCCTTGGTCTATTCACTAATTTTTACATTGGTTGGATGGACTATCAAAATTATCTTGAGGGATCTCCTCAATTTAAATTAAATGTTTAAGTTTCTGTGTTTGTAAAGTAACAAAAGGTTCTTAATGGTGAAAGAACATATGTCCCATGTCTAGTGGAACATTTTGCACTACCTCTTGTGTCTTATTTTGTTCATTTAAGACACCTTAATAAATTATTGTCATGTTATCAATCAATGTTTGTTGCATAGGTTCAATCACACTTCCTTGCTCCTTAGAAGCATCGTTATGGATTGAAGTAGAAACTACAGAGTCTATTAATTCTATGATAAATTGATCATCATATTTTTGAATTTTTTTCTTAATCTTTTTAACAAGATCTCTATCAATTGGTTTTGACTCTATAAGTATATCTTTACCTTTGTTAGAGGAAGAAGGTATGTTTGTTTCAACAAAAGATTGATCTTGCTATTGTTGTTCTCCTTCTCTAACTAGGGTGTGTAATTTCTCTATAGGAAAATTTGAGGGTAATCTAAGACCAGATTATATAAATGTAAGGAGTGATTCATTTTGTTTCTCTTGATATTCGGTATAATCCCCTTCATATCCTACAGTTGTAGGAATGTCTTAAAAAAATAGAATTGTCTTGTTCATCATAAAAGTGTTCATCCTCATAACTAGGACCATAAAGGACCCCACTACGAGTGAACCTTTAAATCATGTCTAGAAAGGTTTGACTTATACATTTGACCAAATTTTGATCAATATTTTACAAATGTGTAAACAAGATATGAGACTTGATCTTTCTTCTAAATAAGTGACTAAGGGACTAAAGAAACTATAAAAGGAGGGTGGTTTAAAACCACACATAATTAGAAGAATGTGTTCAAAAAATTACTTAAACTTGGTTAGGGTTGAAATCATATAAATTAGAAGAGGGTATGATAACTTGAAAATCCTAGAATATCACCAGTACATTAAAATGTAGACATTTGAGATACGTCAATACCATAAAAGCTAGTTCAACTTCGATGAGTTGATACTAGAAAAATCAAAGAAATACCTTCAAATTAGGAAGGAGATATACAAATCAAGAAAATCATGATGTGGAAACATGCACTAATTCCTAAGTATAAAGCTAAAACCAAATGGGCATCATGATGTCACCCCATGGAAATAGGAATGGTAGTATAAAATGTGTTTTAGGACTCAAAACATGAGTGATACACAAGATGACTTGAGTCCACCAAAGATGATAATGTGATTATGAGTTTATAAATGGCCCTCAATTCAAATGAGAAATTAAACCCATGTTAAAATAAGCCAATTACAAATGGCAAACCCAATTTAACACATCAACCTTTAAAACTTAGAAAAGTCTAATTTCAAATTTAAATTATCATTGAGGGACTTAATAAAATCTGGAAAATTATTTAAACTAAAATGGGAATCATAAATACACCAAAATGGATGATGTGACACAAGATTTTAGATGATAAACTTGAACAAGGAAAAGATAATTTTCACTTGGACAACATAATGCCTCCTTGTTCAAGAAGTTTGTGGACAATGTGTTTGGTTATGATGTTTGGTTAGCAATAAAGTTTTGATCCAAAATAAGACCAATTAATCTAAGACAAAGACAAATAAACTAATTAATCATCTTAAGACCTAGGATGATAAGGTGTGGCCAAGTAGGGTTAACTAAACTAGCAAGTTTTCAAACATTTTTAGATGGATCATATGCATAAGACTTTCATGTCAAAATTCAAGAGAAGAAACACTTCAATTGGATCCACATCATATGCTTATTCTAAAAATTTATTTCCCTCTTTAAAATCACTAAATCGATGACTTGCTCAGTGTGGCGTGATGTCTAATATGCTCAAATATCCCAAGCTTAGCCCCAACAATAGGATATGGTTTAACCACTCAAACAACTATCTCAGTAGATGAAACCTTAGATCAAATCTTCGCTAAAGAACTTATGAGAGGTGATGAAATACCCCTCACAAGCTAAGATGCAATGAAAATAAAAACTAAGTAAAAGAGATTTAAAGGTCATTTATACATCACCCAAGCCATGCAGATCTTGGGGAGAGCCTTCACAACATATATTTTATGCCTTTGGACTAAATCAATTTGCAATAAATATGGTGCTTTTGATATCGTAAGTTCCCTATAGGGGATAGGCAGAGAGCATACATGCACAACTTTTTTTTGCACAATCAAAACTAACTAAATAAATAATGGTAAACAATTTTTAAAAAAACTTAAAGTGTGTTGAATTTTAAATCACTAAATGAAAGGTTTGGTGGTGTTATTTTATCCCCTTGGATTTAAGTTGTAAAAACTTGTAAAGAATAACTACAAACTATTCAAATAAACATCTAAGTATTTCCTTAAGCACCAAACTGAAAGTTCCTAATCCTTTTTAAGCACACAAAAAGAGGTTAAAAATACTAGATTAAGCTTGTTTTGATCACTTTTTAAATGGGTCTTGAAAAAGTTGAGTTTTGTTTAGCCTTGATGCTAGTATATGTGAAGTCACTATTCATAAGTGACATGGCAGTAGGGCCCAAGTAGTGGGCTCATGACGGGACCTAGTTGAATGGGCATATGAGGTGGCACAAGTGGGACATGGAATGACCCACAAATAATCTTACTTTGTTTAAAAATGAGGAGAGAGGAAATGGGATGCCATTTTCTAATATCACATGTGTTTGACTTGGGAAGCAAGTTAACCAAGTCAAAAGGCAAATAATTTTTAAATATTTGGCACATGTGTGTGGATTTTCATGTTGGAGGATAATCATGAGATTTGATGCCATTTGTTGACCCCATGTGAAGGTGGGACATAATTATTTGGGACACCTTATTTTTCTTCATGAGGTGAAATTCATAGTGAGTTTGGTGGAGGATGACCTCATCAGATTCAAAGTTGATTTGGCCTCACATGAGCAAAGTCATATACCAAATAGTGTTTCCACCTAAGGGTGGCATATTTTTATTTCATCTCATTTTTTTATTCATCCATAAGTTATCCATTGTAATTTCTATAAAATGAGGACATTTGAGAGGTTTTAGTGAGTGGTGGAAGTTGAGAAAATAAGTCATTATTTTGTAGTTTGTAAAATAGCTTTGTAAAGCTTGTATGCTTGAAAAACAGCATTAGAGAAGGAGAGGGTGTTGAAGGAGGAAGTTTTTGTTGTAGGTTTTAAAGTTAATAAAAAGATACAATTGTCATTTGCTTAGTGGTTTTTCCTTGCATCTTACAATGTTTCCACATAAACTCTTTGTGTAATGTGTTACTCTTATTTTTTATTTTATAGATGTTATTTTTACATTTATTTTATTGAACACATATTGGATTTATTCCTAACATCTGGTATTAGAGTTAGGCTCTTTGAAAAATTTCTTTGTGAGTGTTTTCTTTTGAGTCAGGGTGCTATGTGTAAGAAGGAGCTACAACAATGATAAATGGATTAACCAGATTTTAAGTTGAGAAGTTTGATGGCAAAAATTTCTCCTTATGGAAGATGAAGGTGGAGGATCTCTTGGTGCAGAATGACCAAGATCTAGCCTTGAAGGGGTTTGTAAGCAAGCCCAATAGTATGATAGATGAAGACTAGAAAAAGATGGATATAAAAGCTATTTCTACCATTTGTTTATGTTTTACAGATTTTGTGCTCTTCAATGTTGCTAAGGAGAATAATGTAGAAGCTTTGTGGGAGAAATTAAAAAAAATGTATTAGACAAAATCTGTGACAAATAAAGTTTTCCTGAAGAAGAAAATATATATTTTGAGGATGAAGGAGAACTCATCCATTTCTGAATATTTAAATGAGTTCAACACCATTGTTAACAAACTAGTTTCCATTAATGTGAAGATGGAGGATCAAAACAAGGCCATTACCTTGTTATGCTAACTTCCTGATAGCTAGGATCATGTGTTGATGAATATCAATAACTCATCATCATCTAATCTTAATTTTGAAGATATAGTTACAGCTTTGCTTGGAGAGGAGATGAGAAGAAATTCTTATGGTGCATCCTCAAGTATTAAAGCATTGTCTGTAAGAGGGAGATCTAGTGAGAATAGAAATCATGGAAGATCACCTTCTAGATCAAAGTATAGAGGACGTAAGGGAAAATGATATCACTATGGAAAGTTAGACCACATGAAGAAAAATTATTGGAAATTAAAGAAGGAAAAGAAGGATGGAAAAGAGAACCCACCTTCAACTAAAGATAAAACTATAAATTCAAAGGAAAAAACCACACAAGAAGCATTCCAACTCAGTAATAGTAGATCACTTTCAAACACATGGGTATTGGAATTAGGAGCATCATTCCAAATATCTCCATATAGAGATTGGTTCATTGGATACCAATATTATAATGGAGGATCTACTTACTTGGGTGATGATCACCCTTTGGATGTTTTGGGAAGAGGAGATGTAAGGATCAAGCTAGATGATGGTAGAACCAAAGGATTGAAGGATGTGCATTATGTTATTGATTTAGATAAGAATTTTATGTCCATCAAGGTGATGGATGAGATAGGATATTCCTATACTTTTGATAATGGTAAATGTAAAATGACCAAAAAATCTTTGGTGGTAGCAAAATGAGAATCTTATGGTTCCTTATATCATTTGTGTGGAGATTTAGTGATAAGTACTGCAACAGGAACAACTACGAAGAATGCTCAAGATGTTGTGATGCTATGGCATCAACACCTTGGATACATGAGTGAGAAAGGATTGAAGATATTGCATGACTAAGGTATGTTGGCTAAGATTAAGTCTTGTGGTTTAGGCTTTTCTGAGCACTGCATCTTTAGTAAATAGAAAAGGGTAAGATTTACTATAAGTGCAGGTAACAATTTTGATTTTCTATAAATTATCCATTTGAATATTTTTGGACCTATCCCTACTCAATCTATAAATGGTGTAACTTATTTTATTTTCTTTATAGATGATTATTCTAGAAGAGTATGGGTGTATTTTTTGAGAAAGAATTCAGAAGCTTTAGAAAAATTTAAAGAATTCAAGGCATGGGTAGAAAAGAGTTTGGGTAAATCTATTGTATGTCTAAGGTCAGATAATGGAAGAGAATATATCTCTAGGGAGTTTGATAAATTTTGTACATAGGAAGGAATTAAACATCAAAAGACTATCATTTATACTTCATAGCAGAATGGTGTAGTTGAGTGGATGAACTACACTATCATGGAACGTGCAAGAAACATGTTGAGTGCATCAAAGCTGGCAAATATATTTTGGGAAGAAGATGTTAATACATCTATATATATCACTAATAAATATCCTAAAACAACATTGGATGGAAAGAATCCATAAGAGACTTGGCACGGTAAGCCAGCTAATTATTCTGATTTACATATTTTTGGTTGTGATGCATTTTCCCATGTGCCTAAAGAAACAAGGTCCAAAATAGATTTGAAATCTATGAAATGAATTTTTCTTGGATATGAATATACTGTAGATAGGCATAGATTATGGGATCCTACAACCACAAGATTATTATTAGCTGAGATGTTGTTTAATGAAAAATCCATGAAAGGGAAGGAGGTACAATAGACCCTTAAAGTTGTACCAATTGAAGTAGTCAAGGAAGGAGAAAATGAAAAAGATCAAGTTGATGCTTTAGAATAACAAGTAGAAAAAAATGTAAAACAACCACAAGTTAGAATTTCCACTCATACCAAGAGGGTTATAGAAAAGTATACTCCTACATTTCAGTCATCTTTTAATTTGTTTACTGATATGGGTGAACCTAGTTCATTTTAGGAAGATAGAGAATCTAAGAATGAAAAAGAATGGAGGAAAGCCATGGAGGATGAAATGAGATCACTCCATAAAAATGAGACATGGGAGCTTATGGATATTCCACCTAGAATAAATTAGTGTTGGTAATAAGTGGGTGTACAAGCTGAATAAAAACAATGATGAGTTGTTAGAACAACACAAGGCTCATTTGGTGGCAAAAGGTTATGTGCAGAAATTAGGTATTGATTTCAATGAGATTTTCTCTCTTGTTTAAAAAATGACTAATATAAGAGTGTTAATTGGATTTTTAGCTTCAAAAAATTTAGAGCTAGAGTAATTTGATGTGAAGATAGCATTCCTACGTGGTGATCTCGAGGAAGAGATTTATATAAATCATCCTGAGGGCTATGAGGTAAAAAGAAAGGAGCATATGGTTTTTAGACTGAAGACATATCTATATGATTTGAAATAGGTGTCAAGAATGTGGTACAATAAATTTGACACCTTCATGAAGAGCAAATAATTTATCAAAAGTGAAGCTAATCATTGTACATATCATTAAAAATTCAATGATAGGAGCTTTATTATTTTGCTGCTATGTGATGACATGTTGGTTACAGGACGCAACATAAAAAGGATCAATGATTTAAAGGATCAATTAACTAGGAAATTTGAGATGAAGGATTTAGGAGAAACAAACCAAATTTTGGGGATGAAGATACACAGGGACAGGAAAGCTAAGAAGATCTAGTTATCACAAAAGACATATGTTGAGAAGGTTTTGCAATAGTTCAATATGCAGAATGCCAAACCAATTAGTACCCCACTTCTTACACATTTTAAGTTGTCTTCTAAGTAATGTCCTAATATATAAGAGGACAAGATAATTATGTCTAGTGTACCTTATTCATCAGTAGTAGAGAGCCTCATGTATGTTATGGTAAGCACAAGACCAAATATTTCCCAATCAATGGGAGTTGTGAGTCGATTCATGACAAATCCTGGAAAGGATCACTAGTCCACGATAAAGTGGATACTTAGATATATTAAAGGCACTTCATATGCTACATTATGATATGGAGGAGTATATTGACAGGGATGGATGAAAGTCTACTCTAGGATATGTTTTTACTCTTACTGGTGGGGTTATGAGTTGGGCTTCTAAGTTTGAATGAGTGGTGGTTTTATCAACCAATAAAGTAGAGTATGTGGCTACAAATAAAGTTTTTAAAGAGTCAATATGGTTATAATGGATGTTGGGAGACTTCATAGAGATGTAAGGAAAGATTACTTTGCATTTTGATAGTCAGAGTGCAATTCACTTGGTGAAGAATGCAACATTTCATAATTGCATGAAACATATTGACATTAAGTACCACTTAATTAGGAGCATGTTGGAGGATGGTATGATCATTTTATCAAAGGTAGACACTAAACAAAACACTGTAGACATGTTAATAAAGTTGGTCAAGATAGAGAAGTTTGATTGGTGCAAAACTTCTCTGGGCTTGTTGAAATTATGATGAAGGCAGCATCAGGCATGGTAGGCAGCTAGATAGTAAAATACAAAAGTATGGAAAAGCCTTTATATATTGAATTCAAGTGGGATAATGTTAGTATATGTGAAGTCACTATTCATAGGTGACATGGTAGTGGGGCCCATAGTAGGGCCCAGGTGGTGGGCTCATAGTGGGACCCAAGTGACTAGAATATGAGTTGGCACAAGTGGGACATGGTATGACCCACAAAGCATCTTTCTTTGTTGAAAAATGAGGAGAGAGGAAATGGGATGCCATTTTTAAATATTACATGTGTTTGACTTGGGAAGCAAGTTAACCAAGTCAAAAGGCAAAGAATTTTTAATTCTTTGGCACATGTGTGTGGATTTGCATGTTAGAGAATAATCATGAGATTTGATGCCATTTATTGACCCCATTTAAAGGTGGGGCATATTTTTTTGGGACACCTTGTTTTTCTTCATGAGGTGAAATTCAAAGTGGGTTTGGTGGAGGATGACCTCATCAAATTCCAAGTTGATTTAACCTCACATGAGCAAAGTCATATACCAAATAGTATTGCCACCTAAGGGATTCATATTTTTATTCCATATCCTTCTTTTATTCATCCATAAGTCATCCATTATAATTTATATACAATGAGGACATTTGAGAGGTTTTAGTGAGTTGTGAAAGTTAAGAAAATAACTCATATTTTCTAGTTTGTAAAATAGCTTTGTAAAGCTTGTATGCTTAAAAGATAGCATTGGAGAAGGAGAGGGTGTTAACAGAGGAAGTTTTTGTTGTATGTTTTGATGTTAATAGAAAGGTACAATTGTCATTTACCCCATGATTTTTCCTTGCATTTTGCAAGGTTTCCATGTAAACTCTTTGTGTAATGTGTTACTCCTATTTTTGATCTTGTAGCTATTATTTTTGCTTTTATTTTCTTGAACACATATTGGATTTATTCCTAACACTTGAAGCACTTTTCCAAATGAAAAAAATAACTTTGAAAACTAAGCTCTCGAGTTCACAAAGTGCAATCCTACCACTCCACAGTATAATTCCACTACTCTGCAAAACCGTGATTAGTTAATACAATATCAGTATTTATAGGTTAGTCAATAGAAATACACAATATCATTATTTGGATTAACAATAACACAAGTCATAAAACTATCACCACTATGAGAGTTATAATATTATCACTTAACTATTAATATTTCAACAACAATATCTTGACTCAAATAGGCAATATAATAACTGTCAAGTTGTGGTATTACAATATCACGACTATCGAGTCACAGTATTGCAATATCATGACTAGTGAATCATAATATTACAATATCACTACTAGAGAGTAGCGTTATTATAATATCACTAATTACAAATTATAGTATTGTAATATCACTATTAGAGAGTAACAGTATTATAATATCCCTATTGGATCTGTATATAGAGAAATGTTAGTTAAAAGAATATACTTTATATGTAATATCATGACTAAACCAGTAAAATCATGACTATGTCAGTATTTGGGTTGTAGTCTAGAGGACATAATTATGACTCCATAGTTATAAAATTGTGACTTCCAAAAAAATGGATTTTTTTCTCAAAGTCGTGACTATGTCAGTAGTGGGGTTGTAGTCTAGAGGACAAAACTATGACTCTATAATGATAAAATCATGACTTCTAGAAAAACAAATTTCTCAAAGTTTTCATTCTTTTTTATCCTACACTTCAAAATATTGTATGAAACTGGTTAGTAGGTTCTTTGTAGATTCTATTTGATCAAATTTGTGGAGTATGATGCCACCAGGTATGCCAAACAATAGAGTGGATTACGAGATTTGATTAGTCAATCATTAGTTAATAAAATAAAGAGAAATCTATAAAGAACTAAATATATTAAGCCAATCTATCTATGCAGGGGTTGCTAATGACAATGAAGAAAAAAATGAAAGAAATCAATACTAGTTACCTTTTGAAATTAGTTTCATCACCCAAGATCAGATCCAAGTGTGCTATCCCTTTGATCAATTATTCCTATCTTTTTTAACAATGGTAGCATAACTCCTCAAGTGTCTCAAGAACACTTTGTAAAACCTAGGTTTAAACTAGAAGGAATATCTAATCTAGCCTATCAATGAAGCTTACCCAAATTCAAATAACAAAACTAATCAAAACAAAAATTATTTGTGGAGAGATTTTAACAATATAAGTATACACAATTTAAGCTTAAAAAATGATGTTTATGACCTCTATATTTATAGATTTTTGATATTGATTAGAATGAATTGTGATTTTTCATATTGAGATCAAGATGTGTGGCCAAGAATCTATTCAATTTTGGATGCTAAAATAAATAAATACCCTCATAATGATTTGGGAAGAAGTGGCATTAATGAGGCATGAGATGCCATGATTTAGATATTTTATGCATTTATGGCCTAGGGATGCCTTCCCCATAAAATGATGTCATTAGGTGATGTAGTTAATAGGAGTCAATTTCCAAAAATAAATATTCAACAACCTCCATGGAAAATCCACTTAAGCTCTTGATTTAAATTAATTAGCCTTAAATAAGATTAATCAACATTTCTGCAGTTCTTTGGAAATTGGCCCTCAATTAATCAAAATGGTCAAAAAGTCATATTATTGGGTAGTAATTTGAATCGGGGATAATTGGAATGTGATTTTAGATGCATTGGAACCATTATCCCATTTAGGATTTTTCCAACACAAAATAACAAAGGCACATGACATGTACTAACTAAGTATAAGAAAAGGGTGATCCAGAGCACAAAAAGGCAAAATCATCATTTTGATTCAAAATGAGTTGATCAAAGTTAGGAATCACATAAAATGCATTTCCCCATTTATGGATACTTTAGTCTAAATATTCACTTTTAAATGATAATTTCAAACCATTTAGCACATTTTAGTGATTTTGACCTAAATTGGGCATTTGAGTACAATTTAAGTAAGATTGATAATTTCAACACAAATGGTTTTAGGAATTAGATGTCTACACTAACTATTCAAATGACACTTGGAAAAAACTTAACATATAATAATTTGAACCATATAACAACATATTTGTATACATGAGAGTATTTAGGGTGTACTTTATACTCATCCTATCAACAAATAAAACAGAGTAGACATATATATGAAAAAATCATATTAACACTATTCTACAAAGTATTCATTATTTCAATAAGCAAGATATCATTAAATGTAAGAAAAAAATAGTGCAAGGATCTTAAAATTGTTCCATCACCATACTAGATATATCAATAACAACTAGTAACATTATACATTACTTAAAAAATCAAGGTATAAGGTGCTCAATGGCCCTATCATTATCATAGACTATCTCTACTATATCTTGCAATGATTCAATAATAATTCATTATGCCTAACTATATATATTTACACTCCTAGGTATCTACATTTTATAATCTTCCCAAAGGCTCTTCACATCATTGGGAAACTCAACTATCACCAATATTCAATTAATGTGCTCCTTGTCAACTTGGTAGTTAATGTGTTATTTCAATTAAGGTTAGCCACCTCAAAAAAATTTATCTCTTCTCACTTGCATGTTTGAAGCTAAATGAAATTCATATCTTATACTATTTATCTATTAATATTTTTGACTTGGATAGGTTTGATATTGAAACATGATCCATTTCATTATTTACTAGATTATATTGTCAGGCACATGCATATGGATTGTTTTATTAGTGTGCACCATACTTGTTTTCTATATCTATTAGGCACGTGAATATGGATGAGTTATATCAAACTGAACCAAGATATGATTCCTTTAGGTAATGGTGTCAATCTATAGATACATTAGTTATGCACATGTGTAGACTTGGTCAGAAATATCAAAGCTAGTCAAACATTATTTTCAATAGTTTACCTATATGAACACAATAAAGTCACTCATTTATAACACTTTATATTCACTTGGTTAAATATTTTTAATATTACACATTGATAAAATTTTATCTATTCCTTCCAAACTCAATATCAATCATAAGGAGAAACCATAAGCCAAGACTCAAGCATTTAAACTCAAATCAAAAGCTATATTTATTAAGTATCGAATGTAAATTTCTCATTTTACACACATAGTCAAGAAATATAATTTTAAAATCAATCTAGGTGGAAAAAATACATGGGATTTATTTCCATCCTTTTAGTAATGGATACATAACAAATGCTCAAACATTGTTGGGTAAATATTTTATCGCCAACTAACTGAAAACAAAATCGTTATATCAACCACAGTGCAATGAGATAAATCTCTCCTCTCAATAAGGAGAGGTTCCCTATAAACTATCACAAACTTAAATTATACTAAATATTAACTCAGGGGTGAGATCATATGATCCATTTCTCTTTTTTCAAAAATGATGTTCACAAAACAAAAGAAAACTTCTTTGATATTAACTGAATCCACAAGAAACCCACAAGAGCACAATGTCTATCATTGCTTCTCTTACTAATTTATGACTTATATCATAGTAGAATGAGGTGTAGCCCAAAGTCTTCACCAAAAATTATAGTAAAGTATAAAATTACAAAAGATAATAGTAGTTTAAAGCCTTTCCAATATCCTTTGTTTTAAAACACTAAAACACAATCTAAAGACAATTATAGTAGCACAAAGTCTCCATAATTAGCTTCTAAACATCTCTTAGATTATTTTCACTTAGTCTACTTATTTGATCAGATAGATAAGATTATACTAGGAAAAGGACATAAGAACAATTTCCTACATAACACAAGTTATTTCAACACAAAATTTGAAAGGTCACTTGCTTTCTCATTCACCTGATGAAATTTGATTTACAATCTGAGCTCAAAGTCTCAAAAGGCCTTTCAATTTTGGCAAAGTTTTGCTTCCAATAACTAAGAGATATTCATTACAAAAGAGGCCCTCTTTATTTATAGGGAGAGGCCTTGAGTGTTATTTTCAAAAAAACCCAACTATTTTGACTTAGTCAAAGATAGGAGTCCTTGTTGACTTTGGACTTTCCATATTTTTACATGTAATTACATATGTAATAAGTACATATAAAAATGTCTAGAGTGGTTACAAAAGTACATTTGAGAAGTAGAAATTAAATCAAAGGAAAATTAATTCAATTTGTATCCCCATCTTTCTTCATGTGAGCATCGTACATAGTGAAAGCTGCATATATCCCGATATTGTCTGGATTAACAATGTTTCTAAAAATCATCTTAGCTCTTACCATGGCATCTTTTTCTACTATCACTGATTTGGCATAACTAGCTAACTTGGTCTTTAGATTATCCAGAGTTAACTGATTATCCAGAATGTTGTCAACAAAGTTTATTGAAAATGTCTTATCTTCAAATTATTTATGGAACATACCTTCAAATTCTAGAGTCATTTCTTCTACTGAAAGGAATTAGTTATCTTGTGATGTAAGTTTTCAAGGCAGCTCCTCCAATTTGTACAAAATATTGATATCACTTTGATCACTGAGTCTCCTTGAAGATTCGAGGTCACTGATCAACTCTCCAAGCACCCAACTCATATATGTTAATGCCTCTTTAGTTTTAGTGTAAGAGTCTCTATCATTAATGACACCAATGGATATTGGGGTGCTTATTTTTAGTTTCCTCATATCCACCCATTTATCAAGAGACTTTTCAGTGCTTTCAATATCTTGAGAAACAACATTAATGAGATCATCAAGTTCTTCTCTTATTTTTCTCATTTTATCTATCTTCTCGGATAACTCTATGAGTAAGGAAACTCCTTGTGCACACATCTTGTCCAAGTAATCTTCAAGTAGTTTTCCCTTGAGTTAGGTCTTTTCCATTTTTTAAATAATGGTGTCTTATATAGAAATGACCTCAGGAGCTACCATTTTTGAAGTGAAAGTGATTCTCCTAATCACAGCAGTCAATTGCTCCACCATCACTTTTTAGCGATCCTTCATTTCTTTCTCTCTGTCAAATTTCTGAATCAAGATGTCCATGGCTGACAGCATATCACTCTTGGCACTCTCATGAGTTATCTTGCCTAATTCAACTCTAGAGATAGAGTAATCAGTTATATCCAAATTTTCAATGGCTGTATTCTATACAGGCCTTGCAATTTATAGAAATTTGTGTCCCTTATCCCCAATCATTTTTAAAAGAATCCTCAACTTCTTTGGAGCCTTGGCTTTTACTAGCATCAATGTATTGAAATCAAAGTCATCTAGAGAGATGGCTTGTTTCTTCCTTTTGGGAGTATAAGTTGATAACCATGGTGGGAACACAAAAGTGATTACATTAGGATCTATCTCTATTATCGGTGTCATTAGAGCTATACTTGCACAAGTAGTGGAAACAATAAGTGGAGTATCAGTAAAAATTGCACCTTTTACTAAGTGATTAAAAGTAGAACCATCTCTAATATCAAAAGAGGGAGAAGAAAAACTGGGAATTGATCCTAAAGAATGATGAATATCTTTACAAGTGCTATGAGGGTTGTCAAAAATAATTTTGGAAGAAGAGGGTGATCCAAAAGAGGGAACAATAATTAGAGAAATAGGTGAAGGAACTAAAATGGGTGTGTCAAGTAGGGGAGAAGAGATTCATGTTTCTTATTGCATATTATCTTTAGGAGACAAAGCTTCATCTCTTCCTTGATCTGTAGGCCTATCATTAATCTCCATCTATTCCATCACTGGTTCTTGAACACTTTGTTTCTCAACCTCCACATCTTCTATTTCTGACTCTTTTTCCATAACTTTTGACTTCTTCATCACAAATATGATTTTAAGCTTATGTGGCTTAGAAGAAGAAGGGCCATCACTTTTGTTCTTTGTCTTATTTTCTACTTTTCTTCTTGTTTCCTCTTAAAATTTAGCTTCTAAACTTGTGATTAATTCCTTCAAAGTAATTCCTTTATTTGCCAACCAATTATTGGTATTTGCCAATATATGTTCAAATCTTTTTCTCAAGGAAGCCAACACCTTTTGTGACCATTGGATTAGAGGAAGAGGGGCACTAGAAATATTTTCAGTATTGTATCTATCATTAATCAAATTTTTGTCATCCACTAAATTCTCAGGGATATCAACAAGTCCCAGATATTCAATCTGCTCAAGAGATAATCTACTGTAGTCTATTTTCCTAACATCTTCCACTGTTCTCAAATCTACCCAAACATCTTCAATCATAGGTTAATGAAATTGGGCTTTTCTCTTGATTATGTCCTTTACATCCCTATAATCAAAATTTGGTCTTCTTTTAAACTGCTTCATGGTTACGAGCTGCATTTCAGTTTCCAGAACTCTAGCTTTCCTAGCGGTTAACATTGAAAACCTACCAATTTCAATTGGGAACCTGAAACTGGGCTTCTTGAGTTCCATCTATTTATTATGTACAATGATTATTTGTCTTCATAGTTTGATTAAAACCAATTTGTCTAAGGGGAATCTTGGGAGCATATAAGGATGACGTTAGAAAAGGCCAACCCTCAGGTATGAGAAAGAAGGAAATTGTAAGAACATGCATCTAAAATCATTCACAACTGTCTAGGCCTCATCTGACATTCTTTTTTGTTCTAATTGAGAATCAAAGAGACACAAAAATACTACAAAGAAAACATCATTTACTCTCCTAAAATGACAAATAGAACCCCTCAATGTTAACTAAGAGCTATATTGATGCACTGGGGTTACTCTCCTATCTCATTTTGATGTTAAACTTGGAAAGGTTCTCATTAAAGCCATAATATAAACTAGATAGGAAGTCATGTAGAACTTGAAGGTAGTGGATACCTTCATCAATTACTCATGCAGAGCATTGCTGACTTGTTCTCCCTAGAAGATGATTTGTTTTCCTTGGAGAATTATCTTGATGAAGGGATATATCCACTCATGAAACTGTGAGGAAGAGGGCAAAACTCTTACCTTGCTGAGGAGAGTTATTAGATTACCAACTTCTTCTGTAAAGTCACTTCTTGGAAAACTTCATGGCCACCTTGACAAATTTACCCTTGGAGTCCTAAGCCATTTATTATTGATTACTTTCTTCACTTTTTTAGGATCTTTGTCATATTCTCTTTGTGCCTTAACAAAGTCAATATTTATCACTTTTATAGCAGGAGGGCACATGAGTACTTTATCAA
Organism: Torreya grandis; assembly: GCA_037957365.1. Taxonomy (NCBI): domain Eukaryota; kingdom Viridiplantae; phylum Streptophyta; class Pinopsida; order Cupressales; family Taxaceae; genus Torreya; species Torreya grandis. The sequence goes on from JARHVA010004596.1 coordinate 1,084,226, forward strand.
TGAATTCAGGATCCAATCTAATTATCACATTGCCAGTAGTATCCAACACAGCCCTGGTATCCTTAATATATAACTGAGCACACTGAAGAATGAATTATGTGTTTTGAGCTACTATAAGAAAAGAATATACCAAATGAATATTGCTTTCCATTATCTTCTTCATTTTGGAATTGGGATTACTTGACCTAGTTCTTTCCACAAACTCAATCATGTCCACATGACCAATCTCTGTATCTCTAATGTCATCGACATTAGAAGTTACCAAGGTGATTGCAAAAACACCTTGATATTTATATTTCATTACCTTCAACTTCTTTGGAGAAAGATCTATCATTTGAAAGAGATTTTATCAAAAGGATGTTGTTGAAGAAGGATCCATAAAATAAACTGCAACAAAATCTATAATCATGCAATTAGGGGAAATACTGGCAATTTGGGAAAATTACATGTTGATGATCATGTCTATGGGGATGCACTTTAATGGGATAAAGTACGAGAAGTCCAAAAAACTAGAGGAAAAGTGGGCTTAGAAAATTAAAACTTAAAAAGCTCGAGTTAGAAAAATTCAAGAAGATATTTGCATGGGCGACATAAATCACTGCCCTTGCATATAGGGGGTATTTTTCTTCGATGGCAAAAATCACTAAAGTTGTAGGTCGATGCATGTAGGGGTGGAAAAATTTGTCACCTTTGCATGTCGATGATCATGTTTGTGAAAAAGTGGTGAAATATTATGCCTTTACTTGTGGTTGCATGTACTGACAGCAAAATTTGCTGAAGTTGCATATGGATTGGAATGATGTCTAAGTGGTAAAATTTACCGCTACTACAAGGTAACATGAGGGAAATTTTTGGTGGTTATTTTTTCTACTCTTGCTGGTTATAACTCACTCTTAAGTGGTGGAATTTGATCTTTTTAGGCATTTTCCTTGTAGACTTGCCTTGAAATGTGAGGGTGGCTATTAACCAAATGATGAGTAAACCTAGGTCAAGTAAAAACTGACCTAACATGCATTATAAAAACCTAGGATATGCACTAAGGTTTGGATGACTCTAGTCACCAAGGCTCACTAGGGAAAATAAAAATAAGGGAGGAAAAACAAAAACCAAAATAAAAAGAAAAGAAAAGCTTAACCTAAAGGAAAATAAAACTAAGAAAACAAAAACAAAAAAGACTAAAAACAAAACTTACCTAGAAATTTCAAAATCCTAAGCTTAAAGTTGGTGAATTCATAATCCTACTCATTCACATGATTGAATGATTACATGGAGGAGTCTCAAGAAATTTAAAATGATCAAAATGACAATCAAATGGCATTTAAATGCCCCAAACCAAGTTCCAACCACTCGACGCGTGCGACCATAAATGTTGCATGAGTTTCAAGATTTGTGAAAGCTTGTGCTTGGGTGGCAAAAATCAATACCCTTATAGGAGAGGGGAAAAACATGCATGGGTAGTGAAAATTTCCATCCAAGTATGTGCTAGGGGAAAAACATGTAGCAGTAGAAAAAAATGCCACCGTTGCATGAAGAACATGTAATAGAATAAAAAAATGCCACCATTGCATGAAGAACATGTAATAGCATCAAAAAATGCCACCATTGCATGAAGAACACCAAAAAAAATAAAAAATGCAGAAGCAGAAAAAAATGCCACCAATACATGGGGAAAAGGAAAATTTCTAACACCTTAAAAAATGATCAAAACTGACATTTTAATCAGACAAAGACTACAATGGGTTTCACATTTTTTGATAAAACACGATGGGGGAGTGTTGAAAACTTTCCCAAGATGTTAGTCAACTTCACTTGAGAACAAGAGAAACTTGCCTCAAATGACGAACTTAGAGTGAGGATTACAAAAAAAGATAAGTTCCATAGGGGTTGCCCACAAAAATGAGTGTGGCTGATTTTGGGAACAACAACTGGCTCTAGTTGGGGAACTTCCATCGATTGTAATTTGAAATGATCGAAGGGAGTAAAATCTAGTCTCTAAGTGCCTTCATCCATGTCATTGGGCCATGAAGTCAAGTTACTAAAAAGAAAAAGACACAAAAATCTAAACAAATGAACAAAATAAAAATAAAAACTATACAAATATACAAACGAACTTATTTGATACTTCAAGAATTGAAGTGCTTCAGATGCTACTCACTGTGAGGTAGTGAGAATGGTGTTTCATCTTGATATTCCAGTAAGAAACTATTTTCACCACTGATTTGATGAATGGAAAATGGACCTCTCCACAAGGAATCAAATTTTCCATGCATTCCTTTTGGTTCTCTCTTCTTATCCCATAACAAGACTTGATCTCCAATCTGAAACTCATGAATCCTTATTTTCCTATCGAAGAGTTTTTTTACCTAATTTTAATGTTCATCAATATCAGGGACACTTGGTCGAAAGACTAGCTCAATAGTGTACTTGTTCCCTTTGAAATCTTTATGAGGAATCATGAGGGTTGTAGAGACAGTCAAGGAATCAACACGATCATTAAACTCTCTTGATACTGTAGAAATATTGAAAGCATCAAAAATTTCAATACAATCTTATACAAGATTGAAATAATTTTGTAGTCTTTCATTTTTGGTTTGGTATAGACTTCTCACTTGACAAACCACCAATTTAGCATCTGCTTGGACATGAAGAATTTTAACACCTTTAGTACGAGCAACTTTTAATCTGAGCAACAATGATTCATATTTGATGGTGTTATTGGTATTGTCAAATTATAACTTATATGAGTAAGGGAAAATATCTCCTTGTGGGGATATAAAAACAATTTCGGCTCTAGAACTGGTAGAAGAACAAGTGCCATCAAATTTTAAAATCCAAACATCATTAGAATTTGATCTTCTTAAAGATTTCTCTTCATTAGTGAGGGAAGATTCCTTTTTACCTAAAATTTTCTCTAAAATTTCTTTTGATTTTCTATTTAAATTATTTGAATTTTCACCTAATAAACTTTCGTCTGATGAGCTAAAAACATCTTCAGTGGATAGAAAATAATTACCCATTCTTGAGGATTCAAATAAAATTTAAGCTTCAAGTTTTGACGTTTGGGTAACAATATATTTTGACTCTTTCTTAGGAAGAGACTTTTGCATGATGCCTTTAATAGGTATCCTTGCTTCAAATAGATCCATGTTCAACTCTCCACCTACATCTTTGCAAAAATTGCATCCGAGTAGAATGCCATAGGAAGCTGGAACATCAGCCACTAAGATTGTCATCTTAATCCTCTTATCTGGAAAAGTCATAAATGCAAATTAAGCATCTTCGATTTGAATCAAAAGTGGTACTTACTTGTTTTCCATGGAGAAACATCTCCCAAAAGTCTTAGTTAAAGTAAGACCAAGAGAATCTGCTACCTTGGTGAGCATAACATTATCAGAGGCTCTAGAGTCTATTATACAATTGTTCAACTTATGACCATTTATTAGTAGAGAAACATAGAAAGGTTCTATTTTTCTAGGGGTAACAAGAGGAGTAGCAACAAGATTATTTTGAGTAGATTTATTCTTTGGGGGATCATGAGTCACTTTTAGAAAATCTTGTCCTATAGGGATGATTTTGTTTTTGATGTATTCAACCAACCTATCAAACTATTCAGGATTAGCTTGTAAGTATTCAACTTTAGACATTTAGATCTTGGTCTTCCTAGCATGATCAATTATGTCAAAAAACTAGAATAAACTAGAAATAAAGGAAGGAAGTCCATCATTATAATTTTTATTTGATGTGGTACTGGTCTGAAGAATAGAAGCAAAAGGTACATGATTATTTGAGGTACTTACTTGTTTATTTGCCATCAGGTCCTTTGATTTGAAATGCAATGAAGTTCCTCATTTAGAAATTGAGATCACTGGCTGAGGTTCTTCTTCTACTTTTCCCTTATCAACTTGTTGAGTTGACTGATTTTGGGACCTAGTAAAAATAGCATATGATCCATCAAACACTTTTCCCTTTTTTGTAGCTTCATCTTGGTAATCCAGAAAACCAATGTTAGCGTCACCAGATAATTCCTCTTCTCCTTCTACAAAGAGATTAGAATCATCTTCTTGGTCCAACTCAGGTTGGAAAGAGAGATCATGTTCGGCTTCATGATAACCAACTGCTGAATTGATCGATGTTGTTTCAATGACAAGCTTTCCCTGTGTGGGAGGAAGATGATTGGATTGCCCTTGATTTTCGATAGCATTGCCTTGATATGAGTTATTGGGAAATGTCCTCCTTGGTATATCTCTATAGGAAGGAGGAGTAGACATACATTGGGACATTTTCCTTTATAGAGATGGCAATTCATTTGCTAACTTTTGTATCATAAGATCGGTGGTGCTTGTGGAAGAACTTTTAGCAGATGAGGTAAATATATTTTTAATAGAATCTTTTCTTATCTTACCTGCAAAGATAAGATCATCTTCGACCTTAGTAGCTAAAATATGAGCTACAAAAAGATCTATAGGGCCAGCCCACCTTAACAAAAAAAGTCACTTCGAGAAGTTGAGAATTGATAAAGAAGTACTTAAGATTTTTTGGTGTTGGCTGAGCAATTACATGGATCTTGTTCCTCAGTTTATTGAATTTAGCAATGAAGTCTCACATAGGCTCATGAGGCTCTTTCTTGATTTGCGTAAGCTGAGCCAATAGGGCATGTGCATCTTTTACGGGTTTGAACCCAGCCTCAAACTTGGCCTTGAGAGTGTTCTAATCAATTATAGTCTGAACTTGAAGATGATAAACCCAATATATGGCAGGGCCTTACAATATTTCTACAAACAATCTTACCGCTATATCTTCATATTCAACACCTATCACACCATAGGGTATGTAGAAAGCTATAATATGCTCATCAAGATGAAATTTCTCATCACCATATAACTTGGGAAAATTATTTCTTGAACTACGAGATAGTTCATGTAAAGGTGGGGTTAGATTTACGAGGTTAAAAGTGTTATCCAAAGGGCCTTGGGATGCCATGATATGATGATTAAAAGGAGGGATAACAAACCTTTGTGGAGTATGTATAGACAAATCTTTGCTAGTAGTAGAACTAGAAGCTTCACCTGGTATTAGAGACCTGACATTGGTAGGAGGAAAACTCCTAGTTCACTGAAAGCAAGATTGTGGAGGAAAAAGATCAAAATTATTTTGTTGCACCAAATCAAATATAAGATCAACAATACCTTGAGCTCTCTGGCTTCATGTATACCATGGATTTTCCAAAATGTAGAATGGAAAAGAACTAGAAATGCTTCAATTTGAAACATGAAACTTCAAATTATGCATTCTTCCCTAGTGGAGTTACCAAAAACTGTTGGGTGAATATTTTGTCGCCAACTAACTGAAGAGAAAATGGATATATCAACCATAGTGCAATGAGATAAATCTCTCTTCTCATCAAGGGGAGGCTCCCTATAAACTATCATAAACTTAAATTATACCAAATATTAACTCAGGGGTGAGATCATATCATCCATTTCTCTTTTTTTAGAAATGATGTTCACAAAATAAAGGAAAACTTCTTTGATATTAACTGAATCTACAAGAAACCTACGAGAGCACAAAGTCTATTGTTGATTCTCTTACTAATTTATGACTTATATCATAGTAGAATGAGGTGCAACCCAAAGTCTTCACCAAAAACTACAACAAAGTATAAAATTACAAAAGATAAAAGTAGTTTAAATCCTTTCCAATATCCTTTGTTCTAAAACACTAAAACACAAACTAAAGACAATTATAGTAGCACAAAGTCTCCATAATTAGCTTCAAAATATCTATCTAATTATTTTCACTTACTCTACTTATTTGATTAGATAGATAATATTATACTAGGAAAAGGACACAAGGACAATTTCCTATATAAGACAAGTTATTTCAACACAAAGTTTGAAAGGTTAATTGCATTCTCATTCACTTGATAAAATTTCATTTACAATCTGAGCTCAAAGTCTCAAAATGCCTTTCAATTTTGGTAGAGTTTTGCTTCTAATAATTAAGAGATATTCATTACAAAAGAGGCCCTCTTTATTTATAGGGAGATGCCTTGAGGATTTAAAAAAAAAAAACCCAACTATTTTGACTTAGTCAAAGATAGGAGTCCTTGTTGACTTTGGACTTTCCATATTTTTACATGTAATTACATACGCAAAAAGAACATGTAAAAATGTCTAGAGCGGTTGCGAAAGTACATCTGAGAAGTAGAAATTAAATCAAAGAAAAATTGATTCAATTTGTATCCCCATCTTTCTTCATGTGAGCATCATACATAGTGAAATCCGCTTGCATCCCAATATTTTTTGGATTAACAATGTTTTTGAAAATCATCTTAGCTTTGACCATGACATCTTTTGTTGCTATGACTGATTTGGCATGACTAGCTAACTTGGTCTTCAAATTATCCAGAGTTAACTGATTATCTAAAATGTTGTCTATGGAGTTTATTAGAAATTTCTTATCTTCAAATTATTTTTGGAACATACCTTCGAATTCCAGAATCATTTCTTCTACTGAAAAGAATTGGTTATCTTGTGATGTAAGTTTACAAGGTAGCTCCTCCAATTTGTGCAAAATACTGACATCACTTTGATCACTGAGTCTCCATAATTAGCTTCAGAATATCTCCCAGATTATTTTCACTTACTCTACTTATTTGATTAGATAGATAATATTATACTAGGAAAAGGACACAAGGACAATTTCCTATATAATACAAGTTGTTTCAACACAAAGTTTGAAAGGTTAATTGCATTCTCATTCACCTGATAAAATTTTATTTATAATCTGAGCTCAAAGTCTCAAAATGCCTTTCAATTTTGGTAGAGTTTTGCTTCTAATAATTAAGAGATATTCATTACAAAAGAGGCCCTCTTTATCTATAGGGAGATGCCTTGAGGATTTAAAAAAAAAACCCAACTATTTTGACTTAGTCAAAGATAGGAGTCCTTGTTGACTTTGGACTTTCCATATTTTTACATGTAATTACATACACAAAAAGAACATGTAAAAATGTCTAGAGTGGTTGCAAAAGTACATCTGAGAAGTAGAAATTAAATCAAAGAAAAATTGATTCAATTTGTATCCCCATCTTTCTTCATGTGAGCATCATACATAGTGAAATCCGCTTGCATCCCAATATTTTCTGGATTAACAATGTTTCTGAAAATCATCTTAGCTCTGACCATGGCATTTTTTGCTGCTATGACTAATTTGGCATGACTAGCTAACTTGGTCTTGAAATTATCCAGAGTTAACTGATTATCTAGAATGTTGTCCATGGAGTTTATTAGAAATTTCTTATCTTCAAATTATTTTTGGAACATACCTTCAAATTCCAGAATCATTTCTTTTACTGAAAAGAATTGGTTATCTTGTGATGTAAGTTTACAAGGTAGCTCCTCCAATTTGTGCAAACTACTGACATCACTTTGATCACTGAGTCTCCTTGAAGATTTGAGGTCACTGATCAACTCTCCAAGCACCCAACTCCTATATGTTAATTCCTCTTTAGTTTTAGTGTAAGAGTCTCTATCAGTAGTGACACCAATGGATATTAGGGTGCTTATTTTTAGTTTCCTCATATCCACCCATTTATCAAGAGACTTTTTAGTGCTTTCAATATCTAGAGAATTAGCATTAATGAGATCATCAAGTTCTTCTCTTATTTTTCTCATTTTATCTGTCTTCTCAGATAACTCTATGAGTAAGGAAACTCCTTGTGAATGCATCTTATCCAAGTAATTTTCAAGTACTTTTCCCTTGAGGTAGGTCTTTTCTGCTTTTTGAATAATGGGGTCTTCTATAGAAATGACCTCAAAAGCTACCATTTCTAAAGTGAAAGTGATTCTCTTGATCACAGCAGTCAATTTCTCCACCATCTCTTTGTAGTAATCCTTCATTTCTTTCTCTCCGTCAAATTTTTGAATCAAGATGTTTATGGCTGACTGCATATCACTCTTGGCACTCTCATGAGTTATATTGCCTAATTCAACTCTAGAGATAGAGTAATCAGTTATATCCAAATTTTCAATGGCTGGATCCTATGGACGCCTTGAAATTTCTATAAATTTGTGTCCCTTATCCCCAATCATTTTTGAAAAAATCTTTAGCTTCTTTGGAGCCTTGGCTTTTACTGGCATCAGCGTATTGAAATCAAAGTCATCTAGAGAGATAGCTTGTTTTTTCATTTTGGGAGTATAAGTTGATAACCATGGTGGGAACACATAAGTGCTTTAATTAGGATCTATCTCCATTATCAGCATCATTGGAGCTATACTTACACAAGTAGTGGAAACAATAGGTGAAGTATCAGTAAAAACTACACCTTTTACTAAGTGATTAAAAGTAGAACCATATCTGATATGAAAAGAGGGGGATGACAAACTGGGAATCAACCCTGAGGAATGAAGAATATATTTAAAAGTGCTATGAGGGTCGTCAAAAATCATTTTAGAAGAAGAGGGTGATCTAGAAGAGGGAATATTAATTGGAGAAATAGGTGAAGGAATTGCAATGGGTGTGTCAGGCAGGGGAGAAGAGATTCCTATTTCTTGTTGCAGATTCTCTTGTGGAGATAAAGCTTCCTCTCCTCATTGATCTGTAGGCCTATCATCAGTCTCCATCTGTTTCATTGTTGGTTCTTCAACACTTTGTTTCTCAACCTCCACATCTTCTATTTTTGACTCTTTCTCCATAACTTTTGACTTGTTCATCACAAATATGATTTTAGGCTTATGTGGTTTGGAAGAAGAAGGAACATCACTTTTATTCTTCATCCTATTTTCTATTTTTATTCTTGTTTCCTCTTGAAATTTAGCTTCTGAACCTATGGTGAATTCCTTCAAAGTGATTCCTTTATTTTCAAACTAATTATTGGTATTTGCCAATATAGGTTCAAATCTTTTTCTCAAGGAAGTCAACTCCTTTTATGACCATTAGATTGGAGGAAGAGGGGCACTGGCAATATTTTCAATATTTTATCTGTCATTAATTAAATTTCCATCATCCACTAAATTCTCAGGGATATCAACAAGTCCTAGATATTCAATCTACTCAAGAGATAATCTATTGTAGTCTATTTTCCTGACATCTTTCGCTATTCTCAAATCTACCCAAATATCTTCAATCATAGGTTCATGAAATTGGGTTTTTCTCCTGATTATTTACTTTATGCCCCTATAATCAAAATTCTATCTTCTTTTGAACTACTTCATGGTTACAAGCTGCATTTTAGTTTCCATAACTCTAGCTTTCCTAGTGGTTAACACTAAAAACTTGCCAATTTCAATTGGGAACCTAAAACTGGGCTTCTTTTGTTCCATCTGTTTATTATGCATGATGATTATTTGTTTACATATTTATATGAAGACTAATTTTTCTGAGGGGAATCTTGGGAGCATATAAGGATGACCTTGGAAAAAACCAACCCTCAGGTATGAGAAAGAAGGAAATTGTAAGAACATACATCCAAAATTATTCACAACTATCCAGGCCTCATCTGACATTCTTATTTGTTCTAATTGAGGATCAAAGAGACACAAAAATACTACAAAAAAAGCATCATTTACTCTCCTAAAATGACGAATGGAACCCCTCAATGTTAACTAAGAGTAGTATTGATGCATTAGGATTACTCTCCTATCTCCTTCTAATGTTAAACCTGAAAAGGTTCTCATTGAAGCTGTAATATATACCAGATAAGAAGTCATGTAGAATTTGAAGTTAGTGGATACCTTCATCAATTTCTCATGTAGAGCATTGCTGACTTGTTCTCCCCAGAAGATGAATTGTTTGCCTTGGAGAATTATCTCGATGAAGAGATACATCCACTCATGAAACTGTGAGGAAGAGGGCAAAAATCTTACGCTACTGAGGAGAGTTATTAGATCACCAAATTCTTTTGTAAAGTCACTTCTTGGAAAACTTCATGGCCACCTTGACAAATTTTCCCTTGGAGTCTTAAGCCATTTATTTTTTATTACTTTCTTTGCTGTTTTAGGACTTTGTCATAATCTCTTTGTGCCTCAACAAAGTCAAGCTTTATCACTTCTATAGTAGGAGGGCACGTGAACACTTTATCAATGAATTTAGGAACCAATCTAATTATCACATTTCCATTAGTGTCCAACACAGCCTTGATATCCTTATTAACTAAACACACTGAATAATGAATTCTATGTTGTGAGCCACTATAGGAAAAGAATATACCAAATGATTATTACTTTTGATTATCTTCTTCATTTTAGAACTGGGATTGCTTGACCTAGTTCTTTCCACAAACTCAACCATGTCCACATGACCAATCTCTGTATCTCTAATGTCATCGATATTAAAAGTTATCGAGGTGATTAGAAAAACACCTTGATATTTATACTTCATTGCCTTTGACTTCTTTAGAGAAAGCTCTGTCATCTAAAAGTGATTTTATTAAAAGGATGTTGTTGAAGAAGGATCCATAGAAGAAACTGCAACAAAATCCATGATCATGTAATTAGGGAAAATACTGGCAATCTAGGAAAACTACATGTCGATGATCACGTCTATGGGGATGTACTTGAAAGGGCTAAACTATGAGCAGGCCAAAAAACTAGAGGAAAAGTAGGCTCAGAAAAGCAATACTGAAAATTCCCTAGAGTTAGAAAAATTCAAGAGGCTATTTGCATGGGTGGCAAAAATTGCCACCCTTGCATATTGGGGGGGGTATTTTGCTTCGATGGCAAAAATCATTAACATTGTAGGTTGATGCATATAGGGGCGGAAAAATTTGCCTCCTTTGCATGTCGATGATAACATTTGTGTGGAAGTGGAAAAATTTGATGCCTTTACATGTGGTTGCGTGTAGTGATGGAATTTTTTTTTGACGTTGCATATGAATTGGAATGATGTCTAAGTGGCAAAATTTGTCGCTACTACAAGGTAACATGGGGGAAAGTTTTGTCAGTTATTTTTGCCACTCTTGCTGGTTATAACTCACTCTTAAGTGATAGAATTTGATTTTTTAGGCATTTACTTGTAGACTTGTCTTGAAACATGAGGGCAGCTATCAACCAAATGATGAGTAAACTTAGGTCAAGTAAAAATCGAGCTGACATGCATTATGAAAACCTAGGATGTGCACTAGAGTTTTGATGACTTCAGCCACCAAGGCTCACTAGGGAAAACAAAAACAAGGGAGGAACAACAAAAACCAAAATAAAAAGAAAATAAAAGCTTAACCTAAAGGAAAAGAAAACTAAGAAAACCAAAACAAAAAAGACTAAAAACAAAACTTACCCAGCAATTTCAAAATCCTAAGCTCGAAGTTGGTGAATTCGTAATCCTACTTATTCATGCAGTTGAATGATTACAAAGAAGAGTCTCAAGAAACTTAAAATGATCAAAATAATAATAAAATGGCATTTAAATGCCCCAAACTAAGTTCCAACCACTCGATGCACACGACCATAAATGCCGTGTTAGTTTTGAGATTTGTGAAAGCTTGTGCTCAGGAAGCAAAAATCACCACCCTTATATGAGAGGGGAAAAATATGCATGGGTGGTGAAAATTTCCACCTGAGCATGTGCTGGGGAAAAACACGTAGCAGCATTAAAAAATGCTATTATTGCATGAAGAACATGTAATAGCGTCAAAAAATGCCGCCATTACATGAAGAACATGTAATAGCATTAAAAAATGCTGCATTACATGAAGAACACCAAAAATAAAATAAAATGCAGAAGCAATAGAAAATGTCACCAATGCATGGGGAAAAGGAAATTTTATAACACCTTAAAAATGACCAAAATTGACATTTTGATCAGACAAAGACTACAACGGGTTTAACATTTTTTGAGAAAACATGATGAGGGAGTGTTGAAAACTTTCCCAAGATTTTAGTCAACTTCACTTGAGAACAAGAGAAACTTGCCTCGAATGACAAATTTAGAGTGAGGATTACGAAAAAGGATAAGTTTAGTAGGGGTTGTCCACAAAAAGAGCATGGCTGATTTTGGGAACAACAATCATGAAGGAGGTTATTAAGGTCAACCCAACCCATTACAATTTTCTCTTTTTTTATATATTTTCAAGCTTCCAAAGTGCCCTTAATGTTTATAAAAAATAAAACCAAAAATTATTCATAGCATAATCCAAAATTTGACATCCCAAATTATTCATCACACACATATGCATATGATAGATTTTTCCCAAATCTCTAAATAACGACCATGTAATGAATGCCAAATTTTTGTAGAGGTAGAATGAGAGCTCTAAAAACAAGAAAATTCCACACAAAAAAAAGTTTGCATTAGCCACTTTAGGAAAAAATAAAGTACATATAGAGTGAGATTAGGTCACCAAAAAGGAAAAACCTTAACTCACAATTAGAACCCACTTAAAGGTAAATGACCCCTAATGACTTAATTAAATAACCTAAGTAAGATGAAAAGATGTGTAGGTAAAACCACTAGGTGGGAAAAATCCTACACTGACACCCTCCTAAAACATAGCATAGGTGTGTAGAAGAATTATCTCCCAATAATGAGGCTAGATGAGGTACCCCAGTACAATGTAACTCCCATAAACTAGGGTAAAGGATAAAACCCATAGGAACAAAAATCCTCCCCAAAAAGAGAGAAAAGAAGATAAGAGGGATAAAAATCCCCATTAAGGTCTAAACTTGATTGTAGCCATCTGGTATCCCCTAGAAGAATGCTCAAAAGTGACTATGAATCAGAAGTAGATGCAGTGAAAAGTGGATTACCCTAAAATAATGAGTTTGTCTACCAAGTGCTTGATGGATCTTTAACCAAGGTGTAATTATTATGAAAGGAATGATCCATATACTACAAGGTAGGAGGTGTAACTTCTCTATGCCAAGATGGTGCTATAAAATTAGAGATGAAGAAGGTCTACAAAATCCTCTGTAATTATGGAATAGACTACTTAATATCTAATGTGTCCTAGATTAGCAGACCGTTACTCTGTAATGTCAGAAGTAGACCAGAGGTAGGTAGATCAAGAAATAACTCTTGAATATTTGAAATATGACAAGGAGATGATGGTGGTGTGTTCACTTCACTATTGTAGTCATCTATAGAAGAAGAGTTGTCAATATCAGAAAGAAGCTCAGGCTCATAAGTGTCAATAGGTATAGGTGAAACTAAAGAGGAATCTAAAGAATTTGAAGGAGAGTTAAGACTAAAGTGTGAGAATATATATAGTCAAGTCTGATGATCAACCATTTCCATAGCCAAAATAGTATCACTATGCAACTCCCTGATGTACACTACATCTAGATTAAATTCAACTCACATGCTCAGACCGAGGTGAGTGATTTGGTAGACTGATAGGAGATTAGTTAAAAGTGAGGGCACACTTAGAACATTATTGAAGGTTCCATCACTCACTTCAGTAGACCCTCTCCCAAGAACTTTTTTAGAAGTGTTGCCACCCAATTATATAGAGGACATGTCACATGGTTCCAAAGAACTGAACTCAATCTGTGAAGAGGCCATGTGATGTGAAGCACCAGAGTCAATGACCCATGTAGGAGGAGTTGGAGGAAAAATTACAACTAAGGCTTTGCCCTTATGTTTCCCCTTATTATTCTTTTTTTACTTTTATTTGCCAGAGTCATTTGCCTTAGTAGATTCATGGGTTGATAAGATCGTTTGATAGAATCTTGAACACCTATGTTGTTATGAATAAGAAGTCTAGAAAGGCGGTCAATTTATTTCTTCAAACATTTACTCTCATCATGCTTACCTGAACAATGCCCACATTTGATCCAATATTTCTTAGGCTTATGATGGGAAGAATAGGTCACATTGTTTGATTTGGAGGTAGAAAGATTTTCACCCTTCTCATCCTTTTTCTTGATCTACTTTCTCTCTCTATTGTTAGAATCCTTATCTTTCTTAGCAAGCAATACATGATATTTAGATGAATTCACCATGCCAATTTGTATTAACTTATTGTGCTCTCGAATCAGGTTAACAAAAAAGGTATCTAAAGAAAGCATCTTCTATGCAGTGTCAAGAGCACTCTTAGTGGCATGGAAAGCAGACATAAATATAGAATATTTAGGACCCACTTTAGAGAGTATTGAAAAAACAATTTGTTTGTCTTTATTATCAATTCCACATGTTTTCAACTGCAATCTCAAAAGTCTGAACTTGGTGAAAAAATATTGAAGAGTGTCAAAGTCATCTGGGCTCAATTTGATGAGATCATTTTCTAGCTCATGTCCTTTCATCACATCTTGCACTCCAAAGAGCTTGGATAGTGTGGTCCACACTTCATTAGGTGTTTTTGTAGATTCAATGTGAATGAGTAGATTTGGGAAGATTGAGAGACACAGTAGTCCACATATTTTATCACAATGGTTAAACCATTTGATTTTCGCTCTAGCATCAGTAGGTTTGGTCTCAATGCCCATTGTAATTTGATGGTGACCTTTGGATTTCAAGATAACTTCCATTCTAGGTTTCCATTCATGATAATTAAATGGTGTAAGTGGACTAATAGAGAGTGAATCCATAGTGCAAAAGTAAATACTGTTGTAGTAAGTAAAGAGGTAATACAAAAAGAAAGAATGCATGCACTACAAACACACAAGTACCTCCTTAGAACTATCAGGTAATGACTCCCCCTAAATGTCTCAAATACAAGCATGCTCATATAAATGTCAGATTCAACTAAAAATGCATCTTGAGCAGTAGGTGCATAAATACAAGGAAAAAAGGAATGTCAAATACAACTGATAATGCATTCAAGAGTGTACAAAAAATATGATTTTTTTTTTATAGATGTGGAAGGCCCAATGATAGGTCCAATGTGTAGAGCATAAAAAACAAGAACTTTTGAAGAAAATGACACTCAAAAAGGAGTTAATGATCAAAAGTTATGGTACTTACAAGTTCTTACTTTGACATATTCCTAGACCCTTTCCAAAATTAGAATTTTTTTCCCAGTGTTTTTTACCCAAAAATCCAAAAATAGAAAAAACATTAATGTATTTATTCATTATCTTTCACCTAAAATTTGATGCCCACTTGAACATCATGCAAGTTTCCAACACTGCTTTACTTTGGGTTTTCCAACTGCTTCAACTTCAGGGTTTCCAATTGCTTTAACTTCAGGTTTCCCAACTACTTCGACTTAAAAAAGGTAATAAGTTGTCAAATTTTGAAAACCCAAGTGGGTTTATGAATCTTCATGACTTATTACTTGTAAAGCAAGTAATGAATAATAAGTAGTTGACCTTTGAAAACCTAGATGGGTCTTCTTAGTGTATTTCAGGTTCTTCAACCTGCACAACTTCAGAGTTTTAAATAACTATAACTATTGAAAAAAGTAATAATTTATCGACCCTAGAAAACCCAAATGGGTCTAACAAGAAAGTAATCGGGGTTAAAAAACATGATTAATTATAAGCTATCACCTTGGAGAAGCTTGATTACTTATAAGTAAGAACACTAGAGAAACCCGATTTGGTTTATGAGCAAGTAGTCAAGTAGTCAGGGTTGAGAAACTCAATTACTTATAAATTGTTTCCTTGGAGAAGTTTGATTACTTCCCTACAGTGTAAATTGGGTTCTTGAACAACTATGACTTAAAAAACAAGTAATGATTAGTCATACCTAAAAAACCCAAATTGGACTTGGGAGAAAGTAATGCACCCCATAGAACCCGAATTGGTCTTATGATCAAGTAGTGCACCGTAAAGAACCCAAATTAGTCTTGGGAGCAATTAATGCATCCCAAAGAACCTGAATTGGTCTGCAGGCACCAAATTGGAGATAACATGCTTGATTACTTGTCTATATAGCACTGTACCAACAAGCAGAAATTGGATTTTTTAGAAATATGCGTGAACTTTCTCAAAAAACTAAAGACAACCCATTTGAGGTCTCGAAAAACCCAGAAAATATATGTAGATGGTTTTTTGATAAAAGGATGTCTGATATGAGTTTTGAGGTAGTTTTCATAAAACACCTCCAAGTTAAAAAATGGCGGCCCTACAGTATGAAAAAATAGCAAGGTGAATGCAGCAGAATCTTACCAAAGGAGACAAACACATGAGGCTATAAAAAAAGCTCTGATACCATGACAGCTTTTATCAAGATCTCTGAATCACTGCCATGTGATGAATGTTGATTTCCTGTAGAGGTAGAATGAGAGATCCGAAAACAAGAAAATTCCACAAAGCAAATGTTTGCATTAACCACTTTAGGAAAAGAGAAAGAACATATAGGGTGAAATTAGGTCACTAAAAAGATAAAACCCTAACTCACAATTAGAACCCACTTAAAGGTAAATGACCCCTAATGACTTAATTAACCAACCTAAGTAAGCTGAAAAGATGTGTAGATAAAACCACTAGGTGGAAAAAATCCTACACTGACAGAATAAGATTTGTCAACAACCAAATGTTTTGTCATAGTCAACTAGGGCATATCCGATTTCAACAAACTCAAGTGGCTTACGTTGTGGTCCACTTATAGTGGCCATGTCCAAAAATATTCTTTGAAATTTCTTATGATCTCTCACCATAAGTATTCTTTGAAATTTCTTATGATCTCTCACCATAACTATTCTATCTTTTTATGCTAGTCATTAAGCATACTCAATTTGGACAATTCCATGGTCAACAAACATGACCAACTTATGCTTCTATCAACTTACAATGGTCTAGTCCAGAGGTAGTTTAATATTTTGTTCTTGATCCAAAGTATGCACAATCAAATCTCCTATTGATTTACACTTAAATGTATATGAAATAGTGAACATAAATCTTTGTGTGAGCTAACTATATATATTATAAGTATTTTTATAAAAAATATAAACTTTTTGTATTTATCAATTGTTAAAGTCAAAATTGTTGATTAATTTGCATATTTATGATTCTAATATCTATCTAGTTTCAAACCTATAATCATACAAAATATAATTTTATTATAAAAAAAATTAAAAAAAAAAATCAGGTAAAAATAAAGGTCCATTAATCCCACTTTAGAAGTTTAAATATTTAAATAGAACTAAAAATAAATAAAAAAAAGGTAATATTATTCAACGTGTAAGGTATTCTTCATGGGTTTCGAACCTTGTCCCAAGTAGAAATAAAAAGAGTCATTTTAGGATGTGTGATGAGTTTATAAATTCGAATAAGATGTTTTTGGAATACATTTAACACTTGTCTAATATGCATCATATTTCGCAAAGGTAACTATATCATAATTTATGTCAATGCTAGATGGGTTTTATTTATATAAATAAGTTGATATAAAATAATTAAGGAGAAACAATATAACATTTATGATACCGGAGGGGGTTATGTGAACATAAGGATTCTTTTTGGGCATTTGAATTTTATGGAAACATTTTAAATAGAAATGGATTATGCATTCATTGGCTTGATTGTCGATTTCCTTTGGGCATATAATTTTATGAAAACATTTTAAATCGAGATGGATTATACAGTCATTGGTTTGATTAGTGGGATTATGTGGTTTATCAAGATAATATTATTTTTAATTTAAAGGGGGTCAAAACACTTAGAATATTTTGAAAGTGTTTTTCATAAAAATATATAATATGGGATATTTTTAAATACTAATAAATTTGCTTTGGTTTGGGAAGAGGGAAATATCATTGTCTATATTATCTCAAAAAGAGTGATTATTTATTTTTAATGGGTAAAAATAATTTATGTAATCTTTGTATCATGTTTTGAAAAAATTATGTAATCATTTTTTGTCAAATTAACTTGTTGGACTTTTTTTTAATAAATTTTCAAAGAATAAAATTTTAATCACAAAATTTTTAAAAAAATATTATAACATTAAATGTACATCTAAAACTAATCAATCATTCATAAATATAAAAAAACTATTAAACAATTTATTATATTATTGAAAAGTTTTAATTATATCAAATAATTTTAAATATTCCCATTTGGTTCCTTAAACATAGTGGTCACTATTGAAGAATAATTAAAAAAGACTTGGACAACTCATTTTATTCTAAAGCAATTAATTACATCATGTTGAGTTAAAATATTCTATAGTGAAGAAGTAAGTATTTTTAATAGTAAGGATGTGAAAGATTCTAGGATCTATAATCTAATTTCCAAGGTGAGAGCATTTTTTCCCCACACCAAGGTTAAACATAATTTGACCCAACATGAGACCCGAATAAAAAGGTGCAAATGGGTTTAAAAATTACAAGAGTTTAATATTGATGTGCATACTTCCAACATCAATACTTCCAATCTTGTAAGGGGGAAATGATTAATTATTTTAATTATTAAATTGAATCTTGAAGTTATTCACGTGAATATATTATGTAAATTAGTTTGGAAAAGTGACATCATTTAATATTTAAAACATTTTATTTGTCTTCTTGATTTAAATTATTAAGTTGATTTTTTATAAATAGTTGTTGTTTAAGAGCAGATTAGTACGGATGAATTTGAAAATAATTCTCAAAAAATGAAGATGAAGATTTTAAATTGGTTAAATAATTTTATTGCGAGATGTGAAAAGGTTATTATGCAGTGATATTTACAACTCAAAAAATCATCAAAGCTATTTATTGGTGGCTTTCATTGTTCAAATACATAGTAAAAAGGATGATAAAGTGCAACCCTTTTAAAACGTTTTTTCTTTTTTCTTTTTTTCTTTTTTTAAGAATGAAGGAATTTGGAGCTTTCTCCCTTATACTATTTATCACATAATATCTATTCCAAAAATGATGAAAGGATTTCATAAATGAAATCAATGAAACATATAATGCTAGTCATAGGTGGATTTTAGTTGTCTTCAATTACTTAAAAAAAATGGGTTGAATATATCTTAACTAGGAATGTCACTAATAAAGTAGCGATGAATTTATTAAAAAATAATGTAAGCGAAAGGTATGAGGTTCCTTTAAAAATAAATCATTTATAATTCCCAATATTTTGGAGTGAAGCTTTTGCTGGAGATGCATGAAAAAATTAACATGACCTACTACTCAAAATAGTAATTTTAGAGAAATGGACAAGCTAAGTTAAAATAAAAACTTGATTAAAAACTACCCACTTTCCTATTTTCACAATAAATAAATGAAGTGTAAATCA
Source organism: Torreya grandis (assembly GCA_037957365.1). Classification (NCBI taxonomy): domain Eukaryota; kingdom Viridiplantae; phylum Streptophyta; class Pinopsida; order Cupressales; family Taxaceae; genus Torreya; species Torreya grandis. The sequence goes on from JARHVA010004596.1 coordinate 1,103,329, forward strand.
TATCTATGCAAAAAGAATCAATCAAATAATTGAATTTGATGAGATTAGGAGTATAAAAATTGTTTTGTATATAATCAAACATAATAAATCCTAATATATAAAAAAGTAAAATCACTTTCAAATTGATATGTCACACAAATACTACATTGCCTGCCAATTAAAAATTGCCCACTTTCCTATTTTTGTAATAAATAAATGAAGAGTAAAATTATAACTATACAAAAAGAATCAATCAAATCATTGAATTTGATGAGATCGGGATAGATTCACATGCGATATGTTAGAATTTAAATTAAAATATCAAAAGTCTATTTGATTAAATGGAAAGAACCAAGGATTTCTAAGTAGGTGGCTTAGTATTCCTTTGGGACAATAGAAATAAAAAAGGGAACCATTACAACTTTGATCCAATGTGGACTAGACCTACACAATAAATATCAGAATTGGAGAGAATACATATTTCATTATAGATCTATATAGCGAGTTGTTAGAGTTTCATGTCAGTAGCAAGTACTTCAAACATTTTTTCATTTGTAGGTTACATTTGAATTATTTGTACAATGTATATAAGTGTGGTTTTTTCTTTCATATTTTTTCTCTTTCCTTTTCTTTGCTAGATTTGTATTTTAAATAAGTAATTTTTAGAATCATAGTGTGTACAAATTACACATAAATCCTAATTCAACTAAATCAAGTTTTAATTTAAAGGATTCATGAGAGTTTTGTAGCCCAAATAATAAGGCACAAGCCTAATTACAATAGAAGGATTCCTTGATTTTTATATACCCACAAACACCATTTATCTTAAAGATGGGATCAATGTTGAATCCAAAAATATTATATGAGAACATGGATTTTATGAAAAAAATAGTGTATGAATAAAAAATCATAAAATATGCTTTGAGACATTGAAAGTGTTGGAACCCAAAATATCCCTTAACATTTTGGAACACATGTGATCATAAGGTGAAAAAATTACAATGGATGAAGAATGCTTTGGTCACCATCATAAATTTTTTATGGTTTACTTCATTCATTTATGGTCTCATGTATATGGTTAGTGATCCGCCTACCCCATTGGTAACATTTTCCACATGTTTATGATTAATTTTTCTCCATTTGGTTCACTCCCCTTGTCATAATGTATTATCAGTTTAATCCATGTTATGCTTGCAACCCACCTAGACTTACTTTATTAAATCAAAGTTTGAATGTGTTCACTAAATTTGATTCACTATATTAGTGTTAGTCATGGTTTATTTCATATCTACAAGATCAAGGGTCACTTTGTAAATATTACTTGTATTTTCCCTCTATGTGTTTAAGTCTGGGTTTACAATGAACTATTAAGTTATATGGTCAGTTCAATATTTTGGTTCCTTATTAGTTGAAAATATTCCAAATCCAACTTGAGACTTGTATAAATTACTTATGGAGCTAATAGAGTTCAAATATGGTTCATGGTGTATGTATTCATTATGTTGATATTCCACAAACGAGGTCTCTGATTCAAGTTCAAATCTGGATAAATTTTGTGACTTAAAAACAAATTGTCCAAAAATAATTTAATTACAAACACAAAGAAAATATAGAGTAGATTAAATATTTTAATGGGTATCCATAAATAAAAATGTCCTTAATGAAATTTGTGACCATGTGGCTAATCAAAAACCTCCACATGATTCGTCCTTATTAACCACATAGTGGGAGGTAAATAATAATCCAAGATCAAAGGATGAAGATATAGGTCAATTATATGATGATGTCATATGGAAGATTTTATTTTATAAGGCTAGGACATTTATGAAGTGAAGGGTTCACTGAGCATTTCACACAAACAAAGAAAAATATATCACAAAATAATAAAATCCATGATGCATCTACGTGGTTATTGATATTCCTAAATAAAAACATAGGTCCATGAGTGATCTGGGAAATAATTCAGGTGACAATTCGGGTGATGGTTCTACCATAATTGATGATGAAACTTCTTGGAGCCATAGCTTTTGAACCATAGCTCTGATTGACTCCCTGTTTGAACCGTTGGAAATATAAGAATGAGGATAATGTGTTGAGATGGCATGATATTTTATCAATAATTTTAAACACTTGAAAACCCAATGGAAGTGCCCCAAATTTCAATTTTAGTAGTGCAGTCTAAAAATAGTAAGTTTCAAAAAATAGTAATTCCTCAAATTTTGTATTGTTTTAAATCATGGGAGTCAAAACACTTAATCTCCCTCAATATTTGTGACCTTCCACATCCTCCTCCTACCTTCAAAATGTATATAAATTCATATGTAACCCAAAATGGAAATCAGACATCTCTTCCTAGAGATAAGCATATGCTTGTATTGCAATCTTGAGTAATAAAACATCTCTTCTTAGAGAATTCATTGTTATTGTGTCATTTCAATGTTCTTGAAATATCTGTCAATCAAAACTTTTGAGTTTTGGATCAATGAGGTTCATGCTCCATGGTCAATTAAAATTTTCCATGTGTTTTAAATATGGAACATTCAAAATATTCTATATGAATTAATCAATAGTCACCATGTGGAGGGGTTACCAAATGCCATATGGATTGGGATTGCTTAGATTTGAGAGGACAAAGGTTGTAGGTATAAAGTGAAAGAATAGACTTTGTGGAATTCACACTCTAGGAATAACTAGAGAAGGCATTAAAAGTAGCCAAGAAGCCAATTATGAATCCGTGATGATATGTTTATACATGTAAATCTTGCATCTAACTCAATCAAAATATCAATAGCATGTGTATAAACAATATATAATCTCTATTTATAGATATATAAGTATAATGTATCAAGTTATTAATATATGTAACACTCAAAGATAAAATGCAAATTAATTTAAGTATATATCCAAAAAATCAAGGGAAATGACTAAAAAGAGCAAGACAAATAGTGGTAACAATAAAATAAGAGTCAAAGTTGATGGAGGAATAAAAAATAAGAAAAAAGGGATGGATATATACTAACCTACAACTTTCCTAAGAATTATACATATAGTGGGGCATGTGACCTTAATATATAATTTGTTATCATCATGGGTAATTTCATGTAGTTTTTTTGGATGGGACACAATAATTAAATTAGGGGGTAACAATCAAAGGAAACTAGTAAAACCAAGAAAAATTAAGGAACCATAAGAATGACACACATACATATATAGGAAAAAAGACACATAAGAAACCAATGAAGAACCAAGGAAAACATATAAACCATGAGAGGAAGTAGAGGAGGAAGGCAAAGCAATGGAAAAAATAAAATATGAAGGTAAATAAGGAAGAAGGTAACTTCAAAATCTAAAAATAAGAATAGAGAAAGAACATAGAAACACTTGAAAAAAATTAGGAATGAAGAAAGACCCAAAAGGGGAACACACACGAAATAAGGCTAAAGAATAAATAATGATTCCTTAAAGCTGATTGAAAAAAATTATAATTAAAGAAAGCAAGAAAACAATTAAATTGACTAAGGATAATGGGTACAAGTAATAAAGATGGCTCACGTTCAAACATATGGTGTTATAAGGAAAGGCTAACCAAGAATTCCAAGTTAATGATTATCAAAATTTATCTAAGTAGACATTTTCATGTCTTTACGGGAAAGGTCTAGATGACTAGGTACCCATGATGCCAAGAAGGATGATAAATAGTCAACATTGTTATCATCATCACTATATTCATCATCAACATAATCATTATCATTGGAAGAAGTTGTGCTAACTTTGGTATCCTTTTGTAAAATATAAATTTCTTATATTTGATGGTATCTTGATTAATTAGATCTTTGCTCTATGATTTTTGTTTTGTATAGGTATGAGAGCTTATGATAACATTATCTTAGTACATGGATGGGCAGGCACTCAGATTTTAGGTGCATTTATTCAATGTTTTATGATGGGTGAACATGAATATGAATCCATCTACACAATAAAATAAAATCCCATGTTAGGGTTTCTTGAAGATCCCAAAATATGGTCCCTATAAGATCTCAAAATATGGTGTTTGAAGATTGAAAAAAATAACAAAATGAAATCCACTACCTATGACTCAAATCTTCAACCCTCACTAAATTTATTCAGAAATGGTTATCTGGGAATATTAATTAGGATGTTGTCAAACAAACAATTGAATAAATTTTCTACCTAGTGTATTTCCTTATCCTTGATACATCTGTTAATGATGTTTTTAGGTTTTTTCAATTGTCCTTATCAATCTCAGTTAGATTTCATGATTTTTACAGTTGGTTTTAAAACCCCAAAAAGAATCAAACCCACAACCATTAAAAAAAAGGATAATAAATCACAAAATTGCTCATAAGCAATCAACATCAAACTATGTGAATCTGAATCTAATAAATGTAGTAAACCCATAAAAATATTAAATTTGAGTCATGAAAATGAAATAAAATTCAAACCATAAAACTGTAAACAAAAACATCTAATAGAGGAATCTTCAAATCAGCCTACAAAAAATACAAATCCAAGGCATAAATAAAAAAATATAGAACCCTAAATAATTTTATCGTCAAATGAAATACAAATACCTTACCTATTTATAGACGTCAAAATTTTCCCTACCTTGCACCACTCCTATATCCAATAAGGGTAGAGGTCACCTAGGCTTTAATTAACCATGTTAGGGTTTGTATCCAATTTAGGGAGGGTTTAAAATTTGATGATTTTACAAGGCATATATTGTATTCAAAAAGGGATGTTACATGCAAAAATATAATTTTTTCTTTTACATATATCTCAAAAGACTCCCCTCGTCCATGCCACACCCACCCAAAGCCATAGAATACAATAAACCATCAAAAAATATTCAATTCTGGACATGAAAGTAAAATGAAATCTAACCCAAAAAATTGCAAACAAAAACCTTTAACACAAGAATAGTCAAATCAAGCTAAAAAAATACAAATCTGAGGCATAAACTAGAAAACACAGAACCCTAAACAACAGTGTTGTCAAATGAAATACAAATACCTTATGTATTTATAAAAGATAAAAAAAGTTCCCTGCCCTACACCACTCTTACATCCAAGAATGGTAAAGGGTACATCTAAGTTTTAATAAACCATGTCAGAGTTTATATCCAACATAGGGAAGGTTTAAACTTCGATGATTTTAGAACATGGATGAGTAGGTATTTGACTTTTAGGTGCATTTATTCACAATTTTTTGATTAACTTCTTTGTTAGCTCTTTAGGTATCACCTCATGTTGAACTTGTGTTGGAGGTTCATCGGTAGTGCCTTGAATAGTAATCACTTTGTTGTCACAAATAAATTGTAATATCTAGTATAATATGTACACAGAATAACTTTCATTTGATTAGGCCATGGTCTTCCAAACAATATTTCACATGTCCAATTATTCGACAATACATGAAAACAAATTAAGATGATCTTAGGACTGACTTTAACAGATAAAATAATATTGTGAATTCTTTGCTGGTATAATAAATACATGATAAATTAGTATGGTTTTATCATTTAGTGATGATAAAGATTAGTTGGTGTAGATACCAATTTTCAAGTTAGAGGTGCCCTGTCATAAACAATAGGTAGGATGGAGACAACATGTGTTAGGTGGTTAAAGTGTCACGTTGGGAAAGAGTGGGAATGTGCTAAGAAAGAGCTAGAACACATTAGAAATTTAGGCTCTGCCATTAAATTACATATTTTGTTTTATTTTTCTTTTTCATCATGCTCTTAATAAGCTTGGTAGTGTGCTAAAACCATATGAACCCAAAAGTACAAAACATGGTAACTATATCTCATTATTAAAGATATATTTTTTTGAAAATAATTGTGTACAATTTTTTTATCGACATTTTGAATTACCCTATGATCCTTCATCACAAAAATTTGTATATAAATAAGAAACTAAAACCCGTATTCCTAAACATTTATACCTTGTATCTCATTATTAATATAAAACACCTAAACATTTATACCTCGTATCTCATTATTAACATACAACACATAAACTTGCAAGAATTCCCATATTTGGGACACATACCCAAGAAGAAATGCAAGATCGTCATCAATGCCCATAACAAGACAGTTTCAAAAACATAACAGCTCAGATAAAGAGGGATTCATGTTTTCACAACAGCAGCAACCAAGCACACAACAAGAAGGGCAATAATCTCTTCAACTGCCTTTGGGGTGCTGGTATGGAGTCCCTATGTGCATAAAAATAGAAGCAAATATATCCCTTTTTATACCACCCCGCTTTGGAGGAAGATGGATTTCATTTCCCTGCTCTGTGCCACCATGACTATGGGTCTTCAAGTTGCCCTCACAAGCTTGCTTCCTCTCCATTTTCCAAACCGCAACAAAAACCAGTCGCAAAATTTAAACAAAACAAGCTTAAAATTAACCGACTCAGACTCACACTGACTCAAAACAGCTCCATTGGCATTATATAGCCGTACAAAGTTCTCTTTGATCAGGTTCAAGTAATCCATGGTTTTAGATTTGACTTGAGTTATAGCCAGGTGGCTATATTCTCCTTCCTTTCCTTTCCTGTTCGTAAATCTTAAATGTAATTTAAAATAAATCTACGTAGTCGAGTAAATGTTAAGTGCGGTTAAGCTTTACGAGGAATAGATGTTGATACCAGTGCATCTTAATCTCGATTACATGACGTCACAAGTTGACATGGCGTCATCCTGATTTCTGCATATTAAGTAAAATAGGTTAGAATATTATTTATTGATAAGATTTTTTCCAAAAGTTAACGTAGGGCATCGGACTTCAATGCTCATAGCAATCCATACTCTTCGGAATAATACAATAAAAAGTATTCTATCGGAAAGATGAATGGACGTTACAATTTACTTTTGATCTTTGCATTCTGTTTAATGGACTAGTTGCTATGTTGCGTGGTGTATGGTTTATTATGGTACAAAAACAAGATCTTTAGAATTAAGGCAATTCTTACACTCATTAAAACTATATGTTCTAAGAAGAGAATAAGGGTTCATGTTTGTACCATCTTTTATTTAATGCTTATCTTGTGGTCATTGTTTTTCAAAAATATTCTTAGAAAAGAAATAGAGGCAATTTTTTTTTTTTTTTTTGATTTTTAAAAAAATCAGTATATATATATATATATATATATATATATATATATATATATATATATATATATATATATAGAGTCCAAGTTTAAAATCAATCATTTAAAAATAAACTAAGTGAGATAATTCATTTGGTTATGGGAATGACATACACATCATAATAGGTACATACTGAATCATTCGTGACATATTATTTTCTATTTTTTATATTTTGGCTCCTTTGTTATTGTGTATGGTTTAAATTTTTCCTTGTTCACAAGAAAGGAAATGCTATAATCATTCCGGTGGACTTTTAATGGATTTTATAGTGTGTTAATATTTATACAATCATTATAAGTTGACTTATTACGGATTAATGATCAATAATGTATTTCATCAGTATTCGTCTCAATTATCTCAATGTATCTTTGTAAAATTAAATCTTCAATTTTATTATTAGAACACTTTAGGATATTGTATAGTTTAAAAAATAATGATATATAAATCTTACATAACAAATCAATCGGATGGTATTCATGGCTCAAAGTCTACATCAAACGAGAAGACCTGACTCAAAACACAAGTATGAACAAAAACAAGGTCGAACTAAACATGACTCTCAAAACCAAATAACAATATTAAGTACAAGCAACAATACTTGAGGGAGGGGGCAAAGGATGATCCTTGTGAGGCAGAGATGGCAGGGCATAAGGATCTACAGAAGGAAGATCCAAGGCCACAGAGTCATTTAGGAAATCCATGGTCATATCAATAGCCCAACCATTAATAGGTTGTATTTGAGTACCAATGCCCACATGAGAGCTTATGTGATTAGGAACTATGTCGAATTTTCCATGTGATGACGGTGAACCCACCGTCCTACATTAAAACAAGTAGAGAAGTGGTTGCAACGATGTAAATGACTTATATGCCTTCGGGAAGGTGATGGCGATGGCCCATGGGGTGGTCCATCTGGTAGTACATGACTGATAGTACAAGAAGCATTCCCTTAGTGGTGTAACAAATCCTAGAGGTAACATACATCCATCAAAATCTTATCTATTTTGGTTTGAATTTACATATAGGCCAAAGATATAATAAAAACCATATCGTTAAGTGGAAAAACACAATTGCATCATTGTTGAAAATAGTATTATTTTTAGCCTTCCTTTATTGGAAAAAAATGATGGATCTAAAAATATCCATAGAAAAGCAATAGAAGTTGGCTAGTTGGTTGAGTCCCCTAGAAGAGCAAGTCACCAGGAAAAGGGATTAAGGTGATAAGGCTAGAATAGGCTATGGATTCATTTCCAAGCAGACTGGGCTCATGGGTAGATCTAGAATAAATGTTTGAAGACTTAAGCCAATGGAATGAAAGACACTTGGGTGAAGCAATGATCATGTGAGAGAGTCATTCCCCAAGCGAAATTCCTTGATAGACTAAGCACCACAGAAAATAAGTGAGCTTATGTTCTATCCTAGCATGCTAAATTTTGTTAAGTCTATCAAGCCAAGTTATGTCAGAGGACTTAAGTTCCCCAATGCATATTGAGTTTGTAGAGCTCATGAGAGAAGGGGATAATGACTTAATACATAATTCTTGGAGAATAATTCTTGAAATGGGTGCATCAATTCCAATGCCATTTTTTCCACCAAGTTTGGGGCAGTGGTAAACCAAGCTTATGAAACATAACATCAGGAAGTAGCTATCAAATACAAATATTAGAAGGTAAATCAACATTATTCAGCCGAGATTAAACTCTCAAATTAGACCAAGAAATCTAGTCCATATTAGAAACCAAATCATGAATGGTAAGGATACCTTTCAAGAAAAACCTTAGGGATTTGATTTTTGGTAATTCAACCAACAAAACATTAGTGCTTGTCATAATAAGAGACCACTAGATGCTACTATCATTGAAAGATAGACATGTATGAAAATGATCCCCAATCCATTTTATGTGAGGCTTGATAGCTTCGAAGGCTTTCCATATGTTTTTGGCAACAAATGAGCCTTCAATTTTAATAGGAGCAATGGTGATGAGAAGGGAGTAGAAACATATATTCTTTCAACTATGTTTTCCATAAGGGGCCCCAAAGGAGGAATAATACCTTAACAATATTTTCGAAGCCTCATACCTTCAATGGAGTAAACGACACATTTAACACACAATGTTAAACTTTGCTTATAAAGGTCAATAATTCCCATGCCTCCTTTATTCCAGGGGAGACAATAAATATCTGATGCAACATGATGATGTCCATTGACATATTTTGAATTAGACCAAAGGAAATCCATGAGAAATTTGGTTAAACTATCATAAAAAACTTTTGAGGGATCCCAATAAGAGGAATAATAAACATGGTTGGTTGCCAAAATCTTGGTATGGATTTATAACAACCCTACTAAGGATAACAATTTGGTAATTGCATATTCAACCTTCTTCTCCACTCTTTTGATGACATAATACCACAAATATTCTAAAGAACTATAAAAGGCAAAAGGGATGCCAATAAATTTTAACTATTCTTTGTGTACAATCTATTTCCTATTATAATGAAGAATCCAATCTAGCACAAGCATCATACTTTGTATAAAATACTACATCTTACTCCATTGAAAACTAGACCCAGAGGTCAAACAAAAGGTATGAAGACATTTTACATATTTCAGGAAGGTTGAATCTTGTTCTTCAAGTGTAAGAAAAGTATCATCTATAAAGTGTCCATTAATTAAATAGGAATAGTGGTCATTCAAAGAGATACAAGGATCTAGACCTTAGTTGGATCTGGAGGCAAGAATATGTACTAAAGCTTTCATGGAAATAAAAATATAATGTGGGAGATAGAAGACATCCATACCTAATGGAACATTTCAAGTCAATACTAGTAGACTTGAATCCATGATTGGTGAGGTACACTGAAGCATCTAAAAGTAAAGTTCAAACTAATGAAATGAAGAACTAGGCAAAACCTAGATCCTTTAGCATGGCTAAAATAAAAGTGTATTCAATTCTATCATAGGATTTTTCAAAGTCAAACTTAAGAAAAATAATTATGTGACAACAAACTCTAGCCCATAACATGCCTTCCCAAATGGAAATAATATTCTCTAAAATATATATCCCTCTGATGAAACTAGGCTTCTCAGGTTGAACAATGGCAAGAAAAACAAAATAGAGTAGATTGGCTAGAGCTTTGGTGAAGATTTTATACAAGACATTCAATAAGGTAATAGGCCTCCATCTGGTAAGAAGCTCTAGATCACCTACTTTGGTTATGAACTTAATATTATCTTGATTAATTAAATCTCCCAAAGAATGTTTTTGTAGGTCCTACTTGTGCACATAGAGTAGGTTAGGCCCAATCATATCCCATGTGGATTTATAAAATCTAAAGGGAAAGCTATCAAGACTTGATGCTTTATAGTTCCTTATGCATTAGAAATCCTTTATGAGTTCCTCGATGTTCAAGGAAAGTCATAGAGCCATTGATCAACCACATTAACCTTATAAAGAACCCCATTAAGGAATTTCTGCAAAGCCCAAGTTAATACTGGCATAACCTCATAGGCTTAGAAAACTAGTTTGTAGTGATCCAATAAGGTTTAAGTAATGATTGGAATGGAAGTAAGGATGGCTTATGTGGACTTGATGGCCTTGATATGATCACAATCTTGTTTGAATCTCAAGGATTTGAATAAGTCCTTCGAGGCATCATCTCTAACTTTGAACTAGTGTAGCCAAGTGTAAAATTATACCCCTCTAGCGAAATGGATATTTGCCACCTTAATCTTGTGTTTAAGCAAGGTAAAAAGATTATAAAAATTAGTGTCAAAATGATTGAGCTCAAGAAGGGTGGAGAACCTTCAAAATTATTTGAGCATAGCATCCTCACTGTGTTTCCTAGCTCAATCGACTTATTTCCCATATTGGTTGATAAAAGTGGTGGTGCATAGAATGTCCTCATTCTACCACTCTATCCAAATGGCAGTATAAGGAGGGTGAGGGGCCAAGTCTACATTTGAGAAATCAAATAAATGGTTCTAGCATGGCCTATAAGATAAGTATTAATGATGAACTAATTACATGGCACCTTGTATTTCCTCGTGACCCATTCCACTCTATAGGAGATAGGATTATGATCAAAGAGAACCAATTTTGAACTTTGATTTCCACATCTTTAAAATTTCTAATAAGTCATACTTGTCCATAATCTACAAGACTGAGTGTTATTAGATTATAACTCAACACATGATTTCCTATGGCTTCCCATATTGAGTAATGTATCATATTCACCATGCTCTTAAAGTCAAATACAACATTAATAACTTCATATCATGTGATTTTAATATTAATTATATCATCTATATATAAATATTTCATTTTTTTTGCATAGCAAACAATTGTTTTTGTCATGACTTGTTAATGTGCTCTCAAAAAAATTATGCAACATATTTATGATGTTTTATGATATGTATTCATCTTGTATTTTTTTAATCAACTTAATCAAATATTTGAGGGTTTTTACCACACCTTGTTGGAAGATTCACATGATTTGTTTGTATAATCAAGCTTTAGTGTTTTCAACATTAATGGTGCTACCATCCTAGGTTTTATATTTATATAAAAAAATCAAAATCTTCATTAATCAACATGTAAAGTTCTCCCTCCTTGGATCCAAATGTGTGTTTTCTTGAATTTTTTATATTTGTGTTTTTGTGGGAATATAGAAGGGACTCATTCATTTTTCCCTACACTGCATGTTTTTCACTACACCTATGTTCGCATATTCATTTTGTTGAGTTTTTACAATGTTTATATTTTACACCTTATTGTCCTGGATTTACTTTTTAAGTGAGAGGCAATCCTTAGTATTATAGTGATTAAATATATTTCAATAAGCACAATACCTTTCCCTCTATAGATTGTTCAAAAAATTGTGTATGATGTGATTTAAATACCTACATAGATAGTATATAATTGACTATTTTTGTTGACTCAATCCTTATCTACAAGATTGATACTTTCCCTATTACACTCTTTGGCTTTAAATTTATTCAAAATAGTGTTTATGATTTTGATATCCCCCATATTGTCTTGGAGGTGATGGAGGTGCCTAATGTTTTACATGTTAAGGAGATGTTTAGAGCCCATCCTTGTTTATTTTGAAGGGATGATAGATACCATCCCTATTGATTTTGAGGGAAAGTAGGTGGCCATATTTATTTGTATAAAATCTTAGTATATTGTAATGCATGTTTTTGTTGTTTCTTTTTTTACATAGTGAATAAAAATAAATTCACCGTTTTATCATCATTAAGATCTTACAATGCTACACAAATATTTTCACTATGATTAGTTGATAAAAAAAGTTACAGGTCATGCTCTACTATTGTCGCACATAATGTTGTACTAGATGACCTCTACATGTCAGATGAACCCCTAATTATGACATATCTTGTAGAATATGTTTCTCATGTATGGGCACTCATTGCAATAGTGGCCTCCCCATCTAAATTATATATAGCATATATAAATTTTAAGATTTTTCCCTTTATAAATTTCATCCATATTATATATAAATTCATATATCTTAGTGTATTTTTCACACTCACTAATAAGCTATCAACACAATACTCAATTTTTTCAACATTGATTGAAAATGTGATTATTTTTTCTTTTCTTTGAAATTATGTCTATTCAAATGCAAACTATATTTTTCTTTTCAAGGGAATTCTAAAAAAAAAAATCTTATCTTTGTATTGAAATGTATTCTTATTGAGATTGGATGGAACTTGAAACAAAATTACTAGGGTTTCCCATGGTCAAATTATCTTTCCTTGTGCACTTTCCTTCTCTCCTTGAATAATGTTTTTATGGGACTTTCTAGGGGTCCTACACATTTTTGACACTCGATGCTCCACCATGTGGATAGGATTCCTTATATAATGTAGGGTTAATTTTAGTGGAGAATCTTCATTAATTCACAAATATTCTAGTTTTATAAATATGAATTTAGTGATTTTATGGTGTATTGAAGAGCTTGGAATCACCTAAAGTTTTTAGATGCAAGTTCATTTTTAGGGTCAGATCACCTACTATTTAAAATAAATTCATTCATATAATGTTTTTTGCTCATACCTCGAAAGGCAATCTATGTACATTCACCTCACATCAAGCATGTAGATGATCATATGCATATGATGATCATCTACATATTTACATATGCTGACAGTCATTCGTATATGTTGACAGTTGTCTGCATATGTCGATGGTCATCTATATATGCTGATAGTTATCCACCTATGTTAATAGATGTTTGTATATGATGATGATCATCTACATATTCTGATGTTCATCTACATATTCTGATGTCCATCTACATATGATGAAGACCATCTGCATGATGAAAATGACTGTCTGAGGTATAAATGGTCATATAAATCATGTAAACATCCATCTGCATCATGTCGATGTCCACTATAAAGTGGACATTAACCTAGTTGATGGCCATCTATAACCTAAAATGAAAATGAAAATAATTAAAAAATAAATATCATTACACATTTGGATTCCTCTCAAAAAATTATAAAATTTTATAAACAAAGTCATCACAATCTGAGTCCATATGCAAAAGTTACAGCCTCAGGAAGTTGGCTAGGTTAAAGTGCACTTATTAATGGATGTTCGCATGATGCAGATGGATGTACATATGATACATAAAACCTTCCACACCATATATGGTCTTTTGCATCATGTGGATGTCTGCCGATAAGTACACTTTAACCTAGCCAACTTCTTGAGGCCATAACTTTTGCATACAGACTCAGATTGTGATGATTTTTTTTTAAATTACATAATTTTTCAAGAGAAATCCAAATATGTAATAATATTTATGTTTAGATAAGTTTTGTATTCATAAAATCTTGATTCTCTTTCTCCATCTCTTGATTCACCTATACAATTAATAAACTTCTAACTGATTCGCTACCATTGCAAATCTAATTCACCTAGGAACCTCCAAGGATTTTTTAATATAGCCCACTAAAATGAACCCTAATATAATGGATTTTATACTCTATACTACAACTAGATTTTTAGGAGATGGGATAAAAGGTTACCAAGAGAGATCAAGAGTTGGTCTAAAAGGTCTTAATTGAGGTAGTCCATTTTCCCCTCCTTCTCAGCTAGAGGTATATGTTAATGGTGATCTTATAGAAAAAACATGTATATGGTATGAATTTTTTTCCCTTATTTATTACTTTGTTGGTTGAGTCCTATAATAGGAGTCTCTCCTAAAGTGGCTTCACCATCATTGGGAACAAATACATGCCCATTTGGTTGGTGTTAGAAACCTTACCAAAGGGTTATTATTGCTTCTTTAAAGAGTTGACTAAATCCAAATCTCTCCTTAAAAAATAATGCTAATGGTATTTTCAAAATATAATCATGACTTTGTCTAAGTGGTCTCATGGTTTTAGGATAACAAACCAAGCCTCTATTTGAGTCACCATCTAGGTTGAACTTTGTGGCTTTCCAGTAAACCTATGGGCCTTTATTGAGCAAATTATTGCACCCATCAAAACCATCATTTTCCAAGAGTAGCCAATGTGGTTCTCTTCTCACTCTAACAAATGGGTTTGCCTTTAAATGGACCTTTCCAAAGACCTAAAGGAATTTGTTAATATTTAGATAGGTGATGCCTGATGTTCACATAAAGTTGTATACTTCAACTTTATTAGAAAATGATTTCAATGTCAGTTATCTGATAATCATATCAAGGATTTCCCCCTTATGTGACATTTTACTCCCTCTTTTTTGGCTCCTCAGCTATCAAAATTTAAGCTTGAGAAAAATGGTGATGGCTGGACCAAATTCTAGTCTAAGGAGTCTTGACCAGGGATGAAATCATCCTCCCTTGTTGTCTCCTCACTAGGTGTCAAGATTTCTTAGGACATACCTATTTTTCCTCCCCCATTTTTCCAATCCACCTATCACAGTAGAGCATAATTTCAAACTTTTCCCAAGATTCCTTGGTCCTTGTTGCTAGGATATTCTCAATCAATGGCTCATTCTTGAGGTAGTCATGGAGCCCATCCCACAATGGTGGAAACTATCCCCAAGATGAACATGGGGATAAACATTGTTCCATTATGTTGAGAGGTTTTTCTATCCCAAACTAATGAAATAGTTTTGTTGTGTTATCATATTTTGAGGATGGATAGGGGGAATTCCACATGGATTATATATCCTGATTAATGGTTTATCATGGAATGTTTGAGGTCTTATAGATTCCTCTAAAAAATACTCTGTGTGCATAGCCTATCAACAAATATGTTCTCTAGATTTTGTTTATCTATAATAAGTTAAAGTTGTAGGTTTTATTCTATAGACTTATCTACATTGTATTTTTCAGGATGACACATAAATTTCCACTCTATATGAAGATGCATGTGATGGTTCTAGTATATTAGTTTTTCCTTTGTCTCCCCACCCCTCATTATTTCCATAGGAGAGGACCCATCACACTAGGTTGTTTGGCTATTTTTAGAGATTTATGGACATTCTCATGGTATTATTAATATTTATGCCCATAATAATTCCCTTGACAAATCTCTACTTTGGTGATCCTTGGGAGATAATCTTTGCCCTACAATATGGCTTGTTTTTGGGGATTTTAATATGGTTAAGAGTTCTAAGGATAAATTTAGTTCCTTACCTATGTGGTGGTGTGTTAGAGAGAATTAATAATGGTATTATTTCAAGAAGAAATTGTGTTTGTTGATCATTTTATCTTCCAACACTCTATTAATAACACATCTTATTTTAAATGGTCTAATTATCATGTTGGGGATCACCACGTGCTAAAATGGTTTGACCGTTATATGTTGTTAGAGTAACATATTTTTGATCTTTATCCAACATTAATTTACATCCTATCATTGTCCATTTTGACATGGTTCTCTTTGACCATTATCCTATCTCTTGTAGAGTTGAATGGGTCATGAGGCAATACAAGGTGTAACATAATTAGTTCATTATTGATACTTCTCTTCTAATCCACACTACCATCATGCGTATGATTACCTGAATATCAAATTTGGTCCCTCTCCTTCCTTATGCTACTAGCTAGGTTGAGTGGTGGAATGAGGACATTATATATACCATGACTTTCCTTTAGCACTATGGGAAATAAGTTACATGTATCAAGAAACACAGTGAGGATGATTTTCTCAAATATTTTTGAAGGGTATCCTCCCTCCTTAATCTCAATCCTTTTAACACTATTTTTTGAATCTTATTACTCACTAAAACACCATATTAAATTGTAAAAATTCCATGCTACCAAAGGGGCATAATTACACACCATGTTGCATTTGATCAAGGTAGGTGATGCCTCCAAGTACTTCTTCAAATCCCTCATAACCAAACAGGTATGTGATTAGATCAAGGACATAAATAAATCCCAAGCTAAGATCACTTCCCTCATTAGTATATATTTGGCATTTATGGAGAACTACAAGCTAGTGTTCCAAGCCCAGAAGATTATGGTTGAAATAGCTCAGGGCTTGTAATAATGCCTCAATGTGGTTCTTTGCAAGGTTAAAGTGGCCTACCAATGTATTTAAAATTCTAACTTAACCCTCCAATAACTCATAGAAGCTATCCAATGCATGAGTAATGATAAAGCCTCAATCCTCAATTGCTTTCCATGTGAATTTTATAAATTCACATGGGAATTTATTGTGCCCAACCTACTTTAGGTGTAAAAATAATCCCTACAAATCCATTCTTTGGGAGATATAATTAATCAAGGTAATATTAAATTCATACCTAAAGTGGATGATCTAGAGCTTATTACCAAACAACCCATTACATGTTGAATGTCTTGTACAAAATTCTTAGCAAAGTTATAGCCAATCAGCTCTGTCTTATCCTTCCTGTCATTATTTAAGTTAAGAAAACCAACTTCATCAGAGGAACATATATGCTTGACAACCTTACATCAGTCTGGGAAGTCATAGAATGGGCCAAAGTTTCTCTTTAGAGAACCATTTTTCTCAATCTTAGCTTTGAAAAATCCTATGATAAGATTGAGTGGCATTTTATTTTGGTCATACTAAAACCCCTAGGTTTTTTCCAGTTTTTCATTTAGGTGGTCTAAAATTTTATTTCAGATGCATCAACCTACCTCACCATTAATGGTTTCAAGTCTGATAGCATTGACCTACCATGTTTCATTAGGTAGGGATGTCCTTTAGCTTTGGCATTATATTTTATTTCCATGGAAGATGTAGGTTATCTCTTTGCCTCCAAAGCTAATAAAGGTCTAGTTCAAGGTATCTTTTCCTAACCACTCTTAGCAATGGATTAATTAAAGCCAAATTTTGATTAAATAATTCACACTTACCTTCTATTCTTCATATTTAAAAGTTATGTCCTTATGTTATGCTTCATATGCTTGGTGACAAGAGTGTGTTGCAATTGTGACACCCATTTCAAGAACTATTCTGAAGGCATTCTATATCAATTCATGAGCCCCTTCTCTCCTACTCTTTGAAATCTCAATAAGTGATAGGTAAATAGATTCTCTTAGATAACTTATATTTCAAGACTTGAAAAAATTTGGCATGTCAGGATATAACCTAAGCTTGACCACTTTCTATGGTTCCTTATCTACCAAGGCCTTTTTATTTGAGAGTAACCCTCTAACATGAACATTACTCTATGAAAATGTCTTGCTTGTCATCAGATTGAGTCTTTCAAACATTTATTCTAGTTATATCCACGTGCTAAGTCATCTTGGATATAGAACCATACCCTCTTCCAACCTTATCTCCCTAAACCAATTTATTAGTAGCTTGCTCTTCTAGGGTATTCGACTAACTGGCTAACTTGTATTGCTTTTCTATTAAACTTTAACAGAACCATCATTATTTTCTAATTATGGAATGAAATAAATAATGTCATTTTTCTTAATGATGCTTGATCTTATGATTTTTAACTTAATGATAAGGTTTTTGTTATATATTAGGCCTTTATGCATACTTAATTCCAAAATGATAAGGTGTCTATATAGTTCTTCTACCTCCAAGATTTGATGGATCACTATGATAGTGCCTCATCCACTATCAATCAGATACCACCATATGTGCCTCCTTAAGAACCAACACTACCAAATCACATAAGGTGCAAAAGTTAGTTTCATATAAGCAACCACTTCTTCCCTTAGTTTCATCTAGGAGGGTGTGGCTCACCACTACCATATGACATATTTTATGTAGCTCCCTCTTGTAGAGTCTCTCATGAGAGCTCCAGTTCTAGTGTTGAATTCTATTGATCCCCTATCTATATACATCTCTCCCATTGCATTGGTTAAGGTTGTTTGGCCTACCCTCACCCTTATAGAGTATATATGCCCCTACTCTATATATCTTGTAGTGAATAGTCTAGTAGAGTATAGTCTAGTCACCCTCTAGATAGATGCAACACGTTGATGATTGGGATATTGATGTGACTATAGATTCCCTAGATGGTTGGGTGGCCCTAGATCCTCCTTCCACAGAGACTTCCACTTGGGTGGATCTATGTCCAAATGATGATCCTCTACCCCCTCCCTCAGGTGCTACTACTTATGCTTAATATTGGTGTTTGTTTATGAATGTTGTGCTTAATCTATCTTTGCTTTTCATTCCCACCTATGTTTTGGGCCAGGTCTTTTCCTTGAGATATAAGTTTGAGCCAAAAATACCAACTAGATACCTTACTATGTAACCTTCATGTATTATTATTTATTATTATATACAATATCCTAAAGTGTTCTAATATTAAATTCATTATCATTCATAGCATTTGTGAACCTTTTATCATACTCTAGGATTGATTTTCATGGTTTCTTTTATTTTCCTTTATATCTTGAATAATCTAGCTTTCATATTTATACATCTTAAAAACTTCCCATCAATATAATCTTAACAATAGAGAAATATAGGTTGGTGGAACCACACTTTTAGATAAATTTTAGTGATTGAGAAATCAAATTCTTTATGATTTTGCACCATCTAGTCTCATCATATTTAACACTTTAGACTTCCCACCAAATATTGCACATCAAGAGGTATTGTTCTATATTGTTAGATCCATCATATCATTGTAATGCAAAAATATATTTTACAAGATACACCATAGGTCTTGTTATAGGACTATTAATTATTTGTTTACTAAGCATTATGATTGTTTCACTTATATTAATTAGGATATTTTATCATTGATCTACTCGTGTATGCATAATTACCACTATATGTAAATGAATATTATAATGTACTCTTCCTCTTGATAGCCTTTATATTATCTTTGTAAATCTTTGCATTACTTCTAAAATATTTTACTAAAATTTTGGATTACTTTTTTTGAATGAAAAATATAATTTTAATGGTGTGGGGGGGGGGGGGGCAGGGAGTTATGTTCTTCTAATGGGTGAATGAAATATCTATATATCATGATTGGACATCTTTCCATATAACTCTTTATAAGTGGGCTCCTCTTCCTATTCAATCAAAATGTCATAAACAAAAAATTTCCTTCTAAAACTATAACTACACTACTCAATTTCCACTATGATCTCATTTTCTACAATAATTTGATTACTCTCTAATTCTTTGATGGCATCTTTCTCACTGTTTTCTCTGCATGTTCTCTTTTTACATCTAACTCGCTTTGAATATAAGTTGTTCTTACATTACGTGGAGATTAGGTTTCTCTTATTTTTTATGATTTACCCCTTACATTTCTAATTTCATCCTTCTTTAAGAGTTTTACATCAAAAAGATTATATTTTCCATGTCTCTTTTATTCAAGTAACTCTTTATAAATCCCATATATCTTATTTTTAGTTTTCATTGTATTATTTTGACCTACCACCTTATTATATTGGGATTCATATTTTTCAAGTCGTAATGGTTTACCTATCCTTAATTCACCTTCCATAAGATCACATCCATGTGTTTCCTTACTAATATACTCCATGTTAGCTAGAAATGACACTTTAACCTTTTCAACAACCAATATTGTTACCATCATAGGTAGATTTTGGATAAATCTATCTCTTGTACCTCTAAGAAATAAATCATATGTAACATCTAAACCAACATATCACTAAATATAAAATTCATATACATACATGTCAATTTTGATTTATTCTCGCATCCACTTGTTGTCCATATTTTGTATCTTATCTAGTTTATTCTTGTTCCACTCAAAGTTATTTATTCTATGAGGTCAGAAGCAGTACTATTCTAATGTTGATAGCGAAGTAGTTATATTTTTTCAGAATACACACCAAAACACTTCACATATCTCACCATTTATGTGCTCTATTACTATTTATTTCATATAAATCCCTATTGCATAAGATTATTCATCTAGAAATCATGTATCATTTCCTCTTCCATCTCTTGATGTCTCTTTGAGTAGGTAACCATCTTAACATCTTAAATGTCTTGACAATAGTACTATTTTCAATAGTGGTCCCTAGAAATCCTCATTAGGACATGCTAATTTTGAAGTATACTAGGTGCAATCCATTAGTTATAGATGTGTGTGTGTGTGTGGGCATGCACACATGGGTTGGTGGAGAGAGAATTTAACCCAAATAATTAATATGAACATAATAAATTCATCATTCATTTTTCTACACTTAAACCAAGGCAAATAAAATATAAGTATACTTGATCTAAAGGTAATGCATAAACATGGAATTATGAACTATCTCTATATATTTCAAAGCTAATTATTCATGAAAGGAGAATATATCATAGAAATGTTACACATAAAAGGACATAGAAGGATATAGAATAACTAATTCCCTCAGAATGATGCATATAATAGGACATGTGGCATAAATATTGTTGATGATTAAAATTGCACTATTTCTAACACCAACAATGGGAAGTTTCAGGAATGTGGGACTTACAACCTGAAACAACCTCCAGATTTTAAAGAAGCTGGCTCTTCTTTATATCAAGGGTATAATGAAAATAGGGATAGGAATTAAACAAAAACACAAGTGCAACTAAAGAAACTCTAACTATGGCGATGAGCCTGTATTTAATTAGACCCTTAAGCACAATGAAGCTATATGTAAGATTCAATTACATTAAAGAGTGAAAAAGGCATGATCAATGTAAAAGATGAAAAACAATAGAAACAGAGGCTCATAACTTAGACTAATATTGTAGTGACACATAAAAATATCAACAAAGGTATAGAACTCAATTTTCTTATTAATTGTCTAGTCAAACATCGCAAGCCCCAGTGCAAACTTCAGTAGCAGTCACTGTAACTGTATGGCCCCAATCTTTTAGTACCATCAAAAAACAAAAGGGTGTGGTATCTTCACCACCATAAGCTTCTCCATTAGTGTTAGTCCTTGAAGTTCCTAGTTCTACACAAACACCACTAGCAACAATGGTAATTATTGAAGAGAAGGGAGCACAACTAGAAGAAGAAACACCAAGGAAACATAAAAGGCTAAGGTTCCAACTTGATTCAGAGGAGAGGGCAGAACCCTCACAACACCAATCACAAAGTACCTTGGTTACTCCTTAAGTAAGTATTGTTTCTCCTCCTCCTTCTCAATCTCTTTCTTCTCTTATAGGGGTGATGATTCCATCTAGCCAAATGACATCCCCTGCCACCTCCGCTATGCCCATTTCTCATTTTGCCCCATCTATCCATACTCAAGATATATCATTGCCTCACTTTTACCCTTCTATTCCCAAGAAAGTACCTCCTCAGATTGCCCATAGCCAACAATTGGCTATTCCATATAGCTTGCCACAAGGTTTTCCTTTTGCGGGTGGGCACATTGCCTCTCCTTCTACCTTCCAAACTCAAGAAGATGTTCCTAGGAAGGCAAGGGAAGCCTGAATGGAGAAAAAGAGAATCAAAGATAATAAAACCCTAGATACACCACATCTGAGGTCACAATTTGACCCAATACAATAGCAACTAATGGTGACCCATTTGTCACCAAATATAGTTAAGCCAAATAAACAAATGCAGCCAAAAGATTACACAATGAATGTAGTGGCAATAGACATGTCCCTGTTCAGACCACAAGATATGGTTGATATACTAAATGAATCTACTTCTATAGTAGCTAAAAATTATTTGAAAATATCATGGAAGCTATAGAAGATGGAGGTTGATCTAGCCAAAGAGAAGGCAAACTATAGTAGTTTGACCACAGAGATCAATACTAAGAATATTGAAATAGAGAGTCTTAATAAATAGTTGCAAGATACTATTTCTTTTTAGACTCACTAGACTATCTAGGCTCAAAATGATTCTTTGAAAGTAGGGCTAATGCAGGTGAAGGATACAGTGACAACCTTAAGGTGGGAAAAGGCAGCATTTCAAGAAAAATATGAGGAAAGCCTATTATAGGTTACTCAACTTCAACAGAAGCTATTGAATGAGTAGAATAACACCATGGCTAAATAGGCCCAACTTCAAGCCAAGCACAAAGGGTAGAACAATTGACACTTGAGTTGGCTAATAGGCCATAGAATGTAGGGGTGTTAAATCTAGTTAAGGAGCTTTATGAATCAATATGGAAAAGAATCTCTCAGGAGATTACCTAGCTCAGACCTTCTCTAACCTTTCTGTTAAATGCACATAAATTGTACAAAAAGGTAAAAACTTCAGTAGAAGACACTCTGTCCACTGTCTTTGTGAGAGTGTTGGACTCCCAAATGCTACTACAAAAGCTATACGATGCAACTAATAGAATGTTGTCAGCAGCAGGGATTAATGATAGAATGATCACTACTAAACGAGTGAATGAGGTTCTCAATTGTAACTCCACAGCAATCAATTGTAGAGAGCTTCTAGATGTGATGAAAGAAGGAATCAATGAAATGAGACAACACATCAAAGATCTAGTGCAATCAGGTCTTCCTTCCCCTTTTCCTGATAACAACACTGTGTTGATGATTGAAGAAATTAAACCTTTGTTGTTAGCCAGGTAGAATGATCAAGCAATTTTTTAGGATTTAAAACATGATTCATCAGTACCTGAAGTAGAAGCCATTTTGATTCCTATTTCCTAGCTTGAATTTAAATTGAAGGCTATAGTTTAGGTTTTGCAAAAAATTTCACACAAAGATATTATCAATCTTTATTTAGCCTTTCATGAATTATAAAATAAGAAGGGATTATCTAATGATGAGTGGTCTACTTATCAGACAGCCTTACTGAAGCTATGATTTTTTTGTCATATTTTGATCATGTGGGAGTTGTGGATTCTTTTTTAGCAGGCTTAAAAGCCCTTGAGGTCACCAATAACTGTAGAGTAAAAAATACTCTACATTTTATTTTGATTTTCAGTTGCGTGATCTAAAATTTTGTCCCTACACACTTTGGTTTGAGATAGTAAAGTTTTGACTCAGAGCGCAGGCTCAAATTTCTTTTTGCCTCAATTTTGTATAAGTGTCAAAATCATGTGGAAGCTAATAAGTGTCATCAGTGGAGGCACATTTCATAATTTTTATAAGTTGGTCGACATATGCTACATATCCCATAATAACTCAGCAGAGCGCAACAAGTGTCGACATCTGCATCTCATGTTTCTTATATGTCTCGAAAGCTTCTTTTCAATAAGCTTTTTTTAGGATCAAGCAGAAGGCACCAAGTGGTAATTGTGGAAGGTTTCAATATGATTTTCTAAAAACAACATAAGATTCCATGTATTCCTAGCTAAATAAAGTGGAAGCCTCCACGTGTCAACATCCAAATTATCTTCACTTTATTTCATTGATAAGTAAAGATTGTGGTGGGTCTCAGGTTTTGTTTCTAAGCCAAGCAGAGGCCGCCAAGTGTCACCATCCATGTAATTATGAAATGAGGCCAAATGTTTCTATAGTATAGACAGAGCGACGTGGAGACCAACAAGTGTCACCTTCCACAAGATTCTCAAAGGGTAGCTAAAAGTAGTGGAGACTGCCACATGTTTATGGCTAAAGATACTTGGAAAACACCACCTGTCCCTATTCCCTTTTTGTAGTTGTTCAAGTGAGAAGTGCTATGGGTCCCATTTTTTGTTAAGTTGTTAAAGTTTTGGAGAAGTGGATGGTGACAGATGTCAAGGATGGAACACTCCAAAGCGAATACAAAGTAAAGACTATAAGTTACATGAAAAGTGCCGTGTGTCTTCAGTAAGTGCTGCAGAACATGCCAAGTGTCATTTTCCAGTGCCTCCTAAATAATAAGAAGGTTTTCAAGTGAAGTAAGGGAATTAGCCAAGTGTTCTCTCCCATTTGAAAGTGGGAAGCATCTTAGGTATCTATGTTAGCCAATGAAATTGCAAGAAGATAGAATGTTTTAGATCTAAGAAATATCCTATGTTAGACACTTCCAGTTTAGTTAGAGTTCAGTTAGGCCATTAGATTGGGAACATGTAGATAATCTAGAGCTAATATAATGCTATAAATAGGGGTGCAGAGATCACCAGAAAAGAGATCAGAAGATAGAGAATTTTTTTTGTAAAAGATTATTGTCAAGAGTTTTTAGACTTTTTGAGCTATGATCAGGGATATCATTTGCCTTTGTTCTATTTTCTTGAGTTAGAAAGTTTATGTAATTGTGCATGTTTATGTGCCTTTTATATGATTGGATAATTAATAAGAAAATTGAGTTCTGTGCCTTTGTTAATATTTTTCTGTGTCACTGCAAAATTAGTCTAAGTTATGAGCCTCTGTTTCTATTGTTTTTCATCTTTTACATTGATCATGCCTTGTTTGCTCTTTAATGTAATTGAATCTTACATATAGCTTCATTGTGCTTAAGGGTCTAATTAAATACAGGCTCATTGCCATAGTTAGAGTTTCTTTAGTTGCACTTGTGTTTCTATTTAATTCCTATCCCTTTTCTCATTATACCCTTGATATAAAGAAGAGCCAGCTTCTTTAAAATCTGGAGGTTGTTTTAGGTTGCAAGTCCCACATTACTAAAACTTCCCATTGTTGGTGTTATAAATAGCACAATTTTAATCATCAATAGTTCTTGAAATAACTATAGAGTAAAAAATACTCTACATTTTATTTTGATTTTTAGTTGAATGATCCAAATTTTTGTCCCTACAGAATCTGGTTCGAGACAGTGAAGTTTTGACTCAGAGCGCAGGCTCAAATTTCTTTTCACCTCAATTTTGTCTAAGTGTCAAAATCATGTGAAAGCTACCAAGTGTCATCAGCTGAGGCACATTTCATAATTTCTATAAGTTGGTCAGCATGCACCACGTATCCCATAATAACTTAGTACAACACTACAAGTGTCAGCATCTGCATCTCATGTTTCTTATACGTTTCGAAAGCTTCTTTTCAATAAGCTTTTCTCAGGATCAAGCGGAAGGCACCAAGTGATAATTGCAAAAGGTTTCAATATGATTTTATAAAAGCAATGGAAGATGCCACGTATTCCTAGCTAAATAAAGTGGAAGCCTCAATGTGTCAACATCTGAATTATCTTCACTTTATTTTGTTGATAAGTAAAGACTGTGGTGGGTCCCGAGTTCTATTTCTGAGGCAAGTGAAGGCTGCCAAGTGTCACCATCCATGTAAATATAAAATGAGGCCAAATGTTTCCATAGTATAGATAGAGCAATGTGGAGACTAACAAGTGTCACTTTCTATAGGATTCTCAAAGGGTAGCTAAAAGCAGTGGAGAACACCACATGTCCCTAGCTAAAATATGTGGAAAATGCAACCTATCCCTGTTCCCTTTTTTAAGTTTCTTGGGTGAGAAGTGTTGTGGGTCCCATTTTCTATTAAGTTGTTAAAGTCTTGGAGAAGCGAATGGTGACAGACATCAAGGATGGGACACTCCTAAGTGAAGACACAGTAAAGAGTATAAGTTATGTGGAAAGTGCTGTGTGTCTTCAATAAGTGCTTTGAAACACACCAAGTGTCATTTTTTGGTGCCTCCTGAATAATAAGAAGGTTTTCAAGTGGAGTAAGGGAATCGACCAAGTGTCCTCTCCCGTTTGAGAGTGGGAAGCATCCTAGGTATCTATGTTTGCCAATGAAATTGTAGGAAGATAGAATGTTTCAGATCTAAGAAATATCATGTGTTAGACACTTCTAGTTCAGTTAGAGTTTAGTTAGGCCATTAGATTGAGAATGTGAAAACAATCTAGAGCTAATCCAATGTTATAAATAGGGGTGTAGAGATCACCAGAAGGAAGATCAGAAGATAGAGAATTTTTTTTGTAAAAGATTATTGTCAGGAGTTTTTAGGCTTTTTTAGCTGTGATCAAGGATATCATTCACCTTTGTTCTTTTTTCTTGAGTTAGAAAGTTTATGTAATTGTGCATGTTTCTATGCCTTTTATATGACTAGAGAATTAATAAGAAAATTGAGTTCTGTGCCTTTGTTGATATTTTTCTCTGTCACTGAAAAATTAGTCTAAGTTGTGAGCCTCTATTTCTATTGTTTTTCATCTTTTACATTGATCATGCCTTGTTGGCTCTTTCATCTAATTGAATATTACATATAGCTTCACTGTGCATAAGGGTTGAATTAAATACAGGTGCATCACCATAGCTAGAGTTTCTTTAGTTGCAATTGTGTTTCTATTTAATTCCTATCCCTTTTCTCATTATACCCTTGATATAAAGAAGAGCCAGCTTCTTTAAAATTTGGAGGTTGTTTCAGGTTGCAAGTCCCACATTCTTTTAACTTCCCATTATTGGTGTTAGAAACAGCTCAACTTTAATCATCAACAGTTTTTGAAATAACTATAGAGTAAAAAATACTCTACATTTTATTTTGATTTTTAGTTGCGTGATCCAAAATTTTGTCCTTGCACACTTTGGTTCGAGACAGTGAAGTTTTGACTCAAAGTGTAGGCTCAAATTTCTTTTCGCCTCAATTTTGTCTAAGTATCAAAATTGTATGAAAGCTACCAAGTGTCATCAGCTGAGGCACATTTCATAATTTATATAAGTTGGTCGGCACGTGTCATGTATCCCATAATAACTTAGTGGAGTGCAACAAGTGTCGGCATTCACATCTCATGTTTCTTATACGTCTCGAAAGCTTCTTTTCAATAAGCTTTTCTCAAGATCAAGCAGAAGGTGCCAAGTGGCAACTGTGGAAGGTTTCAATATGCTTTTTTAAAAGCAATGGAAGATCTTAGATATTCCTAGCTAAAGAAAGTGTAAGCCTCCATGTGTCAACATCTAAATTATCTTCACTTTGTTTCATTGATAAGTAAAGATTGTGGTGGGTCTCGAGTTCTATTTCTAAGGCAAGTAGAGGCTGCCAAGTGTTATCATCTGTGTAAATATGAAATAAGGCCAAATGTTTCTATAGTATAGATAGAGTGATGTGGAGACCAAGAAGTGTCACCTTCCACAGGATTTTCAAAGGGTAGCTAAAAGCAGTGGAGACCACCACATGTCCCTAGCTAAAGATACGAAGAAAATGCCACCTGTCCCTATTCCCTTTTTGAAGTTGCTTGGGTGAGAAGTGTTGTGGGTCCCATTTTCTATTAAGTTATTAAAGTTTTGGAGAAGCAGATAGTTATAGATGTCAATGATGGAACACTCATAAGCAAAGACATAGTAAAGAGTATAAGTTATGTAGAAAGTGTCGTGTGTCTTCAGTAAGTGCTGTGGAACATGCCAAGTGTCATTTTCCAGTGCCTCCTAAATAATAAGAAGGTTTTCAAGTGGAGTAAGGGAATCGGCCAAGTGTCCTCTCCCGTTTGAAAGTGGGAAGCATCTTGGGTATCTATGTCAGGCAATGAAATTGAAGGAAGAAAAAATGTTTTAGATCTAAGAAATATCCTATGTTAGACACTTCTAGTTCAGTTAGAGTTCAATTAGGCCATTAGATTGGGAATGTGCAGACAACAAAGAGCTAATCCAATGTTATAAATAGGGGTGTGCAGAGATCACCAGAAGGAAGATAAGAAGATAGATAAATTTTTTGTAAAAGATTATTGTCAAGAGTTTTTAGACTTTTTGAGCTGTGATCAGGGATATCATTTGCCTTTGTTCTATTTTCTTGAGTTAGAAACTTTATGTAATTGTGCATGTTTATGTGCCTTTTATATGACTGGAGAATTAATAAGAAAACTGAGTTATGTGCCTTTGTTGATATTTTTCTGTGTCGCTGCAAAATTATTCTAAGTTGTGAGCCTCTATTTCTATTATTTTTCATCTTTTACATTGATCATGCCTTGTTCGCTCTTTCATCTAATTGAATATTACATATAGCTTCACTGTGGTTAAGGGTCAAATTAAATACAGGTGAATCACCATAGTTAGAGTTTATTTAGTTGCACTTGTGTTTCTATTTAATTCTTATCCCTTTTCTCATTATACCCTTGATATAAAGAAGAGCTAGCTTCTTTAAAATCTGGAGGTTGTTTCAGGTTGCAAGTCCCACATTCTTGAAACTTCCCATTGTTGGTGTTAAAAACAATGCATTTTTAATCATCAATAGTTTTTGAAATAATTATAGAGTAAAAAATACTCTACATTTTATTTTGATTTTTAGTTGCATGATCCAAAATTTTATCCCTACAAAATTTGGTTCAAGACACTAAAGTTTTGACTTAGAGCACAGGGTCAAATTTCTTTTTGCCTCAATTTTGTCTAAGTGTCAAAATCATGTGAAAGCTACCAAGTGTCATCGACTGAGGCACGTTTCATAATTTCTATAAGTTGGTCAGCATGTGCCACGTATCCCATAATAACTCAGTGGAGCTCAATAAGTGTCGACATCTGCATCTCATGTTTCTTATACGTCTTGAAAGCTTCTTTTTAATAAGCTTTTCTCAGGATCAAGCGGAAGGTGCCAAGTGGCAATTGTGAAAGGTTTCAATATGCTTTTTAAAAAGCAATGGAAGATGCCATGTATTCCTAGCTAAAGAAAGTGGAAGCCTCCACATGTCAACATCTGAATTATCTTCACTTTGTTTCATTGATAAGAAAAGGTTATGGTGGGTCCCAGGTTCTATTTCTAAGGCAAGCGAAGGCCACCAAGTGTGACCATCCATGTAAATATGAAATGAGGCTAAATGTTTCTATAGTATAGATAAAGGGACATGGTACCAACAAGTGTCACCTTCCACAATATTCTCAAAGGGTAGCTAAAAGCAGTGGAGACTGCCACATGTCCCTGGCTAAAGATACGCAGAAAATGCCACCTATCCCTATTCCCTTTTTGAAGTTGCTCAGGTGAGAAGTGTTGTGGGTCCCATTTTCTATTAAGTTTTTAATGTTTTGGAGAAGTGGATGGCTATAGATTTCAAGGATGGAACACTCCTAAGTGAAGACACAATAAAGATTATAAGTTATGCAAAAAATGCCGTGTGTCTTCAGTAAGTGCTATGGAACATAAGTACCATTTTCTAGTGCCTCCTAAATAAAAAGAAGGTTTTCAAGTGGAGTAAGGGAATCGGTGAAGTGTTGTCTCCCATTTGAAAGTGGGAAGTGTCTTCGGTATCTATGTTGGCCAATGAAATTATAGGAAGATAGAACGTTTCAGATCTAAGAAATATCATGTGTTAGACACTTCTAGTTTAGTTAGATTTCAATTAGATCGTTAGATTGGGAACGTGCAGACAATCTAGAGCTAATCCAATGCTATAAATAGGGGTGCAGAGATCACCAAAAGGAAGATTAGAAGATAGATAATTTTTTTGTAAAAGATTATTGTTAATAGTTTTTAGACTTTTTTATCTGTGATCAGGGATATCATTTGCCTTTGTTCTATTTTCTTGAGTTAGAAAGTTTATGTAATTGTGCATGTTTATGTGCCTTTTATATGATTGGAGAATTAATAAGAAAACTGAGTTCTGTGCCTTTGTTAATATTTTTTTGTGTCACTACAAAATTAGTCTAAGTTATGAGCCTCTGTTTCTATTGTTTTTCATCTTTTACATTGATCATGCCTTGTTCGCTCTTTAATGTAATTGAATCTTACATATAGCTTCATTGTGCTTAAGGGTCTAATTAAATACAGGCTCATCACCATAGTTAGAGTTTATTTAATTACACTTGTGTTTCTATTTAATTCCTATCCCTTTTCTCATTATACCCTTGATATAAAGAAGAGCCAGCTTCTTTAAAATTTGGAGGTTGTTTTAGGTTGCAAGTCCCACATTACTAAAACTTCCCATTATTGGTGTTAGAAACAACGCAATTTTAATCATAAACAATTTTTGAAATAAATGTAGAGTAAAAAATACTCTACATTTTATTTTGATTTTCAGTTGCGTGATCCAAAATTTTGTCCCTACACACTTTGGTTTGAGATAGTGAAGTTTTGACTCAGAGCGCAGGCTCAAATTTCTTTTCACCTTAATTTTGTCTAAGTGTCAAAATCATGTGGAAGCTGCCAAGTGTCATCAGCCAAGGCACATTTCATAATTTTGATAAGTTGTTCGGCATGCACCATGTATCCCATAATAACTCAGTGGAGCACAAGTGTCAACATCCGCATCTCATGTTTCTTATATGTCTTGAAAGATTCTTTTTAATAAGCTTTTCTCAGGATCAAGTGGAAGGTGCCAAGTGGCAACTACAAAAGGTTTCAATATGATTTTCTAAAAGAAATAGAAGATGCCACATATTCCTACCTGAAGAGAGTGGAAGCCTCCACGTGTCAACATCCAAATTATCTTCACTTTGTTTCATTGATAACTAAAGACTGTGGTGGGTCCTGGGTTCTATTTTTGAGGCAAGTGGAGGCTACCAAGTGTTGCCATTTGTGTAAATATGAAATGAGGCTAAATGTTTCTATAGTATAGATAGAGCGATGTAGAGACCAAAAAATTTCACCTTACACATGATTCTCAAAGGGTAGCTAAAAGTAGTGGAGACTGCCACATGTCCCTGGCTAAAGATACACAAAAAATACCACCTCTCCATGTTCCCTTTTTGAAGTTGCTCGAGTGAGAAGTGTTGTGGGTCCCATTTTCTGTTAAGTTGTTAAAGTTTTGGAGAAGCGAACGGTGACAGATGTCAAGGATGGAACACTTCTAAGTGAAGACACAATAAAGAGTATAAGTTACGTGGAAAGTGCTGTGTGTCTTCAGTAAGTGCTGCGGAACATGCCAAGTGTCATTTTCCAGTGCCTCCTAAATAATAAGGTTTTCAAGTGGAGTAAGGGAATTGGCCAAGTGTCCTCTCCCATTTGAAAGTGGGAAGCATCTTGGGTATCTATGTCAGCCAATGAAATTGTAGGAAGATAGACTGTTTCAAATCTAAGAAATATCTTATGTTAGACACTTCTAGTTTAGTTAGAGTTCAGTTAGGTCGTTAGATTGGGAATGTGCAGACAATCTAGAGCTAATCCAATACTATAAATACGGGTGCAATGATCACCAGAAGGAAGATCAAAAGATAGAGAAATTTTTCTATAAAAGATTATTGTCAAGAGTTTTTAGACTTTTTAAGATGTGATCAAGGATATCATTTTCCTTTGTTCTATTTTCTTGAGTTAGAAAGTTTATGTAATTTTGCATGTTTCTGTGTCTTTTATATGACTAGAGAATTAATAAGAAAATTGAGTTCTATGCCTTTGTTGATATTTTTCTGTGTCACTACAAAATTAGTCTAAGTTGTGAGCCTATGTTTCTATTTTTTTTCATCTTTACATTGATCATGCCTTGTTCGCTCTTTAATGTAATTGAATCTTACATATAGCTTCACTGTGCTTAAGGGCTGAATTAAATACAAGTGCATCACCATAGTTAGAGTTTCTTTAGTTGCACTTGTGTTTCTATTTAATTCATATCCCTTTTCTCATTATACCCTTGATATAAATAAGAGCCAGCCTCTTTAAAATCTGAAGGTTGTTTCAGGTTGCAAGTCCCACATTCTTTAAACTTCCCATTATTGGTGTTGGAAACAATGCAATTTTAATCATCAATAGTTTTTGGCACGCCCAGTGGGACACCATCTCGATTTTTTTTTCAAGACTGTATGAACTAGAGAGCTACAAGGAGTCAGAGCTATGGACCAGTGACAAGATCTCAATCTGCTATAAATCTAGGTATTCTTTTTCCTCCTTTGATAACTAGTTTGAGATGAAGAGTCAGTCAGTTTATACCAATACCAAGTGTAAATATGGGAGCTTCTATACCCCCAAGGAATTATGCAAGTTAGAACACTGGTAGTCTTTTGATCCTACCAATATCACCAGTGACTTGGGACCCTATTCTAGTAAATGCCTTGAAGGCTCTGCCCAAATTTAGTGGGAAATTTTTTAAAAGACCTAAAGAACATTTGCAAGATGTGTCTGATGTCTGTGTCATACATGCCACATAGTAGAATGTTGCCATAAGATTATTAGCAGCTTCTTTTAAAGGAAAGGCCCAAGAATGGTATAGATCTTTGACCCCAACTACAATATCTACATGGTATCAACTTGGAGATATTTTCTTTGAAAGATTTGAGGAAAAAGGTGATAAATCTTCTCTATTGCAACAATTTATTACTATAAAAAGGGCACCACAAGAAGCAATGACTGACTTCAATTTGATATTTCAAAGGACTTGGGAAAGAATCCTTGTTATAGCAAGACCATTACCAAGTATGGCTATAGTGTTTTATCTTAATGATTTAAATTTAGATATATCAGTCATGATTCAGTCACTTGGAGGTCAAACTCTGCCAGAGGCTTATGACTATGCAGTCAGAGCTAAAAATAATTTAATAGACGCTAAAAGGTTACCCCCAAGGCCTCCCATGCCCATGTTTCCAAAAATTACCTTGCCATTACCTCAAGAAGCCCCTAATTCCATAGCCCCACCTATGTCTATGTATAAATATCCTCAACCACCTATTAAAGAACTTGTCCCTACCCAGTCATCTGAGATGGATGATATCAATAATATCTTAAAGACATTTTTGAATGAGTTAATTAACATAAAGAGACAACAAAATCCTTATCCTAGACCTCAATATCAAGGCTATCAAGGAAATAAATTTCCATCAAAGCCAAACCAATATTAGGGTCATTAAAGGCAAAATAACCCTTGGCCAACAAATCAATTAATGGCAGTCCCTACACCCTCACAGATTGTTCCCCCAATCCAAATAGGGAAATTGTTTAAGGGTAGAATAATTATGTAGATGGCACCAATGTGTGGTGTTTCCCTTGTAATAATGCTCATACACCTAGAGATTGTCCCATGGGTAATCTATATCAAAAGGTAGCATAGTAAAGAAGAATGGATGGACAATTTACCAGTACTTCATATACACAAACTTATCAGTCTCCTGGTATGCAAAATTTAGTCCTAATGGCTCAGATGCAAGGGATGTATCTACAATAACAAGAAGAAATAACCCTTAAACATGCTTTGTTTTCATGGGTTGAAGATGAAGAATAAATATTCTTGAATGAAGCTTCTGCTTCTAAGAAATAAGTGGTGCAATCAGACTACTATACTAGATCAAAGAGAAGAATGATGGAACAGCCTAAAGATGTAAATAATCAAGTTATAGAGAATCCTCCATTTCAAGGTCAATGAAACATAGTTTTCAGATAAGAAGTGCCTCAGCTAGTGTAGAACCAAGTGATTCCTACACAAATTCAAGAAAAAGAAAGATATCCTTATTTTCAAAGAAATCAAGCATTAGGACCAATGAATGTGATGGAACAGCTGAGAGGACTCCAACACAAGTATCAATATGGGACATACTAGATATTCCTAAACAAAAGATGTTACAAGAAGATCTACAAGGCCAAGCAATGCCTAAACATAATGGCACCAAAGAAGGACTTGCTGATAAAGAAAAACTCAAGGACACAGTTCCTCTAAAGATAACAGCCTTTGTGAAAAATGCAGTAGATGTAAGTAAATCTAAACCAGAGCCTTTCTATTTGACTCTGATAGTTGGAAAGAAACTCTTGCATAATGCATTGATAGATTCAGGGGCCAGTACTACAGTAATGCCTAAGCAAATAGTTGATGCTTTAAAAATAAAGTATGAACCACTTACTAAAGGAGTTATGCAGCTAGATGGAAAATTAGTACAAACAATAGGGATAATTAAACAACTCCCATTGCAATTATATACTTGTCTTAATATATTGTCAATCAAGATGTAGTAGTCATAAATATACCTCTTGTTTTTGGTTTATGTTTATCTAGAGACTTTACAGCCAAAATAAGAGGATATATGTCCTTTGATTGGTCTTACCTCATCCTAAGAACCAAATATGGTTCAAAGATGAAAATTCTATTTAAATCACTATCAAAGGATCACATCACAAATGAACCAACATCAAAATTAGAGGTAGATCATGCTATGTTAAATAAAGAAGAAAAGGTTTTTGTTGAAGAGTTGGGTGACTGGACTGAAAATGATCAAGAAGAGGAAAATAACCATTTGTTAGCTATGATGCATAGTGATCCATATGGAAAGTATGACTCTAATAGTTTGGGCACTTATGTTATTTTAGATGAAGACCATGAAATTCCAAATCTACTTAAGAATCTAAAAAAGATTCAAAAATCTGGACCTTAAATTTTGATGGGGCTAGAAGTAAAAGTGGTGCTAGAGCAAGAATTTGTCTTGTTGCTCCAAATGGGGAGAAAACTTTCTTGACGAATAATGATGCTGAATATGAATCCTTAGTACATGGGCTCATTTTAGCCAAGAAAAAGGGAATAAAGAATGTAATAGTAAAAAGAGATTTAGAATTACTGGTAAAGCAAATTAGGGAAAAGGCAATAGACAAAAATATAAGGATGAGATCCTATAGACATAAAATTTGGGACTTAATAGAAGATTTTAAATCTTTTAATATTGAAGTAGTTCCAAGAACGCAAAATTTTGAAGTTGATAAGATGGCACAGATTGACTCATAGTTTGATCCAGCAACTAGCCTATTAGTTAACAATGAGTCAGTAAAGGTTATAGTAAGGCCAACTATCCTAGACAATGATGAGAATTGAAAAGTATTTGAAAATGATTCTCAGATACTCTCATTCTTACAATAATCAGGGGAATTTTTTGATCAATTGCAACCAAAAATTGAAGAGGCATATGGAGATAAAATTATACAATTAAAGAATATCAAGCTTCCCAAAGGCTTAATCATTTTAGAAAACCTATTTGATCTAGAATATGTAGGCCTGGAGAAGAAAAGGTTTCAGGTAAATAAAGCAGATTATTCTGAAATAGAGGTGAGTGAAGGGAGAAAATTAAAAATTCTATAATTCAAGAGGTAAGAGAAAGACTAATTAACTTGTGAAAAAGATATGATAGAGTCATAGCTTGGAGCTATGAAGACCTTCATAGATATAATAGAGACATCATTCATCACACAATAGAACTGACTGAAGGATCTAAGCCAATCAGATAGAAGTAGAGGCCAGTAAATTTGAGGATTGAATCTCTAATGATAGATGAGTTGCAGAAAATTTTAGATTCCAAAATAATTTTTCCAATCAAACACTCAACCTGGGTATCAAATCTAGTACCAGTCAGGGAAAAGAATGGTGACATAAGACTCTGTGTAGATTTTAGAGACTTGAATAGAGCATCTCTGAAATATCACTATCCCTTGCCATCTATGGAACAAATTTTACACACTATGGCTAGATCAGAGAGATTTTCCTTGCTAGATGGTTTCTCTGGATACAATCAGATTTGGTTGGCTGATGAAGACTAATACAAGACTGCTTTTACTACCAAATGGGAAACATTTGCATATGCTAAGATGCCATTTGGCTTGTCAAATGTAGGAGCCACTTTTCAAAGAGCTATGGATGTAGCATTTGGGGAAATTGTAAATAAAATCATCCTAATTTATCTTAATGATCTTACTATTTTTTCCAAGAATGATGTTGATCATTTAGAATCTATTTTTAAGAAATGTCAAGAATTTAGAATATCCCTAAATCCTAAGAAATGCATCTTTGATGTACCTCAAGGTAAATTATTAGGACATATAGTATCTAAAAAAGGAGTCTCCATAGATCCACAGAGAGTGGTAGCTATAATGAACTTACCTCTTCTAGTAAATAAGAAAGTAATTCAATCTTTCTTGGGGAAGATTAATTTTGTCAGTCGATTCATATATGACTTTGCAGGCTTAGTAAGACCAGTGACACTCTTGTTGAAAAAAAACCTAATTTTCAAGTGGAATACAGAAGGAAGGCAAGCCTTTGAAGAGGTCAATAAAGCTATCTTCACATCCCCAATACTTAGAAACCTAGACTTTTCTAAGCCTTTTGTAATGTATGTTTATGGAGGAGAGCTCAATATTGCTGTTATTCTAACACAGAAGGATGATAGACAAGAGGGAGAGCATCCAATAGGCTTTTTCTCAAGAACTCTTAGGGAATATGAAACCAAAGACAACTTTGTGGAGAAACAAGCATATGCTATGGTAAAAGCCCTCAATAAATTTAGGCACATAGTATCAAAAAGTAAGATTCTGATACTTTTGGCTCACCCAAGTGTCAGAGAATACATTATGGAGGGTGAAATTACTAAAAAAAGAGAAAACTAGATAACAAAGATATTTGAATATGATGTAGAGGTCAAACCCACTAAGTTAGTCAGAGGTAGGGGGTTATGCCAATATATGACTCAAGAGCTTGAAAAGATGATACCTATGGAAACAGATTCAGAAATGGAAAAGGAAACTGTATTGAGGATACAAGAGGTTGATCAGAACTCCTGAGTCACAAACAAGATTCATTTTATGAAATATGGGATTTTACCCAAGAGAACTTTTTCAAAACAAGAGGAGATACTATAGGATGCAAGGGGTCCATTTTGTTTTAATTGAACAAGTTCTTTTTAGAAGGAATTATGATGGAAAAATTTTAAGATGTGTAGAGAAGGATGAGGCTAAGAAAATACTGCATGAAATGGATCATGGAGTCTCGAGTGGACATTTTTCTACAAAGACCACAACTATAAAGCTAAGTGAGGCAGGTTATTTTTGGCCTACTTTATTTATAGATTGTTATCAACTGGTTAAAAAATGTCAATCTTGTCAATATTATGTGGGGATGAGAAGGAATGTAGCAATGCCTCTTAGTCCTATAATTATTGATGAACATTTTGCTCAATGGGGTCTTGACTTCATTGGAATGATAAATCTAGTGTCTAGTATGGGTCACAAATGGATTTTAACTGCCATAGATTATTTCACTAGATAGACTGAGGTAGTGCCACTTAAAGAAGCAACAAAAAATGTGATTCTAGACTTTCTAGGGAGTATCACTACTCGTTTTGGGGCTCTTCACACCATAATTTTAGATAATACTAAAGCATTTTTAGGGTCTAAAGTATCTAACTTTGCATTAAAGCATGGAATATATCTAAAAACTTCCTCTAATTATTACCCTTAGGGTAATGGTTTGGTAGAATAAACTAATAAAAATTTGATTAGACTCATCAAGAGAATAGGGGCTGACCATCACAAAGAGTGGCATAAAGTGCTGAATATAGCACTATGGGCTGATAGAATTACACCTAAGTAGGTGATTAAAATGTCCCTATATGAATTGGTATATGGCAAGCCTGCTATAATACCTCTAAGCTTGGAAATTTTTATTCTCCAACTAATAAAACAGGTTGAACTTGAAAAAAATGGCCCCATGCAGGTTAGACTTGCTAAACTTTTAGAGGTTCAAGAAAAGAGGGATGCGGCACATGATTCATTAATAAAGGATCAAAAAATAATTAAAGACTGCTTTGATAAAAGGACTTCAAATCCACATTTTGAAGTAGGCTCAATTATTTTGAAATGGGATGCAAGAGCCGCCAAGCTAGGTCAACATACTAAATTTGAAGCATTATGGACTAGCCCCTATAAAATTTGTGCATGCAAACAAAAGAATTCGTTTGAGTTGGAAATAATGGAAGCCAAACCTAAAGAGATTCCTGTGGATGGGATCTACTTGAAGTATTTCAGTTAAGCTGTGTCTCTAATGTATTATAGTTAGATAGTTTCCCTTTTCTAGTTGCTTTGTTTTCCCATTTTCTTTCCTATTATTTCTTTTAAATAAGTGTTCTTTGAACACAGAGCCGCAACACAGAGCCTTTTTCAAAATTTTCAAAAACTCTCAACACTTTAAATATGTCCCAAATCTTAAATTCCCCCAAGGTACCTTGCGTAACCACTTGCATGACATGTCTAACTCACTGTTCCATGAAGATTTAGTAACATTTGCTAACAATTATCTGGGTTTAATTCCATTTTGAGACTTGATGGGTCAATAAATACCTCATAACAAGAGTTAAAGCTTACAGTGTCTCAAACATTCTTGTGTCTGCTAGAAAACCCCTACTACTTGCATTTTCAGCTCATAACAAACCTGCTTAAGTGAAAGTGCTTCCTTATTGGAAAAGCTTCATACCTATTACCACAGTTTACTATTTTCAAGAATAGATATAGATATGGAGGGAGCACAGTCTTTGAAATAAGGGTCTAGGATTTACGAATCACTTGATAAGTTTTTTACAAGCAAATCATATGCTTCAGCCCCTGCACAACCATTAAATACCTACCCGTAGACTAGAGTCCCTAAAATTGGTCAAGCAAATGATCCAACAAAGGTGAAATATTATGTAGATGGAATCATGGACCCAATTCTTCAAAGAAATAGTAGAAAAACTCTTAGAGAAGGGGCACATCAGAGGTGTCTTCAAAGGGCCAAGGTTGGGCAATACAAGACATTTACAATGAGGATATAGACTTCCCAACTGGCACAATTAATTGTCCCAAGTGTGCATCCATGCCTTGACTTGGTTGAAATATGTGTTGGGTTGTTTCATGCGTCATTAAATACCATACAATAGGGTCCATTCACAATGTAAATTACACCAAAGGCTATCAGAGACATGTTGGCCCTGTACCATGACAAGACAACCATGTTTCCCACCATTTCCAAGATGAAAAAGACGTGGGAAAACATCAATACTCAATTGAGATTTTTGAAATCAGAGCTGTAATTAGGCGATGATGATACTACTGTGCCGACACTGCCAACAACAAGGGCACAATTTGCCCAAGCTAGTCAAGATGCACTTTCCATGATGGCTTTCATTTTCAGAATGAAAGATGATATAACTATTTATGAGGAACAAATGGCTATCCTCTTCAGACTAAAAACTGTTGACAAGACTTAAGATTATCAGCTTGATTTCTTTGAGTAGATTGCATATTAAATGGTGGAACAATTTGCCTAGTTCAGAGCTAAAGAGATATTCAGGTATTTCTCTTATTTGTTTCACCTTATGTTGTATCAGAACTCTGACATATTTTCCCAACACATGCATCTAAACATGTATGACCCAAGCTTCGGTTTACATAAGACCACTCTTGTGTCTACATGGACCCATATTTTGTCAAAAACTAACGACCCATACAAATTCTGAGAACTTGTTGTTGCCCCTACTTTTTGTCATCTGAGCCCAGAACTAGTTATAAATAGACTATTTCCAAGTGTATCAAACCTTATGACCAATTGCCCTATCCCTTGTGATTGCTTTTTTGGATCCCATCATACTATTATTAGAGTCCATGGTTTTAGTGGGGAACCAGTGTTGCTACCTAAGATTTTGACACTTAGGTTAGCATTCTTAGAGGTCACCAAGAAAGTGTCTATGGTAGATAATGAATATGGCTCTAGGAAGAAGAAGAGGAAAATGTATGATGTCCCATGGATAACAAACAACATGGCAATAGAGGCCAGAGATGCTGAGATTGTGTTGCTTAGAAAACTAGCCTTCCTAGGTTTCCTTCTATTTGAAGATAAATGGGTATATGACCCAAATGGTTGCATAGCTTCATGGATCAGGACTAATAGGATTGCTACCATAATTACACATGAGGGCCATCCATTTTGGGAAAACAAAAAAAATCTTAGGGAGGATATTCCTTAGTTTTATGTTAATTGGCAGATTTGCCTCTTCAACAAAATAGACCATGGGAAACTTTTTATGTTAAGAAAAGGGATTTTGACCCCAAAATCAGAATGACTTTTGGTTTACGAAGAGCTTTAAAGAATAAAGACTGGAATGCTGAAAAAATAGAAGCTTATTGGAAATATAGGCAAGAGATTTGTGAGACATACCACTCTTTTGGAAATGTGGATTCAGATGAGAAATGGGAAGAACTCTAAGATGAATGTCATCTATCTCCTATGTCTAGCCCTGATATAAGCAATTTGGAGACACTTCAAGCCAAGCGACAAAGGGTAGAAAAATTAACACTTGAGTTGGCTAATAGGCCACATAATGTAGGGGTGTTAAATCTGGTGAAAGAGCTTTATGAATCAATATGGAAAAGAATCTCTCAGGAGATTACCCAGCTCAGACTTTCTCTAAACTTTTTCCTAAATGCACAAAAATTGTGCGAAAAGGTGGAGACTTTAGTAGAAGACACTCTGTCCACTGTCTCTATGAGAGTGTTGGACTCCCAAACATTACTAAAAAAGCTATATGATGCAACTAACAAAACATTGTTAATAGCATGGATTAATGACAGAATGGTCACTGCTAAACGAGTGAATGAGGTTTTGAATTATAACTCCATAGCAATCAATTACAGAGAGCTTCTAGATGTGATGAAAGAAGGAATCAACGAAATGAAACAACACATCAAAGATCTGGTGCAATTAGGTCTTCCTTCCCCTTTTCCTGATAACAACACTGTGTTGATGATTGAAGAAATTAAACCTTTGTTGTTAGCCAAGAAAAATGATCAGGCAGTTTTTCAGGATTTAAAGGATGATTCATCAGTACTTGAAGTAGAAGCTATTTTGATTTCTATTTCCTGACTTGAATTTAAATTAAGGCTAAAATTCAGATTTTGCAAAAATTTTCACACAAAGATAATATCAATCTTGATTTAGCCTTTCATGAATTACAAAATAAGCAGGGATTATCTGATAATGAGTGGTCTAATTCTCAGACAGCCTTACTGAAGCTATGATTTTTTTGTCACATTTTGATCATGCGGGAGTTGTGGATTTTTTTTAAGCAGGCTCAAAAGCCCTTGGGGTCACCAATAACTGTAGAGTAAAAAATACTCTACATTTTATTTTGATTTTTAGTTGCATGATACAAAATTTTGTCCTTGTATACTTTGGTTTGAGATAGTGAAGTTTTGACTCAAAGCACAGGCTCAAATTTCTTTTTGCCTCAATTTTGTCTGTGTCAAAATCATGCAAAAGCTACTAAGTGTCATCAGTCAAGGCACATTTCATATTTTATATAAGTTGGTCAGCATGCACCACGTATCCCATAATAACTCAGTGGAGCGCAACAAGTGTCAGCATCGACATCTCATGTTTCTTATACATCTTGAAAGCTTCTTTTCAATAAGCTTTTCTTAGGATCAAGCGGAAGGTGCCAAGTGGCAACTGTGGAAGGTTTCAATATGCTTTTCTAAAAGCAACAAAAGATGCCACTTTATTCCTAGCTGAAGAAAGTGGAAGCCTCCACATGTCAACATCTGAATTATCTTCACTTTATTTCATTGATAAGTAGAGATTGTGGTGGGTTCCAGGTTCTATTTCTAAAGCAAGCAAAGGCCGCCAAGTGTTGCCATCTATGTAAATATGAAATGAAGCCAAATGTTTCTATAGTATAGACAGAGCGATGTGGAGACCAACAATTTTCACCTTCCATAGGATTTTGAAAGGGTAGCTAAAAGCCGTGGAGATTGCCACATGTCCTTGGCTAAAGATACACAAAAAATGCCACTTTTCCCTGTTCCCTTTTTGAAGTTACTCGGGTGAGAATTGCTATGGGTCTGATTTTCTATTAAGGTTTTAATGTTTTGGAGAAGTGGATAGTGACAGATGTCAAGGATGGAACACTCCTAAGTGAAGACACAGTAAAGAGTATAAGTTACACAAAAAGTGTCGTGTGTCTTCAGTAAGTGCTGCGGAACATGCCAAGTGTCATTTTCCAGTGCCTCCTGAATAATAAGAAGGTTTTCAAGTGGAGTAAGGGAATCAACCAAATGTCCTCTCCCGTTTGAAAGTGGGAAGCATTTTAGGTATCTATGTCAGCCAATGAAATTGCAGGAAAACATAACGTTTCAGATCTAAGAAATATCCTATGTTAGACACTTCCAGTTCAGTTAGAGTTCAGTTAGGCTGTTAGATTGGGAACGTGTAGACAATCTAGAGCTAGCCCAGTGCTATAAATAGGGGTGTAGAGATCACCAGAAGGAAGATCAGAAGTTAGAGAATTTTTTTTGTAAAAGATTATTGTCAAGAGATTTTAGACTTTTTTAGTTGTGATCAGGGATATCATTTGCCTTTGTTCTATTTTATTGAGTTAGAAAGTTTATATAACTGTGCATGTTTCTGTGCCTTTTATATGACTAGAGAATTAATAAGAAAACTGAGTTCTGTGCCTTTGTTGATTTTTTTTGTGTCACTACAAAATTAGTCTAA
Source organism: Torreya grandis (assembly GCA_037957365.1). Taxonomy (NCBI): domain Eukaryota; kingdom Viridiplantae; phylum Streptophyta; class Pinopsida; order Cupressales; family Taxaceae; genus Torreya; species Torreya grandis. The sequence continues at coordinate 1,145,884 of JARHVA010004596.1, forward strand.
GTTGTGAGCCTCTGTTTCTATTATTTTTCATCTTTTACATTGATCATGCCTTGTTCACTCTTTAATGTAATTGAATCTTACATATAGCTTCATTGTGCTTAAGGGTTGAATTAAATACATGCACATTGCCATAGTTATAGTTTCTTTAGTTGCACTTGTGTTTCTGTTTAATTCTTATCCCTTTTCTCATTATACCCTTGATATAAAGAAGAGCCAGCTTCTTTAAAATCTGGAGGTTGTTTCAGGTTGCAAGTCCCACATTCCTGAAACTTCCTATTGTTGGTGTTAGAAACAATACAATTTTAATCATCAACAAATATATTGTTTGTTATCATCACAGGGAATTTCATATATGCTTTTGGATGGGACATAACAATCAAAGGAGAGGGAAAAAATCAAAGGAAACTAGCACAACCAAGGAAAAGGAAGGGGTTATACTTGAATGACACATGTATACAACAAGAAGGACCCATAAACCACCAATGAAGAACTAAGGAACACATGTAAGCTAATATAAGGACTAAAGGAAGAAGCTAAAGTGACAAACAACTAAAATATGAAGGTAAAGAAGGAAAAATGTAACTTCAAAATTTAAAAAATAATAGAAAAGGAACATAGGAACACTAGAAAAATTTAGCAAGTGAGGAAAAACTCAAAAGATGAACAAATACAAAATAAAGCTAAAAAATAAATAAGGTTTCCCATAATCCACATATAAATTGAAAGAATGATATTGAAACAATTAAGCAAACAAATGAAAAATACAAAGAAGAAACTAAAGCAATGAAGGAAAATAGGGTATTTAAACATATAGTGTTAGAGGGAAAGGATACCCAATAATACCAAGAGAATGATTATCAAACTATATATAAGTAGAAATTGTTATTTCATGGAAAAGATCTGGATGCCTAGGTGCTTATGAGTCCAAGAAATATAATATATTGTCATCATCAGTATTACCATCATTATAATATTTATGAGTGTAATCATTATCATTGCAAACTGTTGTGTTAGCTTTGTTATCCTCTTATAAAATAAAACTTTACTATATTTAAGTGGTATCTTGATTACTTGGCTCTTGGATAGGTGATATGTTTTGTATATAGGTGCAAGACATTGTGATAGAATTGCCTTAATACATGGATGAATAAATACTTGATCTTTAGGTTTATTTATTTAAGGTTGTATGATAAGATTCTTTGGTAGCTTTTTAGATATCAACACATTTGAATTGAAGGCTCATAAGTAATGTGTTGAATAGTAATCACTTTGTTATCATGGATAAATTATAATCTTTCGTATAGCTATAATGTTTTCAATTCTTTACAATATAATAAATACATAATAAATGTGTATTGTTTTACCATTTAATGACCATCAAGATTAGTCGGTGTAGATATCAATTTGTAAATCGACATGCTCGACATGCCCTACCTTAAGTGGCAGACGGAAGGATCGAGACAACAAAGGTTAGGCGGTTAATGTGTCACATTGGCAAATGGTCAAAACACACTAGGAACATAGGCTCAGCCATTAAATTACACAGTTCATTTTTATGTCTTCTTCTTCATACATTTAATAGGCTTGGCAGTGTGCCAAAACAATCTGAAACCAAAAACAAAAACACACTAGACATACATATTTCGTTAGAGTTCATAATATAAGGAGAACGCCTGAGAATAATTATGTACACATTTTTTTATGGAAATTTTGAATCACCCTTTGATCCATCGTTTTATGTACGAATAAAGAACTAAAACTCTTGTTCTAAAGATGTATACCTCCTATCTCATTATTAACATACAACACAAACTCGCAAGAAATCCCCATAATTGGAACATATACACAATGAAGAAATATTCAAGCTCGTCATCATAACTCTTATTTGGGATATATACACAGTTCACAAAACATAAAAGCCCAGCTAAAGAGGGATCCCTGTTTTTACAACAGCAGCAACCAACTACTTAACAAGAAGAACAGCAATAATCTGTTCAACTGCCTTTGGGGTGTTGGTATGGCATCCCTTTGTGCATAAAAACAGAAGCAAATATCTCCCTTTTTACACCACCCCGCTTTGGAGGAAGTAGGATTTGCTTTCCCTGCTCTCTGCCACCATGATTGTGGGTCTTCAAGTTGCCCTCACAAGCTTGCTTCCTCTCCATTTTCCAAACACGAACAAAAACCACCTGAAAATTGAAACAAAAGAAGCTTAAAATTAGCCGCGTCACTCTCACGCTGACTCAAGACAGCTCCATTGGCATTATATAGCCCAACAAAGTTATCTCTAATCAGGCTTAATTAATCCATGATTTTTCTTGTTTGTAAAATTTAACTATAATTTAATATAAATCTACGTGGCAGGGTAAATGTTGACTGTAATTAAGCTTAGGAGGAATAGATGTTGATATCAACGCATCCTAATCTTGATTACATGACGTCACGATGTGACATGACATCATCTGATTCCTGAAAGATGCCATATTACCATATCCTTCGGAATATTGCAGCTAAAAAGTATTTTATTGGAAAGATGAATGGATGATACAATGTATTCTGATCTTAAATTTCCTCTTAAAAAAATTCAATGACAGGGTTTCGGGGCTTTTTGAATTCAATTATTACAGTCCCGTATAAATCTTTATTTAAGTTGAATTTGTATTTTTCTATTTTCAATTTTCTTTCTTTCGGTTTTTTTTTCTTTTCTTTCTTTGCTTTCTTTTATTTGAATGAACGGCCTTTCGGTAGGAAGATGAGTATTTTTTCTATTTAAATTAAAAAGTTTTTTGGATCTTTATTTCACATTAATTTGTATTGCGTTTTAGATATATTTATAAATAAATAATTTATTTTAAGTGTTATCGATTTATTTTATCATTTTTAATGGATTGAAAGTTATTTTTTATTTTTTTATTCTAATTTCTACATTTCATAATAATATTGTTCATATAATTTTAATTCAATATTTTTTTACCTTATAAAATAAATAAATTTATGTATCTTCTTCTTCTTCTTCAACAACAACAACAACAATAACCTTTCTTATATTTACTAAATGTTTTAGATGTTATCTCGAATCAAAATTAAATCGTATTAGATTATAAGGTATGATGAAGTTTAAATTTGAGATAATTAATCTCTATAAAAACCCTTTAGTTTATACATTATCTAAAATTAAATAATATAATATTTATATTTACTAATTTATATGTGGGAGGCAAAACAAGAGAAAAATCTAAAAGCTTAAGGAAAAATAATAGGCTATGTGTTTACTCTAGATTATATGTATAGTCGTATTCGAACTAGAACACACAATCAAGCTCAATTATTATTTTTTTCAAGAAATATAAAGTAGTTTCAAGTATCTTATTTCAAGAATGAGTAGACACACAGTATAGTTATGATGTCCACTGGTCATATTTAACTTAACAAGCACTACGTACAGACAATTGCTCCTTTCTGTTTGGATTTTGTTAAAGAGAAGAATTCTCTTTTAATAATTCATGTCCCAACAATTAGAGAGGGAAAGGAGAGGGCACACGATTGGTAGATAGTGCATTAAAATAGTTACGAACATAGTTGTATTTTTGTTATCAATATTTATGTGGTGAACGTCGTTCCCTCGTATCTCTATGTTATCTTTGCATTCCTCCTACTAAAGATATTTATACTTGGTTTTATACAAAAGGAGGAATAAACCATGATGCATTAAGATTTAACCCTATTTTATTTGTTAGCAATTGCTTTAAAGGTATAAGTTATTTTTAAAAGGATGTAATATTTTGGTTTTGTAAAGTGGGGGAGTGTAAATTGATATGATTGTTGATTCTTTCATTTTTATAAATAAAGAGTTAAGTAAAAATATTTATATATTTTTAATGGAGTCAATTGTAAAAAATGAGGTTATTTTTTTCTTTATACATTACATGTTGCATTATATAATCAAGTAGATATTTGATTTCATGGTGGGCTTGAGCAACAATGAAGTAGTGGGAAAGGGCAAAGTCATATAGAAAATGTAAGTGTTGAAAGATTTTAAGATGAGCTTAGTAGTGATGGCAAGGGGAAATGAAAGGTAGTTATGCTGAGAGGCATTCTACAATGACATCCGGAGGTGGTGGGGGACTAAAATCGAGTGAGTGTGTTCACTTTTAATTCCAACCTTAAATTTGATGTTCATTTAACTATCACTTAGAAAATTTATTATTTAACTAAAATAACTTCTAAAGGTGGTGATGGACTCTATTGGAATGAGTTTATTCACTTTTAACTTATTTTTAAAAAACCAGGGGTAAAAACTTTATTAAAACTCAACAGAACAGAGTACAAAGCATAAAACAAACAAAATCCAAAAAAATAACAAATACACCCTGCACCAACACAGAACCACCATCACTCTTCTATACCATACCTATCCTCATATAAAATGCTCTCCATATTTTCTTTGACCTCTGACGGCAACAAAGTTTCCTCCACCACCGTCCAATCTTTTGTCCCTTCCGAAGCCCACCTAGCCAGGCAATCAGCTGCCTGATTCCATTCTCTCGAAACATGGGCAAAAATCACAAACTCCATGAACATACTAATCTGCAAAATCTACTGAAAAATCAAAGATAGCTACCAACTCACCTCAGTAGTTGGTCTTTCCCAGATCATATTAATCATAATAAGCGAATCTGCCTCACGTATCACTTTACGCCATCCTAGCTCATAAGCTCTTCGTAAAGCATATAAAATGGCCAGGCCCTCCATCCTGTTAACCGTCTGAACTCCCCTGTGAGCTGAAAACATAAAAATAATTGAACTCGAGGCATCCCTCACTATCCCTCCAATACCTGCTGGACCTGGGTTACCTCTAGAAGAACCATCAGTGTTGATCTTCAAAAAATTTCCAAGCGGAGGCGTCCACCTCCCATCTCACTACAATCTCTACTTTCTTTCTCCACTCCTAACACACGCTGCAACTGGAGACAAATCTTTCATCCCTAATCTGTCGACCAGCTCAGCATCCCTTTTATCCATCGACATCACTACCTCACATTTGGCTTTAACTGATTCCTGAATCATCCTGATGATTCGATTCCACACCTGGTTAACTTCATTCCTTTCATCCTTAAAAATTCATCTATTCCACTCCAACCAAATCTGTCAGAGCAAAAAGATGGGCTCTGCGAACTAGACATCCTGCAAGAAGCGCGCAACAGGGGGTGGCTTATCAATTTTCTGCCAGAATTCGACTAGGGTGGAGGTGTGTACATAGTTGCCTCCCCACACGCCCCACCAAGCATGCCATAGCTGGCTAGTATACTGGCAGCTAAAAAAAATGTGGGATGAGCTCTCCTGAGCGCCACACAAAACACACCTGGACGGACCCACAAATCCTCTTTTCCTGATGTTATCCCATGTTAAGCAGTGGTTCCATGCTAGCGTCCACACAAAATAGTTGCATTTAGGCCATGAAAAGCTACTCCGTGTCTATCTCCACCAAAAAACCTCCCTGTCTTCCTCGAACTTCTTCGCCACAAATTCCTGATACCCTGTCGAAACAGAGTATTTCCCTTTGGGGTGTGGAAACTAGGCCAACTCATTAGCACCTCTTAGGGTGCAACAGGTATGCCTAGCTAGAATCTCCTTCAACTCAGCACACTCCACCTCCATGTCCCTTATTGGCCATTCCTCCAGACTTTTCCATCTTGCTTCCAAAAGCTGATTTTGATGTCTGAAAGTTTTGAAGTCATTTACCTTACACCAGTTGGCCTCACAAAATCTCTGTGTAAGATCATGTAAATGAGGGTACTACGACACTATTGGAGGAAATTCATCCCATGAGTCATGCCAAAATTGTGCCTCCATCCTGCTTTTGCAAATCTAGAATAAGCCTCTTTTTATCAGGTCTGCCCCTTTCTTCAGCATTTCCCATATCACTGACCCACTTCCCTGCAAGCCGTATCTTGGAATATCCTTATGGAAATTTCTTAGAAAATACTTATGCACCAAAATTCTAGCCCATCCCCGGTCCTGCTCAATGCACCATCTCCAATATAGCTTGGCCACTAGGGCTGTACCTGCCATCATGGATTGTCTTAGTCCCAAACCACCGAATCTCTTTGGGCTGCATACCACCTCCCATCTGATTAGACTCCACTTAGTTACAAACAAATTACCAACCCACAAGAACTGTCTTGCCAGGGAGTCCAGATCCTTCACAAAACTAGCTGGAGCCACCTGCAGCATACATCTATAAAGGGGGAGGGCCTGGACCACAGACTAAATCAATTGAACCCTGCCCGCAAATGATAACCACTTGTGAGTCCAGTGGTTAACCTTGTCCCTGAATTTGTTCAATATCCCCTGCCAAGACTCCTTATATTGTCTTCCCGAAGTGACAAGCATTCCCAGATACATAACCGGAAGGCTACCAATTTGAAATCAAAGAACTTTAGCCACTCTCCTTTGAATAGCCAAAGGCATATTGAAGAAAAAATGGAAGATTTCTCCTCATTGATAACCTGTCTAGAGGCCGCTAAGTAAGCATCCAGGCACCTACGAATATTATTTGCCTCTCTCATGGAGGTTGCTTCCATCATAGCCACATCATCAATGAACTGTAGGTGCGAGAGAACAGGTAGGCCACCACCCCATTTCCATCCTTGAATCTCACTATTTTTGGTATTTTCTCTAATCCTCCACCCTGAACCCTCAGCCAGGAGAAGAAACAAATAGGGGGATAAAGGGTCTCCCTGTCGTAGTCCCCTAGCTGCCCCAAAAAGGCTGGAGTGTTCTCCATTGACCAGCACAGAGAATGAGGTCGAGGTAACACAGCTCATGACCCACTCGATCCATCCCTCCTCGAAGCCAAAAGCTTCCATCACCTTCTGCAGGAAGGGCCATCAGACCCTATCATAAGCCTTGGACATGTCTAACTTCATGAACATTGCCTTTTCTTTAGATTTGGTCATCAAATGAACCGCTTTCATAGCCATCACTATACCATCCATGATCTACCTTCCCTCCACAAAATCGCTTTACTCCTCTGAGATCAGCTCCTTCAAGCACTTCTTTAACCTTTCGACAATCAGCTTCGAAAGAATTATGTAAATGACATTACAAAGGGATATGGGGTGAAATTGGCTAAAGCGGTTAGCCCCCTCCCCCTTTGGAATGAGGGCTAGGAAAGTAGAATTCAATGCCCGCAACATCTATCTATTGGTCTGGGACTCCTGGACCACAGCTAATAAATCCCCCTTAATAATTTCCCAGAACTCCTGATAGAACTCAATCGAGAATCCATCCAATCCTGGAGCCTTCCCTTTCTTCATCAAAAAGATGAATTTATTTAGTTCTTCCTCTATGATAGGTCTTCTCAACTTCTCCTTCATGTCATGAGACACAATGGAGGGAATACAGGATAGAATCAAATCCTCTGTAGCCTCATACCTCATCCCTTCTTCTCGAAAGAAGGCGCTGAAATACTGTTCTGCCTCATCACAGATTTCTCTAGTTGAAGAAACTATCTCTCCTCTTTTCATAACCAAAGAATTAATCACATTTCTGTGGCACCTGGCTTTGACCGTATTGAAGAAGAATGCGGTGTTTCTATCCCCTTCTTGTAGCCAGTCGATCCTGGCTTTCTGTTTCCAAAAAATTTCCTCTCTTAGTTCTCACTCCTCCAAGGTTTTGACCGCCCTCACTTCCTCTTTCAGCAAAGACCTTGTCAAGCCCTCCTCCCTAATTAATTTGGTAATGTCATTTAACTCTTCTTGCGCTCTCTTCTTCTCCTGGAAGATGTTCCCGAAGCAGACCCTGTTCCATCTCTGAAGCTGGTATTTTATGAATTAGAGGAGTTTAGCAAACACATACATCACTGTCCCAGCCACTGGCCGTCCTTCTCTCCACCACTCAGTGATACAGCCATACAAATCTTGGTCCCGCAACCAAATAATCTAAAATTTGAATGGCAGCTTCTGTTGCCTGATAGCTAAAGAGATGTTCAACTTGATCGGCCAGTGATCGAAACTCTGCCAAACCAGAATCTCAAAGCTGAGTGTCCACCTACCACTCACCCAAAAATAGGATGCCAAAAATCTGTCTATATGCTCTGTAATGTAGCTGTCACCCAGCCTTCTATTATTCCAAGTGAATCAGCCATTACTCAATTTGATGTCCACCAAATTTAGTTTTGAAATCTTGTCCCTAAGGAGAAAAGAAGATGGCTCCAATCTGGTGTTTCCACCCATTTTTTTTGAGAGGTCCAAAATTGCGTTAAAATCCCCCATTACAATCCATGGCAAATAAGGAAACTCAATATGGACCAACTTAATATTATTTCAAACATGAATCTTACCTTGCATATCATTGGGGGCATAGACATTTGACAGAAGTACATACTCTCTTGAATCGATACATAAGGCTACCACTGATAATAATGATTTGAATGCCATCTAGACCACTGGTTTAACCTTACTTGGATTCTAGAGGCACGCCAAGCCTCTTGCTGTCCCCTCGGCCCCAATGCATTGGCATAACCCGTGTCCCCATATCCTCGGGGCAATATCCATCATGTACTCCACTGTCACTTTGGTCTCTTGAAGAAAAAGAACATTTGGATGTTGACTTTTGACTAATTCCTGAATAGCTTTTTGTCTGGGCCCGTTATTTAGGCCCCTCACATTCCATGATATCACAATCATTTTGAGGGGGGCAAAAAATGTGCATCTAAGGTCCTGACTGACCCAGATTCAACTAAATTCTCTCCAATCATCTTAATTCTTTCCATATCCTTTCTCCTTCCCACCTTAACATTTTTTTCTGAAGCTCCCTTCTTGCTTTCTTTTTGAAGAATCCCCAGGCATGGCGGAGCTTTCCCTTGCTTTTCTGCCACTTCCCCCTACCTATGGTGCCTTCTCCCCAGCTTTTGCACCTTGTATTCTTTCCTCTACTCCTGCTGCCGAGTTCAACCCTTCCTCCTGACCATCCAAGTTCATTAGAAAGGGAGCTTTTGCTCTTTTCACTAGAGGAAGTGGCATGACAATTACAGCCCCTTCACTTTCCTCCATCTGTTCCTCGCCAATAATTTGACCTGGATTTACCTCTTGCTATCCCAACTCTTCCAGCAACTCAAATCTGTTATAGGAGTCCTCCCCTTGTCGTTCCATAAATGTTCTCTTAAGTCCTTTGTTTCTGCCCCTGGTTTTAACCTGCATGAAACCCTCTAAATCCTTTCCACCCCCACTTCCCACCTTCTTGCCTTTATCCTTAGCCACTGCCCTGTTCAAGGGAGGTGAAGGAGACGATTGTTGATCCTCCAATTTATTCTTCAGGCACCTTCTAACCAAATGGCCATACTCGTGACATAGACGACATCTAAATGGTAAGGTTTCATAATCTAATTGTTGTACCCACGAGTATGAACCTGCACACATTTCTATCGCATTAGGCAACGGTCTACTCAGATCAATTCTACACAAATTCTTGCATATGTCATAATTCTCTTGCCAAGCATTTGCAAAGATGCTCCCACCAATTTTCCTATTAATGAAGCAATCATTAGCAGAACATCCTCCTGACATCATTCAATCAGCATTCGTGGCAGGTGGACCCATACTGGAACTCTGTTAGGAAGCTCCTCTGTGGGATTAAAACCAGCTTGCCACGGTTTCATGAAGAGACCAGCCTGGTTATAAAAATATGGACCTCCTTCGAACACCCGGTTCCTATCCTCTAGGCAATTGAAAGTAACCATAATAAAGCTATTTTCCAGTAACACCATTTCCATCTCTCCTGCAGGCTCCCATACCCTACGAGCCCAATTCTCTAGGAAAGGGAGAGATACTTTCATCCCCAAGAATTTGTAGTACAAAGAGTGTTTGGAGTAATACTCCACATCTTCCGCTATCATGTCAAATAGAATGACAAGTTTTGGCCTTTCAATGTAGTGTTCTAGGCATCCATTCACTTTATTAATTCTTGATCCACCAGTCAAGCCACTGCCCTGCGCCCCTATCAACTAAATGGTTTCTGATACCCCCTTCGTTCTACCTTCCCTTCCCTGAGAACCTTTGCCTACCACATCCTTGAAACTTCTATCTCCCTTTCATTTATTTTGTTCCATCTGATCCATTGCAACGCCTCTACACTCTTCTCTCCCCCTAATGTTAATTCGATACCAGTTGTTTCAATAGTTACCGCTAAGACTACAGCCTTCCTACGCTTCCTCCTTACACCCCTGGCCTTCTCCACCTCTGCGCACCTACAGCGAAAGCGTCTCCTAGCTAGGGCACGACTGCCCTAGGTTCCCAGTGAGTTGCAGCTCTCGCCCGTCCTCCCCATTCCCTCCTTAGATGAAGATCAGTTCACTTTTAACTTGAACCTTAAATATAGAATAAATTTAACCATAACTTGGAAATTTACTATTAAAAAAAACTCTACTAACTTTATCATACCATATTAAATAAAAATTGACAAATATTTTTATCCATATTAAATGTTATATTGTTGTATCATCAAACTTGAGTTGGACTATTATTTTAATATATAACAACAAATTGAAGGTTGTGTCTAGCATGTGGAAGCACACCATACCAATTACATCCAATAAAAAATACATGCATTATATTTTGATTTATTTCTTTTTTATGGTTGTCATGGGAATAAGTTACAACCTTTCATTATCTCCACCTAAGTCAGGATTTCTACTCTAGTAACTAATTAATGATTTTCATGTTTCATCTTACTTAGCTCTCACCATGTCTAGGTTTGTGATTTAGGTTCACATCCACTAAATAGATTCTCATCATGGTAATGTCTAGACGAACTGCATGAGATAGACGAACTGCATGATATATTTAAACATTGGTATTTCTATTATTCTTTTACTCAGGTATTACATAGGCCCCCTTCCATTATGATATCATCATAGTTATTATCAAAAGTATGATATATTAGATTAATATTATATCGTAAACTATACTTTCCAATTAATATAAGATTATTCATTTTAATGGTAAAATATTTGTTAAAACTTGATTGTAACACGTATGTATCAATATAATAAAATGGTTGGCATTACCCCTCTCTCTCTCTCTCTCTCTATATATATATATATATATATATATATATATATATCTTAATCTTAAACAACATGTCTAGTTTAGATAAATTTATGTAAAAGATGTTGAAAGATATCATTATCGGGGTGTATATTTATATTATATTAGATTTTTGATGTAAATATGATAGATATCTACAAAATGATGTCTTAACATCTTTTACATAAATGTATCTAAGATAGGTATGCTAGTTTAGGTGGTATATTACATCAAAGGGTCCATATCATACACTAGACATAGATTCAAGACAACTAGTATATTTTCATGCTCTACACCCATTGCAAAGGGGTTCACAACTTACAAGAAGTTGACATCATTGATCGGTTATTTTTTTATCATGTAAGTGATGTAAGTAGCCACAAACTCTGTCACTATATTTGATGATAATCTAATGCAAACATGGGTAGTTTAGTCTCTTACACTAAATCTACATTTTATTGAATAATTTTATAACATTTTTTGATATTGATCTTATAGTCATTAAAAATATCCAAATTCAAACACCATCCTGATGTAGGGTTCTTACATTTCCATCAAGGCTAATATTTAACCTTCCTTAAAATTTGATCTTTTCACATAAACATAGAACATTTTTAGTAGATCTTAGTTTTATATATATATTATCATCTTATTTTATGTGTACAAACTTAGGTTTACAACACTCAATCCATGTAAAATATTTTTATATAATACACAGATCTTTTCCATTCACTATCTTATAGGAAACACAAAATAGTCTTCTTAGGCCTTATTCTTGTTTGTCAATTAGGCTTATATTATCTCATGATGAATTTATTATTAAACTTGGAAACATATTGATATCAAAAGGTTTTTTATTTTCCTCCCTATGCCATTTAACTCTGTGAATGGGTCTTCACACTTCCTTCGACTTATCCCTTTTGTTAAAACTAAAAATTATGTTTTTGGTCTACCTACATGTCTATAGTCTAAAAATCATTAATATCTTGGATTGTATGTCTCCCAAACACCTAAAACTAATTTCCAAGATATTATAACTCATTCTAAAGTTTCAAGTCATTTATAAAATTCATTTTAAATATGTACCAATTTTAGTCTTCTCAAATAGAGTTTTTGTTTGTCTTTATACTTGTAGGTTTGAGTTTTGTCTATAAGTTAAGATAAATACCTCCTAAAACCCTAAAATCACATTCAATACTTCAAAAAAATATAATCCACCTAAATATTTTCAACCAATTTTCATGGTTAGATTTTGAACTATAGGGTTTTTAGTCCTCTTGAAACCCTAGGTTTCAATAGGAAGTTGACAAATATCTTGTCTTAAATTTAAATTTTAAGGATTATCAAGGGTTAATTTCAACTATATTATTATCTCTAAATGTTTTCCTTGATTATCCAATTCCATTATATGCCTAATAATCATGAAGATACATAAAAACTATTTTTTCTTAGACTATATCATATAAACCCTATGTTTAGACCCTTCAGCTCATAAACCATCATAGAAGTATGAAAAAAATTAGGGAATATATATAAAATGAACTTAAAAATTAAAATATCTTTTATATGCATCAAAACAATCATAAAAAATCTTATTTATTCATATATACTTAAAAAATGACATATATACCTCTGCAAATTATGATAGACCATCACCAAAAAATCAACATATATACTTAAAAAATCAACATTTATCCTTGTGTTTTTTATTTTATTTAGATCCTACTTTGACGGTTCGATCTTTCTCATGTTGAATCTTAATTGAAAATGTCAGTTTCTTCTTGTTTCATATAATAAATATATTTCAACCACCTAATTACTCATCACAAACATTCTTATTTTTTCCATGATCCTACGTTGCATATACCTTGCTTGGGTTTATGATAGTTTCAGGTTGACTTGAAGGTTGAAAAACATATAAAATTGTTATTCAGACCCTAGGGATTCCTTAACAAAGGATCATGACCTTTGACATATGCATAAAGGATGACAATTCCATCAAAACCATGTAAATAAATTCAAAATTTTGAATATACTATTTTTGGTGGGAAAATAAGAAACACCTCCAAATGACCTAGAATGACAACTGAAGCTTGGACAAGGATTTTTATTGATTATAAATGACCTATTAGATAAAATTAAATAATCTATATAGATTCACCTATATAAAACTATTATAAAATAGTTCTAACATTATTTTTTTACATGTGGTAAAAGACTAATTACTATTTATCGTGTGTTAGTTATCATAGTTATATGTAAAGTTATTATAGGCTAATTGGTTAAATGAATATATTATTGTTAACAATATATTTGTATTTTGGTTAGTTATTTAATTTAATGAGTTATTACCAGAATCATAACATCCCCACTTATAGGTAATAACTCCCTATATAATGTAATGGTATTTGAATAAATAAAGTGTGTTAGTTGACTGATTGAATTGTTATTTCTGAACCTTTAGCTCTTCCCACACTAGGGGCATTTTTAATATCTGGTATCAAAGGAGGATCATCCTAGATCTCTCTATACCTTCCATACACTATGATATATATCAAAATGACATAAATAATAGCTATGTTGTGTAGACCACATGCAATAGTAGATGTTTTGTCTTTTCACTATTCTTGCATACTGCTAGTAGCTTAACAATGTAGACCCTGTGTGAAGCTATTTACATACACCATCAATCTACATCTTTCTATTATAAGATTCCATTATGTTCATCTCCTTCTATAGTCTGTGCATTCATTCTATTCACATTTTGCATTTAAAAAATTCAATAGAAAAGACACACACACACACACACACACACGCACACACACACACACACACACACACACACACACACACACACACACACACACACACACACACACACACACACACACACACACACACACACACACACACACACACACACACACACACACACACACACACACACACACACACACACACACACACACACACACACACACACACACACACACACACACACACACACACACACAGTTTGTAGTTATTTATAGAAGGTTTTGATTATATACAATCTAATAAAGGTCACACTCATTTGATTGGATGTTTTGAGCTTTCAAAATTATAATCATCATCGAATATAATTCATCCTTTTGCATTTATATCATAGATAGAGGAGCATTAAATTATGGTTAGAGTGAGTGTGACTTGAGTCTTCTCCATTATATCAACTCTACAAATGGTGCATAATTATAATATTCCTACATAAATGGACTACACATTTATTTTAATACATCATGTGGTACATTACATTCTCTTACCTATCAAATATTTATAACAACCTTGTCAAAATGCTAACCACCATCTCATTTGGTAAAGACCCTCTCTTTGCATTGGTGACCTACATAAGTTTCATGTTGCCATCCTCAGTCCATATCTTTGCATCAAATGGTTTTATCCATAAGAAAATTCTAATGAATACTAGGTATAGATCAATAACCTGATCTCTGTCCAACTCTCTAAAGCTCAGATCCTTCCTTCAATAAAGAAAGCAAATTCATACCTTTCTCGACAACACTTATAACAAAACCTCAACGGTGTACCATAGAATTTTAAGGTTATCTCTATATCCTCAATGATGAAGGCAATCGACCCTACAAGATCACCCAGACCATTGGTTGAATTCCATCCTATAGGAGCTCCTCTTTAGATTTCATTACATGTAAGTTTCCCCATGGTTTCATAATTAGAAGTTTTATTTTTAGAGTTTAGGTTTAATATTTACATTTAGTTTTGAATTTTAATATTAAGTCTAAATTGAGTCTATAAATTTAATTGCGTATTTTATGATGTCTATAGTTCTAGTATGTTTTTTTACTAGTCTTTAAGTCTATTTTTGATGTTTAGATTTAGGTTTGATTAATAGTCACATTTTTAAATTTTATTTAAATCTTGTTTAGATTTTAAGTAATCATGGTATTTTTATTTTGTTTTAAATTTATTTTTCTTATTTTTAGGTATGTGCTTACTTTTATATTGTAAAAAATAAGTTGTTATTTTTTAAGTCATTTATTTTAGGATTATAAGTGTTTTGTCAAATTTTTTGTCTTAAGTCTAATATTGTCATTCTTATCAAAAATGCAAATAAAAGTGTCAAAGTCATTGTCAAGATTCATTTCTGAGTTAAAGTATTTTTTTAATTAAAATCTTTAAATAATTCTTAAAAGATAATCTTTAATAAGGTGGTATTTTAAAATTTTCATGTTTGTAATTGAATGCATTATTGGTTAAAATTGACATTCAAATTTCTCACCCTATTATAGAACTAAGGGGTGAATCTTAGGAAATAGTTATAAAAATAGTTTTTTACTTGTGGTAAAAGACAAGTTACTATTTAAAATTTTTTATTTATCATAGTTATATGTAAAGTTATTATAGGTTAATTGTTGGAGGTATGTTATCATTGATGTCCAAGGATGATATCATATGAGGTAATGTCAAAAGGTAATGACAAAGTGGTGATGACATGAAGGTGTGAAAGGTAGGTTTGGATGTATATGAGCTAAGGTAAGAATTTTTTAAGGTTTCTCATGTTGTTTCTATCATGCTAACAATGTTAAAAGTCAAGGAGAGAAGACAAAGTGTGATAGTATGGGCTTGATAGTCTTGTTTGGTGGCATAGGCTTGGTAGCCTAGTGTGTTGTGAAGGTTAAGACTAGGGAGAAAATGTAGGGTAGTTGAAGAGTATAGAATCAATGTTTATGACTTATTCTTGAGGTGGTGAGAGCTTTTGAAGTGGTTTCAAGGTGGTTTCTTGTTCAAGGTTTGACTTGCAGTCCTAAATGTAGTGTACATAATGACCTAAAGATGTCCAATTGGTGAGTTAATATGATATTTCAAGATGGAATAGATATTTAAATCATGGATTGAGGTATGAAAAGTTTTGTAAAATGTGTTGACCATGTTTTAGGTCCTGAAGATGAAGAGAAATCAAGATAGTATGTTTAAAGGACACTTGTACATGCAGATTGAAGGTTTCCTACCTCGAGAAGAAAGTTCTAATGCTTATTGGTAAATGTAGATTTTTCATGGTGACCTAATAATTTTTGTAGAGGTCACACATTTAAAAAAGAAGTATTTACAAGTATTTTTAGTGGATTGAGGGATAGAGCTTTATGAACATTCGTTATAGAATGTAAACTAGTCAAAACCCTCCTAAAAACACTTATAATGACCCAAGTGGAGAAATATTGTTGGATATGGAAAATAATGTATTGGTTGACAAATTTTTACTATTATAAGGTGTATATCACTCTTAAAAGCACCTATAGGTGGTAGTGGTTTATTAGGATAGTGAACAAAAGATAAAAAATAAGCTTGTGTCTAAAGTTTTTAGTGGTACAAGTAGAGTTGACTGAGTCAACACATGCAATATTTTTGAGTTTTAAGGTAAATAATTATTTTTTATATCTATGGAATTGGTTTAGAGTTTCATATTTTGTGTCAATTATTTTGAGCATAAAATTTGTCTAGTTGCTAAATCTACAAATAGTGAAAACAGTGACAAAAAGCTAGTTAGAGTGAGAATCTATTTAGGGATGGGTTTTAGGTGTTTAAGGATGAGTTCAATTGATTGGGGTAAATTTTTGAGACGTATTCCTAATTTTACATTAATTATAAGGTAAATATGGTTCCTTTACATTATAAATCGAGTGCTCTCAAGCTAATTAATCTGTGTGAGTGAAAATTATGAAGGTGTATGTTCTAGTAGTTGATCCATGTGTTTCATATTTTCCACTATAAATTTATATTTTAGTGTTAAAATATGATTTAAGTTTTTTTAAATATATATTTAAAACATTTTGAGGTCAAGTAAGTGACTCTACATGTGTTAGGAGTCATGTTCACCATGACAATGTTTTTAGTCAAAATGACTGCTACAAACATGCTGAAGGAAGTGAAGTGTTTGACATTCTTTGATAATATTTGTTGCATATAATGATTTTTTTTAGACATAATTAATATAATAAATATATTTTAAACATATATAAACTATTTGAGGTGTTGAGATAAGGTAGCCAAGAGGACTTGTCTAGTAGTGTATTTACAGTGTGAGAGTAGTTTGAGAAATTAGTCTATAAGACCAATGAATGATGATATAAAAATAATAATAGATATATTAGGTATATATAGAGACATAATAGGAAAAATTAATGAATATTATATTCCATTAAATCTCTCAAATTTATGTAAAGAGTTAAGATTTCTTGACTGAACTTTAACTATGTTTGACGAGTCTAAGTGGTCCTATTGCAGGTGTGGTTTGGAGGTGCCTTGCCTTGTGTTATTGTTTTAAAAGAACATAATGAGATTTTATAAGTAATAAATAATATTTTTTAGTGTTTGGGTTATATTTTTTTAAGTGATAAGAAATATTTCTCTCTCAATTTGTCGAGATAGTTTTCTGGGTGCAGTGGTTGCTCTGAGTAGTCTTTTAACAAAGATGTTATTGAATATTATTGGCATATGTTGGAATGTATAAATCACATGGAGGTGTTTAATATGTATTTTAGGTTTCATATATATTAATTTTAAATATTATTATGTGATAAAATTGATATTATACTTCAGAAGTCTATGACTATGTTTTTTATGTATGTTGTCTAAAGAGCAGGCAAACCTAATTGCTAGGTTCAAGGTGTGAGATGGTGTTACAAGTGGCATGAATTTTTTTTTGGAGTGATAAAGGTTATATTGGTAACTGGTTTGATTTTTTTAAATCATTTTTATATGATTAATGTCAATCTAAGAGTCCAAGTTGTAACGTGTGGGTGAGTAGGTCTAATTATTTTAGGTCTCACTAAGGTCCAATGGAGGATTTGGGCTAATGAGGTAATGGACAAAATTTGAAACATGTGTCTCACCCATTTAATGTTTTTGGATATTTATTCCAAGTGTGAATAATATTATCCTACCAATATGGATTATACTAAGAGGAATGGTATAAGTACAAAGGCCTAATTGGCCTATTTGTGCTAGTTGTGTATATGGAGCTAAGCGAAGGAGATAAACTTTGAAGGAAAAGGTTCAAGTCATTAAGGACCATAAAAGGGTGAATAATATCAGAAATAATTATTTGATCAAGTTTATTAAGGTTAATGTATAGGTCATTAGACCTAATGATCCTAGAGGAGGCTAGTTGAGGAAGTAATCCCTATAGGCTATTTGAGAGAGATTGAAGGGCGAAGAAGAAGTGCAATCAAGAGAAGTCCATTATCAGGTGTAGAAGACATCAGATTAGAGGTGGAGATGTTAGTAGGTCTTTTTTTGTTTAGGTCAACATCTAAGGGGTTGTATCCTCCTTGCAAGGTAAAAATTGATAAAGGTGTAGTTGTTATTGTAGCTCAGCTAGATAGTTGTGGTAACACCTTGTGGGATTGTAGTCTCACTAAATAAGGGATGTTAGTTACTTTATTATTTGAAGTTTTCATAATTATATATTGTTATTATAGGACTATAGTATATGTTTAAGGGTTTAGTGGATTTTATCCCCCATGAGGGTTTCCCACATAGATGATGTTTTCATGTGATGTATGATCTTGATTCATGCTTTGGATATATATGCTTTCATGTTTATATTGATAAGTAAAGCTGGTGTTTGATGGAATGGTTTTGGAATTTAATGTGAATTATTGTATATCAATTCAACCCCCCTCTCAGTAACTACTTTCAATAATTGGTAATAGAGCCACACCTTTAGAGGAGGCTTAATAGACTATAGGTGATCCTATAGTAGCTTGAGGTATATTGAAGACAATATTAATCCTGTTTACAAAGATGGATAAGTTTGTGAAGTTTAGAGTTGAAGTTTAGATAGAGGTCTACATGATGGCATTAGAAAGGTCAAGGAAGAAGGATTTTTCATAATCTAAATGCAAGATCAAACCTAAGTTGAATAATAGAGCTTATTGGAGTTGGTCTCTTGATCAGATAACATGCAATAAGAAATATGGGAAATGGTTTTATTAGTAGCCTGGAGTATTTGATTTAATGAAGGTATATCTAAATCTTCATGAAGTATCAAGGTATGATCATGTTTTCATGTTTATAGTTTTTTTTGAGAAGATCCAATGGAAGATTATGTATGTCACATGAAATGATGGAGTGTTGATGTCTTTTTTGCATAGACAAAGAAGTCAAGAGGATGTTTTATGAGTTTATGATAGTAGTACGGGTCTTGGAGGTCATGGAGGATAATATGAGAAGTAATATAATGTGTTAAGAGTGCTTAGGGAACTTGGGGAAGTGAAAGGAATTGTTATGAGAAATATTATGAAGATCTAGGTTTGACTTGTCTCCTTGATAGATATTATTGAGTAATTCAATTGATGACATCAACATTCACATATACGAAGGAGTCATAAGAAAATGGTCACATTTATTTAATTAGGTTTGTGCCTAGTTCATATGTTTCAAATTTAAGGTCTTAATATGAATCCTATCAAAATTTATGTCAGTTCAAAGTTGGTCTTCTAAGCATATTTCTCTATTTTCATAATTAGCCAATTTTGTATGAAAATATGACCTTTGGGATTTGAAAATTCAAATTTGTTAAGATTACCAGTTTGCAAAGAATGGCTTGTAGAAGTCATAGATGAAGTCAAATCAAGGTGATGTAAGAATAAAATTTTAAGATGACTCAGTGTATTGGACCTCCAATGTAATTATAAAGTTTTACCATCCGTACAGGTGTAATAATGTGGGTCAAAGTCAAATCTTGCAGTCTATATTTGAAATAATGAACCTAGTTTGAACAAAAGAGGATTACAACATTAATAATTATTTTTTTTTGATTTTATAACTATTGGGTGATGTTTATAGTTACATAAAGAGCCTTCCCATGCTTTGTAGCTGATCTGAGTGTGTGTTCTTGTGCAATAAAGTCAACTTAAAGATTGATTGGGCTTGAAGGTTCGTGTCCTTGGCAAACTAGAATGACAAGGTAAGTTGTTTGGTACTCTTAGAAGGTCAAGGTAATTGGTCAATATGGTTGAATATTTTTTGATGTATTATAAAACATATATATGCTCTTTATATGATCAATGTTTTACTTAAAAGGAAGATCTAGCTCAAAATATGAAAGGTAGTGAATTGAGGTTTTGATGTTTTACAAACACTAAGGTGTTTTTTCTTGATATAATTGGCCTTATAATTACCTGTGACGCTCAGTGATAATTAGGTAAAGGTTTGTGAAATGTTTAATCTAGTTTTATACATGCTCATGATGCATTTGTATGAGCTCATATGGTTCCTTATAAGATAAAGACATAACATAGATATGAAAGTTAAAGATTGGTCTCTTAAGACCAATGACATTTTGGTATAGATATGTTTAATTATTCTAAAGACTAGAGGTGATCTAATAATGATGTCATCATTTTAAAATATCCCATAATATGTTCATAAATGTTTTATAGGTGATCTCACACACACACACACACACACACACACACACACACACACACACACACACACACACACACACACACACACACACACACACACACACACACACACACACACACACACACACACACACACACACACATTATCATGCTTCCTATTTCTTGAAGGAGATTGTCATAAAGTGATCTTAAAGGCATGTCATGTGATGTCTTCTTGATCTCATATAAGCATAAGAAGATAATTTTACATATGGTTGAATGCATGAAGTAACTCACAATATTATTTAGATGATGTTTTCTTGTAGCATGTCTAGATGTTAGTAATCTAATTGAGGAAGATTATAGTTATGCATTTGAATGTTGTTTTGAGAAGATGTCTTGTATCCTTGATATCAAAATGAACTCATAAGGTCTTGGAGGAACATGTTGGCATATTATACTTTATCATAAATTGTTTAATAGTATTATGATGATAAGGTTTGAGTCATCATAAATAGGACTTTGAGTTTATATATCAACTATTGAAGATTGGTATTGGTAGAGTTGATAATGAAGATGAGTTGTTCCATAAGAAGAAGATGATCTAGTAATATTCTTTCTATGTTTAGAAACATGTTATCATGCT
This sequence comes from Torreya grandis, assembly GCA_037957365.1. Classification (NCBI taxonomy): domain Eukaryota; kingdom Viridiplantae; phylum Streptophyta; class Pinopsida; order Cupressales; family Taxaceae; genus Torreya; species Torreya grandis. Next base: position 1,167,039 of record JARHVA010004596.1, read on the forward strand.
TACAAGTCAGATTTAGGGGTATGATATAGTTTATGAGATCTCTTAGACCTTTCACTAATTACGTTTTATTTGATAGGGTATCTTGTAGAGGTAGGATCCTTGATGGCTTAAGGATGTTGGAAAAAAAGATACTTGAAGGCATAAGATCTAATAAAGAAGTGGATCTACTTTGAGTAGGTCTCCATGAGATATATTTGTGTTTTAATGAGGATATTTATTATATATGTGAAGTACTTAATTTTTTATTTTTATACCTAAAATAAAATTGTTGAAGATCTTTCCAGATGGAGAATAGAGTTAGAGGGAGCTAACTCAGTTAGATTGATTTGCTTAGTAGAATTGTGCATGATTTAAGGGGCAACATTTGTGAAGATGCTTTAGTATTGATTGAGATTTGGAGATGTACTCTAGAGTTGAGAATTCAAGAAGGTTGATATGATGACTTAATCAAACCAATTCATGAGTTTTGACAATGTTTTAATTCTTCATGCATGGACCAAGGGGGAACTTTGCAAGAGGATAAGTCCTAAGATCAGAGGACTATGTTTATAAGCCTAAGAAGAGCATACGTCCAATTTGTAATTATTGTCAAAGGTGGAAAAAGAGAATTATAGGTTTTCATGAATGACAGAGGGGGAGATTGTTAGAGGTATGTTGTCATTGATGTCAAATGATGATATCATATGCATTGATGTCAAAAGGTAATGACAAAGTGGTGATGGCATGAAGGTGTAAAAGGTAGGTTTGGATGAATATGAGATAATATAAGAATTTATTTAGGTTTTTCATGTTTTATCTAGCATGTTGATAGTGATATAAGTCAAGGAAAGTAGACAAAGTTTGATTGGCATAGGCTTGGTAGCCTTGTTTTATGGCATAGGCTTGGTAGCCTAGTGTGTTGAGCAAGTTGAGACTAGGAAGAACATGGAGGTCAGAGAAGGAGTATGGCATTAAGGTGTATGAATTATTCCTATGGTGGTATATTTTGAAGTGGGTGTAACGTTGTTTCTTGTTCAAGGTTTGACTTGTAATCCTAGACCTAGTGTGCATAGTAACCGAGTGAGGTCTAATTGGTGAGTCCAAGTGAGATTTCAAGATGCAATAGTTATTGTAAGTATGTATTGAGTTATGAAAAGGTTGGTAAAATGTGTTTAAAAATTTTAAAGTCCTAAGTATTAAGATAAATCAAGACAATATGTTGGAAGGACACTTATACATGCAGATTAAAGGTTTCCTAGATTGGGAAGAAAGTTCTAATGCTTATTGACATGTTTAGTGTTTGAATGGTGACCTTACCATTTTGGGAGAGGTGGAACATTGTATTGAGGAAAAAATATTTATAAAAATTTGTTAATAATGTAAATTTATCAAAACCCTCTAAGAAACCCTTATATTGACCTAATTAGAGAGAGAGCTTATTGGATATGGCTCAGAATGGATTGGTTGACCAAGTTTGACTATTAGAAGGCATATAGGAATATTATAGGAATCTAAAAGTTTTATAGGTGTGTCAGGTCACTAATTATAAGGTATATAAATAATATTCCTTTTAAAGTTTTTAGTGGTAGCTACTTGCTAAATCTAAAAATATTGAAAACAGTGACAAAAAGCTAGTCAAAGCAAGAATCTATTTAGGGATCAGTTCTAGGTATTTAGGGATGATTCCAATGGATTGGGGTATTCTCTACATACCTATTCCTTATTTTAAATTATTTTTAAATTAATTATGTACCCTTACATTATCAATAAAGTGCTCTCAAGTTGATCGGTCTATGTGAGTGAAAATTGTGAAGGTGTATGTTCTAGTAGTTGATAAATATGTTTCATATTTTACACTATACATATATGGTTTAGTGTTTTGAGTTGATACAAGTTTTTTTTAAGGATATAATTAATAAATTTTGAGGTCAAGGATTTCAATCTAAAGGTGTTATGAGTCATGTTCACAATGACTATGTTTTGAGTCAAAATGACTACTACAGGTATGCTGAGGGCAGTGAAGTGTTTGAAGTTACTTGCTAAGATTTATTGCATATAATGAATATAATGATGAATTAGTTTATAATGAAGATAAGATTTTAAAGAAAATTTATATGTCATTAAGGACCATAAAAGAGTGAATAATATTAGACATGCTTATCTGATCAAGGTGATGAATGTGAATGCATAGGTCATTAGACCTAATGATCCTAGAAGAGGCTAGTTGAGAAAATAAGCCCTAGAGGCTGTTTGAGAGATATTGAAGGGTGAATAAGTGCAATATATATATTTCCATCATTAGGTCTGGAACACATCAGATCAAAGGTTGATATGTTCATAGGTATTATTATGGCATCTCAACATTTAGGGTTTATAGCCTCTTTTTAAGGTGAAACTTGTTAAAGGTCTAGTTGTTATTGAATCTCATCTAGATAGGTGTGGTATCACCTTGTGGGAATGTAATCTCACTAAATAAGGGATGGTAGTTCCTTGATTAGTTTTAGATGGTCTAAATTAGATTTTATTATTATATGGTTGTAGTCCATCTTGGAGGGTTCAATGGATTTTATCCCCTATGAGGTTTTCCCACATAGATGATGTGTTCATGTGATCCATGCTCTTGGTTAATGCTTTGGATATATATAATTTCATGTTTATGTTTCTAGATCAATTTTATGTTTGATGGAATGATTTTGGAATTCAATGTGCATTGTTGTCTACTGATTCACCCCCCTCTCAGTAACTACATTTAACATTAATTATTTAAACTAATATATTGTTGTTAACAATATATTTATATTTGGGTTAGTTGGTTAATTTAATGAGTTATTACTGGGATCATAACATCCTCACTTATTGGTGATAACTCCCTATATAATGTAATGGGATTCAGATAAATAAAGTGTGATGGTTGACTATTTAAATTATTATCTCTGAGCCTTCAACTCTTTCAAAACCAAGGGAATTTTTAATATCTAGTATCAGAGCAAGACCATCTTGGAACTATATGTACCTTCCATTCATTGTTATATACATCAAAATGACATAAACAATAACCATGCTATGCAGACCACATGTAATAGTAATTGTTTTGTCCTTTCACTATTCTTTCATACTGCTAGTAGTTTAACAATGGAGGCCATGTGTGAAGGTAACTTAATACACCATCCATTTTCATCTTTCTATTATAAGCTTCCATCATGTTCATGTCCTTCTACAATCTGTGTATCCATTTTTTTCATAGTTTGCTTTCAAAAAATTAAAAGAAAAGAAAAATGTATATGTTTATATTTAGATGTAGTTATTTATAGAAGGTTTTGATTATGCAAAATCTATTAAAGGTCATACTCATTTGATTAGAGATTTTAAGCTTTCAAAATTGCATCATCATCAAATACTATTCATCTTTTTGAATTCATATCATAGATAGAAGAACATTCAATTATGGTTATAATGAATGCAACTTGAGTCTTTTCCACTATATTGACTTTATAATTGGTGCATAGTTCTAATATTCATACATAAAGGTACTATACCTTTCTTTCAATACATCATGTAGTGCAATACGTTCTAGCACCTATCAAATATTTATAGCAACCTTATCAAAAGGCTAACCACCATCGTATTTGCAAGAGACCCTCTCTTTGTAGTGGTGACCTACACAAGTTTCATTTCTCCATCCTAAGTCCACAACTTTACATCGAATAGTTCTATCCACAAAAAACTTCTTTTGAATAGTATGGATATATCAATAACTTGATCTCCATCTAAATTTCCAAATCTTAGATCCTCCCTTCAAATGACAAAGTGAATTCATGCCTTTCTTAGTGATTCTTACAATAAAACCTTGGTGGCATACCATATAACTTTGAATTTGTTTCTATATCCTCAATGAAGAAGACAATCAAACCTATAAGCTCATCCACACCATCATCTACATTCCATCCTATAGTGAGCTCCTCTCTAGATTTCATTGGGTGTATGTTGGCCAATGGTTTCATAATTAGATGTCTTATTTTTAGAGTTTAGGTTCAACATTTCAATTTAGTATTAATTTTTAATATTAAGTTTATATTGATTCTTTAAATATTGTTTAGATTTTAAGTAATCATTTTATTTTTTATTTTGTTTAGGCGTGTGTTTTTTTTGTATTGTCAAAAATAAGTGGATATTTTTTAAGTCATTTATTTTAAGATTATAATTATTTAGTCAATTTTTTTGTCATAAGTCTAGTATTGTCATTATTTTCAACAATGCAAATAAAAGTGTCAAAGTCATTGTCAAGTGTCATTTTTGAGTCAAAGTATTTTTTTTTCAATTATAAGCTTCAAATAAGTCTTGAAAGCTAATCCTCAATAAGGCATGAATTTTAAAATTGCAGTTTTGAACTGAATGCATTATCAGTTGAAACCAACATTCAAATTTCTCACCCTATCTTAGAATTAGGGGGTGAATGTTAAATGTGGTAAAAGACTAGTTACTATTTGCCATGTGTTAGTTACCATGGTTATATGTAAAGTTAATATAGGTTAATTTGTTAAATGAATATATTTTTGTTAACAATATATTCGTATTTGGGTTAATTGGTTAATTTAATGAGTTATTACTAGGATCACAACATCCCCACTTATAGGTAATAATACCCTATATAATGTAATGGTATTCAAATAAATAAAGTGTGTTGGATGAGTAATTAGATTATTATTTCCGAGCCTTCGGATCTTCCCCCACTAGTGTTATTTTTAATAAAAACCTACAGACATTAAAAAAATCATGAACTCCTACTCATGAGTCTTCAATATTGCTTTTACTAGTTTAAACAAACTTCTTGTTATATGTCTTCAATGTTGCTCCACATCACTAACCTAATTGTTCATACTTTTAGGTAATTTTGTTGTTGTCTTATTTTTATAAACTAACTTCTCATATATGTGCACATGTATATTTTACAAACACTTGATCCTTATTTTTGTTCTCTTCTCCATTAATGTACCTATATATGAAACATACTCAGTAAGGTAATAAACCATTTCTTCATTATGACATTATGACTTTGAGGCATCTTCAATCATTTTTCTCTATTTGGATGCTACCCATGTTTTTTTTCACATCATAGGCTCTCCAATGTTCCATGTTAATTATATTTAATACCGAATTTTGTTCATTTATGACTCTGATTTCAATTCTCTCTTACATATGGTACGTTACATTGGTTTAAAATTTCTTACCTTGTAAGCATTATTCAAATTTATAATCTTTATTTGATATATAATGTTCCTAGTGCTCCTTGTTTCTCATCTTTATTTGATTTCTTTATGTATCACATTAAATTTCCATGAGATTCATACTCTTTATTACCTCTTTGTTTTCTTTAGTCTTCGATTCTACTATCTCTTATTCCTTTTTATCAAAACTTGTTCCTAAACTCTTATCATCATTCATTATTCTTGTTGTTACTCCACAATATTTTCATTTTTAATTCTTCATGGTTTGTTCATGTATTTCATTCTACTTTTCTCTCTTCTTAATTTTCTCCATGCAATATTCATGCAGTCCTTCATCTTGTTTTCTATCAAATTCATCTACTTATTTTATTGTCATGGAGTATTTCTTGCCACTAGATCTCCATACTTTTAAAAATAACATGATTAATACAAATCAACTCATATTTAGGAGACTCGATGTTATATTTAAGGATAATATAATCCTTCACGTATTATTTATTTTCTATAATCTTCTTAAGTTCCTTATAAAACTCTCCTAATACTCATTTTATCCTTCTACGATCTTCATCAATTGTTTACCTCTTTTCATCCATGGTTTACTTAACTATGTGGTCTTTATCCTTTGGTCTTGATGTTGTTTTAAATTATTCTACAGTTCCTTTTTGATTTTATTGAGCTTGATCCATAATATAATGATCTTCACCATTATTTTTTCCCTTGATTATTGGCTACCCATACTTGTCTTTTCATCTTCATGCATGTTTCTATGCATGATTTATTCTTAGTATTAGATATATATCTACTTATATCTTCATTTTTTCATCTTTGCACATATACTTATCTATTACCTTCCTTCCAAATTACCTACTTTGAAACCTATTTACAGTTTTGTTGTGAACAATTTTCATATGTGTTTGGCAAAAATGAGTCTTCAATTTTAATAGGAGCCATGGTGATGTGAAGGGAGTGGAAACCTATATTTTTAGAAATAGTTTTTCTATAAGGGGACCCAAAGGAGATACACTAAATAAAAATATTTATAAGCCTCATACCTTAAATGGAAATAACCACTCACTTATCACATATTGTTTCACTTTGATTATAAAATTTGACAATTCCCATGTCTCCTCTGTTTCGAGGGAGGTAAAAAATAGACCATGCAACATGAGGAAATCCAAGGATATGCATCATTTATGAAAACAATATTTTTTATAACCTTCCATACATGGAAATGAATGATGGCTCTAAAAATATTCTATATAATATCAATAGAAGCTATCTAGTTGGGTGAGTTCCCTAGAAGAGTAAGTTAGAATAAGTGTTTGAAAGACTCAAGATAATGAAATGCAAGACATTTGGTTTAATTAATTCTCATGAGATAGATTCATGCCCGAATCATGAGGCCTTGATAGACTAAACACCACATAAAATGAGTGAGCTTAGGTTCTATCCTAATGTGCAAAATTTTGTCAAGTCTAGCAAGCCAAATTATGGGAGAGGATTTAGGTCCCCAATGAAATTGAGTTCGAAGAGCTTAGGAGAGAAGGGGATCATGAATATATACAAAATTTCTAGATAATAATTCTTGAAATAGGTAAAATAATTCCAATACTAGTCTTTTCACAATCTTGGGGCGGTTGTAAACCATGATTGTGAAACATAACATCAAGAAACAATTATCAAATACAAAGAATAAAAGTTAAATCAATATTATTAAATTAAAATTAAACATTAAAATTAGGCCAAGGAATCTAGTCTATAGTAGTAACCAAATCACAAATGGTAATGATAACTTTTTAAAAAACCTTAGGGATTTAATTCTTGGTAATTGAGCAAACAAAACATTAGTGCTTGTCATAAGAGGAGAGTACTAGATGTTATGATCATTGAAAGATATAAATCTATGAAAACCATCTCCAATCCATTTCATGTGAGGATTTATACCTTAAAAGGCTTTCTATATGTGTTTGGCAACAAATAAGATTTCAATATTAGTATGAGCCAAGGTGATGACAAGGAAGTGGAAACCTATATTCTTCCAATTGGATTTTCCATAAGGGTCCCCAAAGGAGATACAATACCTTAACAATATTTTCCAAGCCTCATGCATTAAATGGAGTGAACTACCCATTTATCACATAGTTTTTATCTATGATTTTAAAGGTCAACAATTCCCATGCCTCCTTTATTCTGAAGGAGGCAACAAATATCCCATGTAACACAATAGAATCCTTTGGAATGTTTGGAATCAGACCAAAGGAAATCCTTGAGGAATTTGGATAAAATATCATAATCCACTTTGGAGGGAGCCCAATAAGAGTAATAATAAACATAGGTGGTATCCATAATATTGGTACAGATTGAGAACTTCCCTACCGAGGATAACGATTTGGTAATCCAGTATTCAACCTTCCTCTCCACTCTTTTAATGACATAATACCATAACTTTTCTAAAGAAAAATAAAAGGAAAAAAGGATACCATTTTTTTTAAACTTTTATCTTAATGAAATCTAATACATATTATAATGAAGAAGCTAGCCTAACATATGCATCATACTTTGTTTGAAGCATTGCATCTTACTCTACTACAAACTAGAACTAGAGGCTAAATAAAAGGTATCAAGGCATTTCAGAGCTTTCAGTAAGGTTCACTCTTGTTCTTAGAGTGTAAGAAAAGTATCATCAATAAATTGGCCATTAATGAAATGGGAAAAGTAGTTAGGAAAAGAGATACCATGAACTAGACCCCACTCAGATCTATATGAAAAAATAAGTCATAAAAGGTTCCATGAAAATGAAATATAATGCGAGATATATTGGACATCCATACCTAATGGACCATGGCAAGTCAATACTAGAAGACTTGAATCCAATAATGCTGAGGTATGTTAAGGCATCTAAAATTAATATTCAGACTATCAAAATGAATAACTAGGCAAAACCCAGAGACTTTAACATGGCTAGAATAAAAGGCCACACAATTCTATCATAGGATTTTTCAAAGTTGAACTTAAGAATTCTAGATGGAGATAACATTATCTAAAATATATCTCCCTATAATGAAACTAATTTTACTAGGTTGAATAATGGCAAGAAGAATTAAATAGAGCTGATTGGATAGAGATTTGGTGAGGATTTTTTACAAGACATTCATCAAGGTAATGGGTTGCTAGGTGGTAAGAAACTCTAGATCACCTACTTTGGGTATTAAATAATATTACCTTGATTAATTAAATCTCCCAAAGAATGGTTTTGTTGGGTTTTTTTGTACACATGAAGTATGTTGGGCCCAATCATATTCCATTTAGATTTATCAAACTCATAGGGAAATTCATCAAGGCTCAGGGATTTATAGTCTCTCATGCATTAGAGAAACTTTGTGAGATTATTGAGGGTCAAGGGAGGGTCATATATCCATTGATATACAACATTAACCTTGTAAGGAACCATATCAAGGCATTCCTATATATCCTATGTTATTTATACCATAACCTCTAGGGCTTAGAATACTAGTTTGTAGTGATCCATGAAAGTTGAAGTAATGTTAGCAACATAATTGAGGCTTGCTTGGACCAACTTGATGGCCTAGATATGATCATGATCTTGTCTAGTTGTGAGGGATTTTAATAAGTAATTGGAATCCTTATCTCTAATTTTAAGCTTGTATATCTAAGTACAAAATTATGCCCCTCTAACAACATGGATATTTGGCACCTTAATTTGGTGTTTGAGAAAGGTAGTAAGATTATGCAAAGTAGTGTCAAAATGATTGATCTTAAAGAGGGAGGATACCCTTAAAAATTCTTTGACCATAACATCCTCCTTGAATTTCTTATCTCAATCAACTTATTTCCCATAGTGGTGTATAAAAGTGGTTGTGTGTAGAATGGCCTCATTACACCACTCAATCTAATTGATAGTATAAGGATGGTAAGGGGCCAAGTCAAAATTTGTGAAATCAGATGAATGCTTATAGCATGGCTTATAAGAGAAGTCTTGAGGATGAAATAATTACATGGCATATTGTATTTACCTATGACCCATTATACTCTATAGGAGATAAAAGTATGATCAAAGAGAACCAAGTTCCAATGTTGATTTCCATGTCTTTCAAAATTTTAATAGGTTATACTTGTCCATAATATACATAATTGAGTGTTATTAGATTATAAATCAACAAATGATTTCCAATGTCTTCCCATGTTGAGTATTGTATCATATTCTCTCTAAAACTTTATGCAATATATCTATGATGTTCTATGATATGTATTCACATTGGATTTTCTTATCAACTTAAGAAAATATTTGATGGTTGTGACAACACCTTCTTGTTGGAAGATTCACATGATTAGGTATTACACATAAGCTTTAGTATTTTCAACATTAGTGGTGGTCCCATCCTAGGTTTTAGATTTATCACAACATCTCAACATCTTCATTCATCCACATAAAAATGTCTCCCTCCTTGGATCTAGATGTGTGTTGTCTTGAATTTTCTATATTTGTGTTTTTGTGGGAATATAAAAGGGACCAATTCATTTATCCCTATGCTATATTATTTTCCCTACACATATGTACACATTCATTTTGTTAATTTTTCATCGTGTTTATATTTCAAACCATATTTTATTGGATATACTTTTTGAGTGCGAGGAAATCCTCAGAATAATATTTGTCAAAGATCTTTGAATAAGAACAATACCTTTCCCTCTATATATTTATTAGAAAATTGTGTATGATGTGATTTAAATTCCTCTATAGATAGTAGATAATTGACTATTATTGTTGTCTCAATCCCTATATACAAGATTGGTACCCTTCCTATTATACTCTTTGGCTTTGAAAATATCCCAAACACTATTTCTAATTTTGATATCCCCCATATTTTATTGTAGATAATGAAGGTGCTCAATGTTTTACATATTAAGGAGATGTTAGAGCCCATCCTTATTTATTTTTAAGGGATGATAAATCCCATCCCTATAGATTTTTAGGGTAAGGAGGTAAACATATTTATTTATATAGAATATTAGTATATTTTAATGCATGTAATTATTGTTTTTTTACTACATAGTGAATGCAAACACATTCATTATACTATCCTCCTTAAGACCCTACAATGCACCACAAATATTGTCACTATGATTAGTTGATAAAAAAATGGTACAAGTCATGCTCTAATATCGTCACACATAATGTTGTATTGGATGATATTGTGAGGTTAGATGGACCCCCAATTATGACATATCTTATAGAATCCCTTTCTTGTGTATGGACACTAATTGCAATAGTGGCATCCCCATCTAAATTATATGCACCATATATAAATTTTAAGATTTTCCCCTTACTATATTTCATTCATCCTATATATGAATACATCTATCTTAGTGTATTTTCACACTTACTAAAAAGCTATCAACATAATACTCAATTTATTCAACATTTATTACAAATGTGATTATTTTTTATTTTCTCTAAAATCATGTCTATGATAGTGAAAAATATATTTTTATTGTCAAGGCCATTAAAAAAAATATTATCTTTATATTTAAATGTATTCTCATTGAGATTGGATGAAACTTGAAAAAACCTTGTTAGGGTTTTCCATGGTCAACATGTCTTTCCTTTTGAGCTTTCTTTATATCCTTGAATAATGTTTTTGTGGGACTTTATAAGGATTAGGAATAATTTTGGTGCTCAGTAGGACTTCCCTATATAATTGCTTCCCCACTCTCTACTACAACTGATGTTTTATGAGATGGGATAAAAGGTTCCCAAAGAGTTCAAAATTTTGTCCTAAAGGTCTTAAATGAGGTACTCCCTCTACCCCTCTTTCTCAGCTAGAGGTATATTTTAATGGTGATATTATCGAATAAACATGAAAATGGTATGAAAATTTCCCCTCATTGATTACTTTGTTAACTGAGGCCCCTCAAAAGAGTCTTTATAGAATTAGATCCACCACCTTTTGGAAACATTAGGCATCTATGTGGTTGGCATTAAAAACCTTACCAAAGGTTTCTTCCTATTTACCTTTAAGGAGTTGTTTAAATCCCAAGCCCTCCTTGACAAATCATGCTACTAGTTTTTTCGAAACATGCTTATGATTTTATCCAAGTGGTCCCATGATTTTAACAATCCAAGCCCCTTTCGTGTCCCCATTTAGGTTGAGCTTCTTGGCTTACTAGTTCACCTATGGGACTTTATGGAGAAAATTATTGTGCCCATTTGACCCACTATTTTCCAAGAGATGATAATATGGTTATATTCTCACCCTAACAAATGGGTTTACATTTAGGTGGAACTTTCTAAAGACCTGAAGGAATTTGTTTATATTTAGGTAGATGCCATATGATTTTCAAGAAAGTTATATACTTGAGCTTTCCTAGCACTTGATTTAGATATATGTTATATGATCATCATATCAAATATTTCCCACTTATGGGATATTTGAATCCTTCCGTTTCCCTCCTTAGCCTTTAAACTCTAAGGTGGAAAAAAATTATTGTTAAACCAAAAACTAGTCCAATAGGTCTCTACTAGGGTTGAAAGCCTCCTATCTTGATGCCTCATTGCTAGGTGTCAAGATTTATTATGAGATACCTATTTTTCTTCCCCCCATTGGTCTAATCCCCCTATCCTAATAGAGCATAATTTCAAATAGTTCCCAATATTCCTTGGTCCTTATCACTGGGATATGCTCAATCAATGGCTCATTCTCTAGGTAGTCATGCAACCCATCCCACAGTGGTGGCAACTCTTCCCAAGATGAATATGGGGATAAACTTTGTTCTATTATGTTGAGAGGTTTTTGTAGCCCAAACTAATGTAATAATTTGGTTTTGATAACATATTTTGAGGATGTATAGGGGGTATTACACATGGATGATATCTGCTAATGAATGGTTTATCATGGAATGGTTGAGCTCTCTCCTCCAAAAATTACTCTATGTGTGTTGCCTGTCAACAAATAAGTTTTCTAGATTTTGTTTATCTGCAAGAAGTTGAAGTTGCATGTTTTATTCTAAAGAATTATCTACTTTATATTTTTCATGATACCACCCACCTTTCCACTCTATATGAAGATGGATGTGGTGGTTTAAGTATATTAGTATCTCCTAAGTCCCCCCTACCATTATTTCCATAGGGGAGGACCAATCACACTCGGATGTTTTGTTTCTTTTAGACATTTATGGCCATTCTCTTAGTATTCTTAATATTTATGCCCCTAATAATACCCTTGACAGATCTCTACTTTGGCAATCCTTGAAAGACAATCTTTCCCTTGGTATATGGCTCATTTTTGGGGATTTTAATATTGTTAATATTTTAAAGGATAAATTCATTTCTTTGCCTATGTGGTGGTGTATCTATGAGTGCTAAGCATGGTATTATTTCAATAATAAATAGAGTTTGTCAATGTTTTTATCTTACATCACTCAATTAATAACACATCTTAGCATACATGGTCTAATTATCATGTTTGGGATAACCCTAGGCTAAAATGGTTTGATCATTATATGTTGTCAGAGTAAAATATTTTAAATCTTTCAAAACAATTAATTTCCATCCTGGCATTGTTAATTTTGACATGGTTCTCTCTGACCATTATCAAATCTTGTATAGAGTGGAATGGGTCATGGGGCTATACATGATGCCACATAATTAGATCATCCTCAATACTTCTCTTCTAAGCGACACTAAAACCATTCACATGATTAATATAATATGGAAATTGGCCCCTCTCCTTCCTTATACTACTAACTAGATTGAGTGGTGGAATGAGGCCATTATTCATATCATGACTTTCCTTTGCCACTATGGGAAACAATTTTTAGGTATTAGGAAACATAGTGAATATGATTTTATCAAAGATTTGTTAAGGGTATCCTCCGTCCTTAATATCAATCCTTTTTACAATACTTTGATAAATCTTGATTTCTCAATCAAACACCACATTAAGCTAGAAAAATTCCATGCTACTAAAGGGGTACAATAACATGCTAGGATGCACTGGATCAAGGTAGGTTGTAATTCCTCCAAGGAATTATTCAAATCCATCATAACCAAATATAAAAATGATCAAATCAAGGACATAAATAATTCTAAAGACAATATCACTTCCCTTATTGAAATATATTTGGCATTTATGAAACACTACAAGCTAGGGTTCTAAGACTAGATTATAATTGAAAGATCTTAGGGATTGTAAGAATGACTGAATGTTGTTCCTTACAAGTTTAAAGTGGGTGACCAATGGCTCTAAAAATATATCTTAACCCTCTAATAACTCACTGAGGTTATCCAATGCATGAGTAATGACAAAGCCTCAGCCCTTGATGGTTTTTCATGTGAATTTTATAAATCCACAAGGGAATTTCTTATGTCCAACTTGCTTCAGCGGTATAAAGAATCCCTAAAAATAAATTCATTAAAAGATATAATTAATTAAGGCAATATTAAATTCATACCTAAAGTGAGTGATCTAGATATTATTACATGTGGAATGTCTCATACAAAGTCCTCACCAAAGCTTTAGCAAATCAACTATATTATTATTCCTATCATTATTCAAGATAAGCAAACTAGCTTCATTAGATGAAGATATATGCTTGAAAACCTTATTGAAATATAAGAAAGCATGAAATTGGCCATAGTTTCTCATTAGAGAACCATTTTTATCAATCTCAACTTTGAAAAATTCTATGATAAGATTGAATGGCCTTTTATTCTATCCATGTTAAATCCTCTAGGTTTTGGCTAATTTTTCATTCAAGTAGTCTGAAATTTGATTTCAGATGCATCAACCTACCTCACTATTAATGGTTTCAAGTTTAATAACATTGACCTGCAATGATTTATTAGGTAGGGATGTCCTTTAGCTTTAGTGTTATATTTTATTTCCATAAAAGAGTTAGGTTATGGCCTTGCCTCCAACGCTGAGTTGGGTCTAGTTTGAGCTATCTCTTTATGTGACCACTCTTCCTATCTCATTAATGGTCACTTTATAGATGATACTTTCCTCATACTCGAATAAAAATAATGACTCTTAAAGGAAGGTATGAAATTCCTTAGTATCTAAATTAAAGTGGAACGAGACAAAATATTTTAGGCAAAGTATGATGCCTATGCCTAAATGGATTCTTTATTATAATTGGATATAGATTACATGTGGAGAATAATTCAAATTTATTGGCATCATTTTTTTATTTGATAATTTCATGAGTGAGATGTGGAAGTATGTCATCAAAAGGGTGGAAAAGAATGTTTTGTGTATTAGGTTACCAAATCGTTATCCTTAGCAAGGAAGTCATAAATTTACACCAAGATTTTGGCAGTCACCCATGTTTGTTATTCCTCTTGTTGGGATCCTTCTAAAATGGCTTATGATAGTTTAGCCAAAATCCTTAGGGATTTTATTTGGTATAATTAAAAACATTTAAATGGATTTCATCATGTCACCTGGGACTTATGTTTCCTCCCTTAGGATAAAGGAGGTTGGGAATTATTGGCCTTTATAGGTAGACTATTCCATTATGTGCTAAATGGGTGGTTCACACCATTAAAGGCAATGAGGTGTGGAAAATAATGATAAGGCATTATATTTCTTTTGGAGCATCCTAAGAAGAGCAAAGTTGGAAAAATATAGGCTTCCACTCCCTTATCATGACTATAACTCCTATCAAAATTTTAGGTTCCTTTATTTCTAAAAGAATTTAGAAATCTTTCAAAGTTGTCAAGCCTCACATAAAGTGGATTGGGGATGGATTTCATACATGTTTATCTTTCAACGATCATTGCATCTGGTGGTCTCATATTATGAAAAGAATTAGTTTTTTTTTAGTTGAGTTGTTAGGAATCAAAGACCTCAAGATATTTTGGAAAGGTATTCTTACCATTTTTTATTTGGTTTCTACTAGGGACTAGATTCCTTGGCATAAATTGAAATCTAAATTTTAATTAAATAATTTAGACTTACCTTTTTTGATTCATATTTTTGAGATATGTCCTGATGCTATGCTTCATAAGCTTGGTTTACAGCGTCTTTAGTTTGGTGGAAAGACTGGCATTGGAATTATAACACCAATTTCAAGAACTATTCTCAAGGCATTTTATATCAAGTCATGAGCCCCTTATCTCCTACTCTTTAAAAGATTAATAAGTGATGGGTAATTAAATACTATCATAGAACTTGGATATCTAGTCTTGACACGATTTTGCATGTCAAGATTTAACCTAAGCTTTCCCACTTTATGTGGTTCCTTATCTACCAAGGCCTTCCATTCTAGGGGTAACTCTCTCACATGAGAATTCATCCACACAAGTGTCTTGATCACCATCAAATTGAGTCTTGCAAACATTTATTATATTCCTATTGACATGCCAAGTTAGTTTGGAGATGGAAACATAACCTTTTCCAAATTTATCACCCTAAGACATTCAATTGGTAGCTTGATCTTATAGGGTAATAGACTAACCACCCAATTTTTATTGATTTTATATGAGACTTTATTAGATCCATCATTATTTTCCAATTATGAAAGGCTATAAACAATGTTATTTTTATTAATGCTGCTTACTCTTGTGATTTTTCACTCAATGAGAAGGTTCATGTTATATATTTAGCTTGTATGTAGATTCATGTCCAAAACAATAAGGTGGTTATGAAATTATTCCACCTCTAAGAGTTATTGGATTACTAGGGGAGTGACTCATGCACTATTATTCAGGTACAAGGTCATATGGTCCTTCTCAAAGACTACCAATGCCACATCCTAGAAGGGACAAAAGTTTTTCAACATCTATGACTACTTCTCCCCTTGCTATCATTCTTGAGGGTGGAGCTCACCACTGCCACATGGCAAATTTAACCTAACTCCCTCTTGTAGAGTCTCTCATGAGAGTACCATTACTATTGTTGTTTTTTATTGATATCCTATCTATATATGGCTATCACATTACATTGGTCGAGTAGGGTTTCATATCTTTCCCTCACCCCTATAGAGTCTACATGCCCCCACTCTATATATCTCTTAGTGAGCAGTCTAGTAGAGTATAGTCTAATTGCATTCTAGATAGATGAAGCTTGTTGATGACAAGGTTATTCATGTGACTCCAAATCCCCTAAATAGTTAGGAGGCCTTAGATCCTGCTTCCATAAAGCCTTCTTCTTGGGTTTATCTACTTCCAAACGATGATGCTCCATCCCCTCCCTTAGGTGATACTACTTATTCTTAATACTAGTGTTTCTTTATGAGTGTCTTGTTTAGTTTGGCTTTGTTCTTGGTTCCTGATTGTATTTTGAGCTAGATATTTTCCTCTGGCATTAAGTTTGATCCAAGAATACCAATTGGGTACCTTACTATGTAACCTTCATTTATTATTATTATTATTATTATTATTATTATTATTATTATTATTATTATTATTATTATTATTATTATTATTATTATTATTATTATTATTATCATCCTACAATATTCTGATAGTAAATGCATTCTCATGCATAACATTTGAGAACCTTCTATCATACTTTAAGATTGATTTTCATTGTTTTTATTTATTTTCCTTTAGATCTTAAACAATCTAGCTTGCACATTTATACCTTTTAAAATTTGTCCATCAATCTAATCTTAACAATAGAGAAATTTATGTTTTTTGAATCACACTTTTACATAAATTCTAGTGCTTGATAAATTAAATTCCATATGATTTCACACCGTCTAGTCTAATCGTATTTAACACTTTAGACCTAATGAAACCAAAAACTATTAAGACACATAAAATTACCAATAGGCTAGAATATGAAAAATAATTTATATTGATTCATATTGAATTAATTTAAATATATACAACCCAAAACATGTTTAAATAAGACTTAACTCAGAATTAGAGTTGACATGTAAAAATTAAAAAAAAAACTAAAATCTAAAACAAATGTCTATTTTTAGTAGCTACTATTTATACTAAATTTTGCATGCAAGCACATGTAGCTATTAAAAAACTCCCAAAATATACTAAATGATAAAATTATCCTATTAAATTAAATTCAACTTAATTTTACATCTGGTCCTAAAAATATACAATTTCTAAAAAATAGGAAAATCTTGAAAAATCATTAAACAGTAATTTTAGACCCTCAAATGACCAAGTATGGCCTCTAAAAAATATAAAAATAAAATATAAGAAAATAGATATATGTATGACAATATTTAAATTTTTGAGATGTTCATATTGGCATATAGAAGATCTCAAACAAAACTACGAGTTAAAAGTTATGGTCACCAGAAGATTGGCCTATTTTTTCTGCATCATTCTCCTCTGATTGAAAATAACACAGATCCTATCAGTTGGCCTAATTATACTATTTTCATTTTTATTTATCAATATTCTTTAGCTCCCATTATATAATCCAATTTTTTTCTTCTTTCTGCAACCTTTCCTACTGTACCAAATACCTATTACAATTCCCTTGCCTTGTGCTCATTATCTTCATATCCAAAACTTGCACTCTCTTCCTTCTTCTTCTTTGGAACCTATTGCTACCAATTTACATCTTAATCTTCATCTTAATCACCTTCACAATATTCTCCATGGAATTCATATAAATATGAAACATTAAATGCTAGAGATATATCAAAATTTTGTGGTAAACTCACCTAATAAGCGTTGTCATTGATTTTCTTCAGAATTTTACATGTCCCAATTTTATTGTACTTAAACTTGTTGTACGTGCCTTTTGAAAATATTTATTTCCTCAAGTAAACCATTACCAAATCTTCTTCCTCAAATACTTTTAATTTTCTTCTGACATCTATTGTTTCTTTATATTTCTCATTACTTTCTTGCAACTTTCTTCTTACTCTTTGCAACTATTGTATATGCTTTGCAAATGCTTTTACATCATTACTAATTCGATTTCTAATTGATAATTGTACAAAATCTAAAATACCCATAGGATTTATCAAATAAAAAATTTGAGATGGTGACTTCCCTAATGATCTATTCACTGAACTATTATATGTAAACTTAGCTTCTAGTAAAGCCAAGTCCCATTACTTTGGCTTCTCTCCCACTATACATCTCAACAAATTTACCAAAGTTGTTATTCACAACTTATGTCTATCCATATATTTGTGGGTGATATGCAATAATAAATTTTAGATTAGTACCCATATTAATACACAAATTCCTCCAAAAGTGACTTAAATTTTTTATGTCCCTATGTGAAGTAATAGTTTTTGAAAACACTATGAAATCTCACAATATCCTTAAAAAATAATTTTGCAACTCTAGTGGCATCCTTGGTTTTCTTACATGTAATGAAATAAACCATTTGAAAAAATATATCTACAACAATAAAAATTGAATCGTTACCTTTATGTGTGTTTGGTAATCCCAACACAAAATCTATACTCAAATCTATCCATGGTCTTCTTGGAATCAGTAATGGCATGTATAGTCAAGTATTTTGTGTATGTGTTTGTGATAATTGACATATTATGCACATTGAAACATACCTTGTAACATCTCTTTTCATCTTTTTCCAAAAATATTTTTCTTCCACCAAAGTTATTGTCTTCATCTTAACAAAATGTCCATCCAAACCACCACTATGTAAATCTCCTATTATAATGTTTCGTAGAGACCTAATTGGAATGCATAATTGTTTCCCTTTAAAGAGATAATTTTATTGAATAAGATACTCACTATGAATAGTATCTATCCCACCGGTTAATGGATTACTACACTGTCCAACTATCTTACCAAAATATGGATCAATATCATATAATTATTTGATAGCTTCAAATCCCACTACTTCACTCACCATAGTAGTTAATAATGCTACACTCTTTCTCAATGCATCAGCTACCTAATTTTGTTTTCTTGATTTATGTTTCAAAAAAAAGGTATGCCCCTACAAGAAATAAACCCACTTTGCATGCCTACTATTCAACTTATTTTTTATATTCACATACTTAAAAGCCTCATGATCTGTAACTAGTATAAACTGCTTAGGCACTAGATAATGCCTCCAATGTCTTAATACTTGTTCAATTGTATAAATTTCAACATCATAAGTATAATAATTTGTTCTTACCTCATTCAATTTCTCACTAAAATATGCTATTGACTTTCTTTCTTGACTAAACACAACACCAAATCTCGCAAATGAAGCTTCATAGTCAACTTCAAATAATTTGTTAAAATACGGTAATGCTAAAATTTGTATTTCTATAATCATCTTCTTAAAAAATTCAAAAAAATTTATGACTTCTCTATTCTATGCAAATTCTCTTCCTCTCATGTAATCTGTTATTGGTGCGACAACACCACTAAATTTTTTAATAATTTTTCTATAAAAAGTTGCTAAACCATGGAAACTTCTTTCCTCTATAATGATTTTTGCAATAGGCAACTCAACAATTACCTTTATCTTTTCTTCATCCATTATCACACCATCTAATGAAACTATAAATCCCAAAAATACCAAATTATTCTCCTTAAAATTTCACTTCTTCAAATTTGCATACAACTTTTCCTTTCTTAACAAATCTATTACCATTCTCAAATATTGTAAGTGTTCTTTTTTTATCTTATTGAATATCAAAATATCATAAAATTAAACAACCACAAACATACCAATATATTATTTTAACAATATATTCATCACCGTCATAAATGTGCTACTTGCATTAGATAATCCAAATGGCATCACCATCTACTCATATAAGCCATCCCTAGTCTCGAATGGAGTTTTCCACTCATCTCCTTCACAAATTTGAATCTGATAATAATGACTCCTTAGATCAATATTGGTAAAATATTTTTCCTCTACAAGCGCATCCATCATAACATCTAAATGAGCTAAAGGAAACCTATACTTGATTGTAATTTTATTAATTTCTCTACTCTCCACACACATTATCCATCCTAATATTTCTTTGGAGTTAGTAATTTTGGTTTTGCACATTAACTCGTATGTTCCTTTATCATCTTCTTTCTTATCAATTCAATAACTTGTTTATTTAATTCTACATGTTTTATTGGACTCATCATATAAGGTGCTTGATTGGGTAGAGCTGATTTTTGAATCAAATCAATGTGATGTTGAATATTTCTCTTCAGTGGTAAACCATCTGATAACTCATCATGCATAACATTTGTATATTATTTCAAAACTCTTGTTGATTATGTTGGTATTAACACCATTTTTGTGTCTTCATTATTTGTTACTAATACATAAAAACAACCTACTACATTCATATCTTGGATAAATTCTTTAGTAGAGAACATGATTTTTATATTCTCTTCTTCTTTAAGTGGTAATAAAACTACCTTTTTACCACCTTTCCAAAAAGTGTATGTGTTCTTTGCTCCATCATGAAATACCTTCTTGTCAAATTGCCAGGTTCTTCCCAATAACACATGACATGCATCCATCAAAATAACATCACACCATATTTCATCATTATAACTTTTTCCTTTAGAAAACTTGATTAAGCACATTTTATTTATTGTAACTTCAATCCCTTTCTTAAACCATAAAATTTTATAATGATTAGGATGCTTTTCACATTGCAAATTTAGCTTCTCTATCATTTCTTTAGAAACCATATTTTTGTAACTACCACAATCTATAATTTCTTTTCATACCTTTCTAGCTGAATTACATCTTATTTGTAAAATGTTTGATCATAGCCATGCATCACCACCTTCTTTATTTTACACTTGTTTCTTCCTTGGAGTGATCATGGTTCTTCTCATTGTGAGATTATTTCTAACATTTGCAGGTGCAAATTTAGTATTTTGCTCTTCTATCTCAACCTCAACTAGATTCACTCTTGGGTGATCTTCTTAGCTCCTTTCTTGATCTTGATTGTCTAGACACTCAAATGTTATGTGCCATATTTTCCATATATATAACAAACATAAGATCTATGTTGATTTGGGAACCATCCTCTAGCACCACCATAACCTCATCCTCTCTGAAATCCTCTTCTTCTTTGTTGGTATTGAAACCCTTACCTATTGTCATTTTTCCTTTATACATCATGTGGTATTAGACCCACATATGGTGGTATTAAACCCACCTCATCCCTTTTTTTGAAGGGATCCACCTCTTCTTAGACCAAAATATGTTCTAAAATTTTATCTATTTCATTTTTCTTCTGCTTCTAAATATAATTGATAAACCTCCTCCATACAAATTATTCTATGCATTCTTAATTCATATTGAATAGAAAATTTCAAGCCATTCACATACCTTTCAACCATATGCTCTTTTGTTTCATAATTCTCTACTTGTATGGAAAACATATAAAACTCATATGTATACTGTGATCTTTTTGCCTCAAATTCTAAAATCATATGTATAGTGTTTGTGCATAATCAACATGAAAAAATGTTTCTTCCATATTTTTCCATGAATTAATATTTTGCTTACCTTTTCTGAGTCTCTCTTTTAATAGGTGATACCACTAAGTCATTTCATTACCTTTCAATTTCGTGCATGCAAACTTTACCATCTTATCTTCTCTTATAGTCTTCCATTCTAAGAATTTCTCCATGCTATCAATCCAATCTATCAACTCCTCTAGTTTTAAATTGTATCCATAATCTACAACATCAACCTTGATTCCTTCATTTATTCCTTCTAAAGTTTTCCATCTTCTCTTCCATTGATGGTGGCTGCTCTTGCTATTCTTCTTCTTGTTGAACTTCATCATCATGATCTGTGTCTTCCTCATCACCACCTTGTCTTCTCTAATGATTGGTGATAACTTTGGTTAATTATTACACTATCCTCTATATCTCTTGTATAGTCTATTTCATCTATGTAATACCTCCTCATACTCTTACCATATCTTACTTCTCTAAGATTTGAACTTGCTTTTATACTAGATAATGAAACCAAAAACTATCAAGATAAATAAAATTAGCAATAGGAGAAGATTTTGAGAAATAAATTGTATTGATTTATATTATTTGACTTGAAATATTTACAACCCAAACCATACTTAAATAAGCCTCAACTCAGAATTAGAGTTGACATGCAAAAATTTGAAAAAAAACTAAAACCTAAAAAAAAGGCCTATTTTTAGCAGTTGCTATTTATAGTAAGTTTTTCATGCAAGCACGTGAAGGTATAAAAATCTACCTAAATATCCTAAATTCTAAAATTATCCTATTATAATTTTTTTTAATGAATTTGACATCCAATCCTAAAAATATATAATTTCTAAAAATTAGGAATTTCCTAAAAAAATCATTAAACACTAATTTTAGACCCTTAGATGATCACATATGACCTCAAAAAATATCTAAATCAACTCTAAGGAGATAGATATACGTAGGAAAGAATCTAACTTTTAGAGATAGTCGTTTTGGCATGTGGAAGAGCACAAATGGAGATTTGGGTCAAAAGTTATGTCCTTTGGAAGATTGGCATATTTTTTATGTATCAAGACCTCCCACCTAATATTTCACATCAAGAGGTATTATTATTTTTTAATAGACCCATCATATCATTGTAATGAAAAAACATATTTTAAAAGATGCACCATAGGTCTTGTAATAGGACTATTAATTATTTGTTTAAAATCTATATTAGAATACAATTCCTATTATTATCCTTTATCTTATCTTTGTAAATCTTTACATTACTTATAAAATATTTTATTAAAATTTTAGATTACCAATGAACCTAAAAACTACCAAGACAATAAAATTACCAATAGGCTAAGATCTGAAACAATAAATCATAATTGATTAGTATGAAATGAATTGAAATAATTAAAAATAAAAACCATGCTTAAATAAGCCTCAACTTGGAATTTATAATTGACATGAAATTTTTTGAATAAAAATATAATCTAAAAATATGTCTATTTTTAGTAACTATTATTTATAGTATGTTTCTCATGCAATCCTGCATAGATCTAAAATTACCCTAAACACTAAAATTAGCCTATGGGATGAAATTCAATTGAAATTGATGTTTGGTCCTAAAAATATACAATTTATAAAAATAGAAAATTCCCAAAAAATCATTAAATGTTAATTTTAGTCCCTAAGATGATCACGTATGGCCTCCAAAAATATTGAAATCAACTCTAAGAAGATAGAGTAGATTAGGAAAAGATAATTTTTTTTGAGATGGTAATTTTGGTGCATATAAGATCTTAAATGGAGTTATGGGTCAAAAGTTATGGCCTCCAGAAGATTGGCCTATTTTTTCTACACCAGTCTCCTCTGGTTGAAAACAACTTAGCTCCTATGAGTTGGCCTGTTTGTACTACTACCACTTCTTTTTATCAATCTTATTCATCTCCAATTCCATAATCCAAGTGTTTTCTTCTTTATTCAATCCTTCTCACTGTACCAAATACCTGTTATAATTCCCTTGCCTTATGCTCATAGTCTTCATATCCAAAACTTGCACTATTTTTTATTTCTTCTTCTTTGGAATCTATTGTTACCAATTTACTTATTCATTTTCTTCATATTCATCATGTTTTCCATGGAATTAACATAAATATAAAACATGAAATACTAGAGATATATATGAATTCTATGGTAAACTCACTTCATAAGCATTGTCATTGATTTTCTTCACAATTTTGCATGGTATAATTTTCTTGTACTTCAACTTGTAATATGTGCCTTTAGAAAATATTTATTTCCTCAAGTAAACCATTAAAAAATCTACATATTCAAATAAATTTGATATTATTTCACATTTGTTAATGATTTATATTTCTCCTTACTTTCCTGTAACTTTCTTTTTACTCTTTCTTGCAACTGCTGCATATGTTCTGTAAATGTTTCAGCATCATCACTAACTTGATATATAATTGATAATTGTACCAAATATAAAATACCCATATGATTTCTCCCATAAATAATTTTAAATGGCGACTTTCATGTTTATCTATTCACTAAATTTTTATATGCAAACTCAACATGTGGTAAATCCAAGTCCCATTGCTTGGGCTTCTCTCCCACTATGCATCTTAATAAATTTCCCACGATCCTATTCATGACATATGTATTTCCATTTGTTTGTGGGTGACATGCACTACTGAATTGTAACTTAGTACCAATATTATTCCACAAATTCCTCTAAAAATGACTTATAAATTTTGTATCCCTATTTGAATTAATAGTTTTTGGAACACCATGCAATCTCATAGTATTCTTACAAAATAATTATGAAAATCTAGTGGCATCATTAGTTTTTATTACATGCAATGAAATCAACCATCTTAGAAAATATGTCTACAAAAATAAAAATTGAGTCATTACCTCTTTGTGTGTTTGGTAATCCCAATACAAAATCCATACTCAAATCTATCCATGGTCCTCTTGGAACTAGTAATGGCATGTATAGTCCAGTATTTTTTGCATGTCTTTTAGCCACCTGACATATTCTATACCTTGAAATATACCTTGTAATATCTCTCTTCATATTTGGCCAAAAATAATTTTCTTCCACCAAATCTATAGTCTTCATCTTACCAAAATGTCTATCCAAACTACCACTATGTAACTCTCTTACTATATTGTTTCTTAGAGACCCAACGGTAATGCATAACTATTTCCCTTTGAAGAGATAACCTTCTTGTATAAGATACTCATCATGGATAATATCTATTCCACTTATTAATAGATTTCTACACTATTAAACTATCTTTCCAAAATATGGATCAATATCATATAATTCTTTGATAACTTCAAATTGAACTACTTCACTCACCATAGTAGTTAATAATGATACTCTCCTCTTAATGCAAGAACATTAGTTAGGAGTAAAAATATTTTAAGTATAATTATTTGGTTAGTTGTGTTGGGAAAGAATCAATAATTATTATTAAATTGTAAAAAAAGTAAAAATCATTCACACACATGTAAATGTAGTATACCACAAGGTTAGTGTTCAAACAAGATAGAGATGAGGTAAGGTAGAATAGGACAAGATATTGAGTCTTATCTCTATTTAAAGACATGATTAGACAAAAGATAAATTAAGAAGCTAAATGGTATGTAAAATAAAGTGATTATAATAACATGATTGTTGAATTGCATGCCATAAAAATTGGAACAAACAAACTAAGTCTAGAAGTTCCTAGGTGGAGATAAGTCTATGTAAGAATTAAAAATGGAGATCAAATTACAATAAGAGATGTGATGACTAGGTAGATGAGTGACATAGGAAACCTAAGGTGTGTATTACATTTTGTAAATAATGATGTGTATGAAAATAAATAAAACAAGTTTATTTGGTGTTGCCGAAATCGATAAATAGGGGATTAAGAAGGAGCAATGATTTTAGACATGTATGTTTGTATATGTTGACAACAGGTTTGCATGAATAGATGTGAGGATCATTAATGAAGAATTGATTGTGATAACATTCAGATGTGTTTTTAAAACTCCTTTGACATATGAATTTCATGTTTCAAATCTTAACTTTGTTGGAAATAGATCATAGTTGAGATCTATTTTAAAAGTAGCATAATCTTATGACACAATCTAAGAGAATAATATAATTCCACGTATCATTTATTATATAATGATTTTGGATTAATTGAAAATGTCAAAATAATATATAAAGGGTATATTTGGAAATAAAATATGTTTTGTAACATCAATACTTTGATATTTTTCTAAATTATCATTTTTAGGTATGATAATAGGGTCATTTTGAGAATAGTTTAATAAGAATGGTTGTTCCACATATTTGTATGGTTTCTCAGGTTGAGTGATATGAAGGGGAATGTTTAATAGAGTTTTAGATTTTGGGAATACACTTTGTCATGTACATTTTAGAATTGTGTATTCAATTTGTGCCATTGACTAGATAAAGCCATTCACCCTATAATACTTGGAGATTACAATCATTGAATTAGTCGATGCTTTTAATTCTTGGTGTGTAAAATGGAATATCCATGGAAGTGGATAATGTGGAATTGATCTTTCATAATGAATTGTGTTTAATAATTATGAAGTTATGGCCAAAATAAAATATCAACTCCACCTGTTGTATCAAATAAGCTTTTAAGAACTATTAAATCATGTTTCTTATAGTTTTGATAATTAATTGTTAAGAAAATTGGATACATTTTCCATATTTCTTAAATATTTAATAATAAATGAGTAGGATTTTGTATATGGAAGGTGTTAAGTGAGTGAATTGAGCTGACAACTTAGGGGTGCCATGAATTAACACCTTTTTCAATCCCTAAATCATGGTCAAAATGTTTGAAATGATTGTGTGAATGTTGAGGTTGTAAACTAAAGTGCTCAATCTATAGCTAATTTTATTTTTTCTAACATAGTCAAGCAAATCATGTATAAAAAAAAGAGGGTAGAGACCTCTAATAAAGAAACCAATAATCCTCAAGAAATGTTTTAATGTATTACAAGTTGGTATTTACCACTACAATCATTTGAAAAGCTACATATAATTTGGAAAAGGAATAAAATGGCATATTCACTATGTGTTGAAGTGGTAATGTCTATCATTGATCAAATAATGGCTATACAAGTTTTTGGTAGGAACCCAAGCCTATGCATGTGGAAGGATCATGTTTTTGAAAGTTGATCATGAAAAATGAATCTCTATTGAGCTCATTAAAGGTATTATATTCATTTAATGTTAGCTTTTATTCTTTTGAAAAATTAAATGGTAAATCCCTCTTACAAATGAGCATGTAGAGACCATAAAGGAAAAAAGAGATAGAACAAAGTTTTATGGATTTAATACAGACTAGTGAGTCCCATGTATTTATTTTTTGCACTAATCTATGCTGATGCAACTAATGTTGTGTATGAATTATGTGGGATTATAAATAAGTAATCAAGAATGTAGTTATGATCATGAGAATACTAAAGAATCATAAATCCTAATAGAATGAGTTGAATCTATTTTTGTTTAGTGAAAGATTGAGCATTGGCAAAAAGATGAATAGTGAATTAAGACAAAGATAGAGAAATTGTGTAAACCTCTATATTATTTTTGGTATATAGCAATAAACTCTTGGGTTTTAGTTTGATTTGATATATGAAATGATTTGTTTTGGAAACTAATGATTTTTTCAAGTGTGAATCCATGAAATTGTGGTAGGATTTGCTCTTGATAAACAAACATAGTAATAAATTTGAAGTGCAAGCAGGAAGCTTGTAAAATGGAAATGGAGAAAGAAATAATCAGTCTCAAATTTGAGTTAAAAATGTCTAACTATGAGATTTTGATGAATCACTGTTCATAAGAAGCAAGCTAAGCATGTGGCTAGTATTTAAAGAGAAGAATTAAGTGGCCTAGAGAGTTACTTGTCAAGAAAATAAGGCAAGAGATAACTACCATGATGAAAACAAACCATAGAGGCTTAAAGAGTGGAGTGTTTCTAGGTTAGCAATATAAAAAAGATCTTATTGAGGAAAGTAGAAAAGAGGGAAAAGTGCAAAAAGAAGCAATTGAAAAAATCAAGAGGAAAGTGTCAGTAAAGGAGGTACTCAAAGGGAAATTTTGGTCTGTGTTCTGGTTATTTAACACTATATTTAATTTTTTGTGTGAAGGAAAGGAGAACCTCGAAAAGAGGGTAAAATATAAGGCCTTATAGTTTGAAAAAAGTGGGGCAAGCAAATGACCCATGAAGTCAAATGACTTTGACAATGAAATTGACAATTAAAGAGAGCAAGTTGTAGAAGCTACTAGGAAGGAAATTGAAATCCTTCAGCATGTTGATAAAGAAATGGAAGAATATGTAGAATTTCATGATTAAGTAGACAACATCCCATTAGAAGAAATAAATGAAGCACATAAAGGATTACATCTGGAAAGGCTGATTAAAATAAAAAATATATATGAAAGAGAATGAGACAATGTAGTGGACCTTGGAATAGGTAATTAAAAATTTAAATTCTGATTTTAATCTTATATCTAAATTTAAGATTGTTTATGTCAAGATGAATCGAAATGAAAGAAATGTTAAATCTCCATAACTTGCAATAAATCATGGGTATGTATTTCCAAAATGGATGAAGAAATCAATTATTGAAGTGAAGAATGCAGGATTCAATCAAAAGGTTATTGAAGCTGTGAATTCAAATGGAAGACCAGTATAGGAAAAACCATATTTTGGAATAAAGTGTGGACTAGCTAAAGATAAAAAGAGGTATCCACCTATCATAATAAATGAGGAAGAGACTATAAGGATAGAGGTAATCCCAAGGAGAATTTGGAAAAAGAAGAATATTAGTGAAGTGAAAGGTAAACAAATTTCTTTGAATAATGATAAATTAAATAATTCAATTAAAAATACTAATGAATCAGGTGATGATATGATTATAAAAGTTAACTTATATGAAGGATAAGGATCAAATTCAACACCCAAAGAGAAGAAATTGCCAAAATAGGTGATGAAACAACATGAAGAACATAAAATTTCCACTTTTATGTCTCTAGTAAAGACTAAAGATTCAAATAATGAAAGCCATTTGGAGAATGATGTTGAGTGAAAATAATTTTCCACAAAAGAGAAAATGTAGATGAAAGGTAAAATACAAAAAGATACAGTATCTCAGTTTAATGGTCTTAAATTTGATGAATAAAGTGGAAAGGTAGATAAGCTCTCATTGAAATAAGAAATGAGGATATTAGAGGAATTTTCAACCCTCCTATAAGGCTAGTTTGCACAATAGAAGTAGATGAAGATTTAGAACAAATTGATAATCTCATTGGAGAGCTTGAAACTAAATAAATCCTGAGGAAAAAGGATGTTCAAGATACATAAATTAGTGATGAAAATCCTCAACAATGGGGATGGAAGAAGAACACATTGGAAGAGTTTTCATCTAACATGTTTTTTGATTTTATAGGTATAGTGGGACAAGATTTCATAAGGCAGAGTCCTTATGCCAAGGACAAGAAGATAAAATATTTTTTGATGCAGGGATAATTAAGGAGGAATATCAAGAATGGTTCCAAGTTCAAAAATGAATGATATTGAGTATGGAAGTTAAATCTAGAGAACAACATCTTCTAGGAGCTTTGTATGACACAAAGAATGTAAATAAAAAGTGTGTTAAGCGAGTTGGTATAGTTGAACCATTTCATGTAGTTGAATAGGAGAAGGCAGAGATTGAAGAAATAACTTCATATGAAATTAAACTAGAAAGTTGGATACTTGCAGTTGAGAAGGAAATGAGAATAAAAAGGTATAAAAGAAAGAGATAAATAGAATGAACATTGAGAAGTACAAAGCTGATGAAGACTTTGAAGAATAAAGTTCATTGAATGAATGAAAGAAGAAGAAAAATTTCAAGTTTACGTGTGGATGAAAATAACATGTTCATTTGTATGAAAATTTGAGGGTAGAAGATAGAAAAATAATATGGTGACAACAAGGGAAAATTAAAAGCTTCATGAGAAAGAGTTTGTGAAAATTTCCAAAGCCCAGAAGATTGATGTAGGAACATCAGATAGGGGTAAAATTATTTTGAATAACTATAGGTATTTGGTTAGTTATGTCAAGTAAGAATGAATAATTATTATTAAATTGTAAAAATTTAAAAATCATTAACACATATGTAAATGTAATATTCTATAAGGTTGGAATCGAAATGAGATAGAGATGAGGTAAGGTAGAATAGGAAAAGATTTAGAGTCTTATGTCTATTTAAAGCCATGATTAGACAAAAGGTAACTTAAGATGAGAAATGGTATGCACAAGAAAGTGATAAAAATAGCATGATTTTTGAAATGTATGCCATAAAAAGTGGAACAAACAAAGTTTAGAAGTTATTACATGGAGATAAGTCTAAGTAATAATTAATGAAGTAGGTCAAACTCTAATAGGAGAGGTGATAACTAGGTAGATGAGTGAGAGAGGAAACCTAAGGTGTATATTTCATTTTGTAAA
The DNA here is from genome assembly GCA_037957365.1 of Torreya grandis. Taxonomy (NCBI): domain Eukaryota; kingdom Viridiplantae; phylum Streptophyta; class Pinopsida; order Cupressales; family Taxaceae; genus Torreya; species Torreya grandis. The sequence continues at coordinate 1,197,170 of JARHVA010004596.1, forward strand.
TAATTTTGTGTATGAGGATCAATAAAACAAGTTTATTTGGTGTCACAAAAATTAGTAAATAAGGGATTAAGAAGTAGCAAATATTTTAGACATGTATGCTTGTATATGTTGATAACATGTCTGCATTAATAGATTTGAGGATTGTTAAGGTAGAATAGAATGTGATAACATTTAGATGTGTTTTCAAAAATACTTTGACATATGAATTTCCTATTTCAAATTTTAAATTTGATGAAAATAGATCATGGTTGAGATCTATTTTAAAAGTAGTATAATCTTATGACACAACCTGAGAGAATAATACAATTCCACATATCAGTTGTCCTATAATTATTTTGGATTAATTGAAAATGTTGAAATAATATATATATAGGTCAATTTGGAAATAAAATATGTTTTGTAACATTGATACTTATATATTTTGCTAAATTCTCATTTCCAGGTTTGGTAACATGGTCATTTGAGAATAGTTTAATAAGAATTGTTGCTCCATGTCTTTTTATGGTTTCTTAGGTTGATAAATATGAAGGGTAATATTAATAGAGTTTCACATTTGAGGAATACACTCCGTCATATACAATTTGAAATTGTAGAGTCAATTTTCACCATTGACCAGATAAAGCCATTCACCCCATAATCCTTGGAGATTACAATCATTGAATTAGTCAATGCTTTTAAGTTTTGGTGTGGAAAATGGAACATACATTGAAGTGGATAATGTGGAGTCAATAATTCATGATGAATAATTATTAATAATTATGAAATTACGGACACAGTAAAATATCAACTCCACCTATTGTATCAAACAAGATTTTAAGAACTATTAAATCATGTTTATTATCATTTTGATAATGCATTGTTAAGAAAATTAGATAAAGTTTCTATGTTTCTTGAATTTTTAATGATAAATGAGTAGTATTTTGTATATGGAAGTTGTTGAGTGAGTGAAATAAGTTGACAACTTAGGGGTGCCATGAATGAACACCTTTTTCAATCCCTATATCATGGTCAAAATGTTTCAAATTGTTAAGTTGTGGAGCTAAAAGCTTCACCAAGAAGCTAATCAGGAGGTTGCTGAGTGCAACCAGTAACTGACATCGGCAATACGGCTAACGTTGGTCAGGCAGGGACCAGGGATCGATCGATGTCAGTTAGGAGTAGACTGTTAGCAACTGACATTGGTCACCTGTGTGTGTGCATGCTTCTGCATGTGTTTCTAGAATGTGTTTCTAGAATTAGACACATCTAATTTAAGAGGTCCAAGAGTGTTTGCATGTTGAAGACTAATTTAAGTCCTGAGTCTGTGTTTCTAATTATTGTAATTAGAGGTCTAATTATTGTATGCTTGGGATCCTATTTAAGATACCCATGGGCATGTATTGTAATTAAGGCAAGTAAAGCATTGAAGCAAGAAAGCAAGGTCAAGGAGATCTGCAAGGTGCAAGGTCAAGGAATTCAACTGAAGCTATCAAGGAGGGGATAACAACTCAGGTTGTTGAGTTAGTTGTGGTTGAGAAAGATAGAGATAACTCTTGAGTGTGAATTACTGAACACTTGGTGTGGGAAGCCTGTAAGGTGGAAGAGTGTGCCATCTCTTCATTGTAATTCTTTTCTGGAAGAGTATTAATACAGATAGTATTGTTTCTCATATTCTTTGCTATTTTAAGTTTCTAGTTACTTAATCATTCCAGTTCAATTTCGTGTTTAATTACTTATAGAAAAGTAATCAATTGTGCTTCTTAGATCCCAACAAGTGGTATCAGAGCTTGGTTGTAGGTTCAAGAGCTTGATAACCACAACAAGTGGTATCAGAGCTAAGGTTGCAGGGAGCAGGTTATTATTTGATTACAAGTCATTCCCAGGGGTTTCTGATTGAGTGGGAGTACATCAATGGTAGAATAAAGTAGGCTATGAATGGAGAAGTTTAACGACAAGAATTATCAACATTGGAGGATGTAGATAGAAGATTATTTGTATCAAAAAGATTTGTACTTACCGTTGGGTGGGGTTGCATGCAAGCCCACAGACATGAAGGATGAAGAATGGAATGTTCTTGATCAGAAGGCTCTGGGATCCATAAGGTTGAGCCTTGCATCGTCTATGATTTCCAACTTATCACAGTGTAAGACAATGGAAGAGTTGATAGAATCTTTGGAAAATTTATACGAAAAGCCCTCTACTTCAAATAAGGTATTTCTTATGAAGCAGCTATTTACTTTGCAAATGCAAGAAGGTGGATCGGTATATAGCCATCTTAATGATTTCTATGGTTTGGTAAACTAGTTAAATTCAGTCAATATTGTTTTTGATGATGAAATAAAGGCTCTCTTAATATTATGCTCATTACCTAAAAGTTGGGAGAGTTTGGTAATGGCAGTAAGTAATACTGCATCTACTTCTAAAATATTAAAAGTTGATGATGTAGTTAGTGTAATCTTGAATGAATATATTCACAGGAAAAGCATAGGTGAATCATTAGGGAATGCTTTAAGTGTGAAAGTAGGGGAAGGCAAAGAGAGAAGGTTGAGCAGGGGAAATCAAGGTCAAAGATGGAAAGGGGATCCAAATCTACTAATGGAGGTATCACCTACTATTTTTGTGGAAAGAGAGGACACACAAAGAAAGATTCTTGGTTAAAGGATAAAGAAAATCAAAATGAAGGTAATGAAGAAGCAAAAGATGTAGGTATTATGGCACAGAATGCTCTCATACTTTCTTTGGATAGTCAGCTAGAATAATGGGTTTTAGATTTTGGTTCTTCTTTTCATGCAACCTCAAATAGAGATTTGTTCCATGAGTATGTCCAGGGAGACTTTGGAGTGCTTTATTTATGGGATGGTATGCCTTGTCAAATGGTTGGCAAAGGGAAAGTGTAGCTGGAATTGAAGATGGGAAACACATGGGTGTTGAAGGAGGTTATGCATGCCCCAGTCTTGAAGCAGAGTTTGGTTTTTGTAGGAAAGTTGGGTGATGAGGGATGCACATTAACCCTCATAGCAGATTCTTGGAAGGTTTCCAAGGGTGCACTTGTTGTAGCAAGAGGTAAGAAAGTAGGTACGCTTTACCTATCTACTTGTATTACTAATTCTCCTTCTGGTTTATCTACTTTAGCTATAGATTCAGAGATGTGGCTTAATAGGCTTGGTCACATGAATAAGAAGGAGATGCATGTTCTTGAGTCAAAAGGTATGAGTTTAGATTCAAAGGGTATAGATTGAGTTCATTATAGGAAATAGAAATTTGATGCTTTTGACAAGAACAGGGAAGCCTTAGTGTTTATGAAGGAGATGATGGACAGAGATCAGTCACAAGGGATGAATAATTTTGAGTAGGGCAGTTTGGATAGGGTTTTGATCCAAGATAAGCTCGTAGGTGAAAATGTCATCACTTACAGGGAAACATAATTATTGATGTCAGTCAGATGGAACTGACATCGACTAGGCAGGTACCGACGTCGGTCATGTGCAAACTAGCATAGTTGATAGTTCAGGTAGGTGGAACCGATGTCGGAAGATAGGTCAGTCGCATGGAACTGATGTCAGTCGAGTGCAGACTGAGAGATGGCCAAGATTGGTCATTAGAATGGATGTTGGGTGGACAACAAGCTATCAAGGAGTCTCAAATGCCCATATGGAGGACTGAAAGGGTAAGTAAGCCTCAAATTCATCATTTCCCTTCTTTACACTACTTTTAGCTCACTGATGGTCAAGAACCAGGAAGTCATTAAGGAAGCAGAGCAGGTAGATCTAGGAAACAGTGGGAGCTTGGCATGGATGAGGAATGTGATTCCTTGGAGAAGAACCAAATGGGGTTTTTTGGTGGAGTTGTCAGCTGGAAGAAAATGCTGAGAGGTGAATGGATGTTTAGGATAAAGAAGAGCAGGAATGGATACATGAGACAGAAGGCCATGGTATATGGTCTTGAGTAGGCTGCATGACAATGGAAGTTTGACCATTGTGTTTCTCTTTACCAGGTTGGATAATATTAGCTACATTATCCTGTTACTATATTGTGTGCTTGTTGCAGGGTTACATATACAGGGAGTTGCTGAACTAAAGGTAAGGTTAGTTCAGAGGTGTGTCATGAAGAATCTAGGAGCAACAAGATTCTTTAGCATAAGTATGTTTAGAGACATGGAAGATCACAGGTTGATTTTGTCTCCAGTGGGAGCTGATGTTAAGAAGGTGTTGGTAGGGTTCAATACATAGGATGCAGAACTAGTAAGCACACCAAGGGCTGGATAGTTCGAGCTGAGCTTAGAATAGTGTTTGAAATCATATAAGGTCTGGTGTAGACCTGAGTTTTCCCAAGTAGTGGGAGCTGTTAGAAAGTTTAGATGTGGCAGGGGACTTGGATGACAGGTGTAGCATCACAGGATGTGTGGTGTTTAGTCTTCAAAATTGAGCTTGAAGATGGAGGTGCCTGAGATGGTTAGTGGAGGTTGTTGTATAGGTGCAACTATTTATCTCCAAGTGGGAGATTGTTAAGTTGTGGAGCTAAAAGCTTCACTAGGAAGCTAATCAAGAGGTTGCTGAGTGCAACCAGTAATCGGCATCAGCAGTACATCCGATGTCAGTCAGGCAGGGACCAAGGATTGGCCGACATCGGTCAAGAGCAGACTGACAACAACTGATGTCAGTCACCTATGCGTGTGCATGCTTCTACATGTGTTTTTAGAATGCGTTTACAGAATTAGACACGTCTAATTTAAGAGGTCTGAGAGTGTTTGCATGTTGAAGACTAATTTAAGTCTTGAGTCTGTGTTTCTAATTATTGTAATTAGAGTTCTAACTATTGTATGCTTGGGATCCTATTTAAGAGACCCATGGGCATGTATTGTAATTAAGGAAAGTAAAGCATTGAAGCAAGAAAGCAAGGTCAAGGAGATCAGCTGAAGCTATCAAGGAGGGGATAACAACTCAGGTTGTTGAGTTAGTTGTGGTTGAGAAAGAAAGAGATAACTCTTGAGTCTGAATTACTGAACACTTGGTGTGGGAACCCTGTAAGGTGGAAGAGTGTGGCATCTCTTCATTGTAATTCTTTTCTGGAAGAGTATTAATACAGATAGTATTGTTTCTCATATTCTTTGCTATTTCAAGTTTCTAGTTACTTAATCATTCTAGTTCAATTTCGTGTTTAATTGCTTATAAAAAAGTAATCAATTGTGCTTCCTAGATCCCAACACAAATGATTGAGTGAATTTTGAGGTTTTAAACTAAAGTGCTCAGTCTAAATATAATCATATTTTTTTTGACATAGTTAAGCTAATAATTTGTGAATAAACAAAGATAGAGACCTCAAATATAGAAACTGATAATCCTTAAGAAGTGCGTTGGTGTAGTATAGGTTGGTATTTACCACTATAGTCATTTGAAAGCTTACTTATAAATTGGATAAGGCATCAAATGACATATTCATTGTATGCTGAAGTGGCAATGTATGCCATCGCTTAAATAATTATTAGACAAGTATCTTATTAGGAACCCAAGCTTATGTACTTGGAAGGACCATGTTTTTGAAATTTGATCATGAAAAATGAATCTCTACTGAGATCATTAAAGGTATTATATTCATTTAATGTTAGCTTTGATTCTTTTGACAAACTGAATGGTAAACCCCTCTTGCAACTAAGCATGTACATGACATAAAGGGGAAATGAGATAGAGCTAAGTTTTATGGATTCAATACAGATTAGTGAGTCCCACGTATTTATTTCTTGCACTAATCTATGTTGATACAATTGATGTTGTGTATGAATTGTGTGGGATTATAAATAAATAATCAAGAATGTAGTTATGATCATGAGAAGACTAAAGAATCATAAATCATAATAGAACAAGTTGAATCTATAGTTTTTAGTGAAATATTGAGTATTTACAAAAAGATGAATAGTGAATTAATACCAAGATAGAGAAATTGTGTAAATGTCTGCATCACCTCCTTAATGAATCAACTAACCGATTTTTTTTTTGATTTATGATTCAACATTAAAGTATATTCCTACAAGAAATAAAGCCCCTTTACATAATTCAAAGCCTCATGATCTATATATAAGATAAACTCCTTAGGCACTAGGTAATGCCTCCAATTTATTAATGCTTGTGGAATTTCATAAATTTCAACATCATAATTAAAATACTTTGTTCCTACCTCATTCAAATTCTCATTGAATTATGCTATTGGATTTCCTTCTTGACTCAACACAACACCAATTCCAACAAATGAAGCATCACAATCAACATTAAACATTTTTCTAAAATTTGGTAATGCTAAAATTGGTCTTTCTATAATCTTCTTTAAAATTTCAAAACTTTCTGTGGCTATGTTATTCCATTCAAATTTCTTCCCTCTCATGCAATGTATTATTGGTGCCACAATACTACTAATTTTTTTAATAAATTTTATATACAAAGTTGCTAAACCATGGAAACTTCTTACCTCTATAATGCTTCTTGGAATAGGCCACTCAAAAATTACCTTTATCTTTTTTTCAACCATTTTCACACCATCTATTGAAATTACAAATCCCAAAAATACCAAACTTTTCTGCATAAACCTATCCTTCTTCAAATTTGCATACAACTTATATTTTATTAATAAATCCATTACCATTCTCAAATGTTGTAAGTGTTCTTATTTAGTCTTACTGAATATTAAAATATCATCAAAATAAACAACCACAAACTTACCAATATATTTACATAACACTATATTCATCACCCTCATAAATATTCTGGGTGCATTAGATAATCCCAATGGCATCACCATCCACTCATATAAGCCATCCCTATACTTGAATGTAATTTCCCACACATCTCCTTCATGAATTCAAATCTAATAATAACCACTCCTTAGATCAACCTTGGTAAAATATTTTTCTCCTACAAGCACATCCATCATATCATTTAAACAAGGTATAGGGAACATATACTTTATTGTAATTTTATTGATCACTCTACTATCCACAAACATTATCCATCCTCCATATTTATTTGGTGTTATCAATCCTGGTGTTTCACATGGACTCATATTCTCCCTTGTCACCTTCTTTCTTAGCAATTCAATACCCTATTTATTTAATTTTGCATGTTTTGTTGGACTCATCCTATAAACTGCTTAATTAGGTAGAATTGATCTTGGAATCAAATCAATGTGATGTTGAATATCTCTCTTCAGTGGTAAAGCATCTTTTAACTCATTAGGAATAACATCTAAATATTATTTCAACACTCTTGTTGCTTCTATTGGTATTGGAAACATTTTTGTTTCTTCATTCTTTGCTACTAATACATAATAATAACCTACCAAATTCATATTTTGGATAAATTGTTTACTAGAGAGAATGTTTTCTATCTTCTCTTCCTATTTAAAGGGTAAAAAACTACTTTTCTACCACCTTTCCAAAAAGTGTATGTGTTCTTTGCTCTATTATGAATTAATTTCCTATCAAATTTCCATGGTCTCCCCAGTAACACATGGCATGCATCCATCGAAATAACATCATAATATATTTTATCATTATAACTTTTTCCTATAGAAAACTTGATTAAGCAAATTTTATCTACTATATCTTCGTTCCCTTTTTTGAACCATGAAATCTGATAAGGATTAGGATGTTTTTGACATTGCAAATTTAGTTTCTCTATCATTTCTTTATAAGCCATATTTTCACAACTACCACCATCTATAATTACTTTGCATACCTTTCCACTTGGAGTACATCTTGTTCGAAAAATATTTGATCATAGTCATGCATAACCACCTTATTTATTATGAACTATTTCCTTGCTTTGAGTGATCATGGTTCTTCTGATCATGAGATTATCTCTAACATATGCTAGTGTAACTTTAGAATTTTGCTCTCCTATTTTAGCCTCAATTAGATTTGCTCTTGGGTGATCTTCTATCCTCCTTTCGTAGTTTTGATAGTGTGGACACTCAAATTATATTTGCATTTATTCTCCAAATATATAACATACTTAAGATCTACACTGATTCAGAAACCATCCTCTAGCACCACCATAACCTTGTCCTCACTAAAGTCCTCATCCTCTTTGTTGGTATTGAAGCCCTTGCCTATTACCATATTGCCTTTCTATACCATGTGATGATTCGCCCATATTGGTATTAGACCCACATTTGGTGGTATTAAACCCAATTAATCCCTTATTTATAGGGGATCTACCACTTCTTGGACCAAGAGACATTCTTTTGAAATTCTATATATTTTATTTTCTTCTACCTTCAAAGCTAATTGATAAGCCTCCTCCATGCAAAGTATTTTATGCATAATTAATTCATCTTGAATAGAAAATTTCAAACCATTTACATATATTGAATCCATATTATATTATATTTCATCTTAATCCACTCATATGGAAAGCTTATAAAATTCATCTATATAATTTTTTATACTGTGAACCATTTGCCTCACATTCTAAAATCTTCTATATAGGGTTTATGCATAATCAAAAGGAAGAAATTTCTCCCTCATCTTCTTCTCCATGTTTTTCCATGAATTAATATTCTCTTTACCTTTCCTATCTCTATATTTATATAGGTGATCCCACCAAATCATTCCATGACCTTTCAATTTCATGCATGCAAATTTTACCTTCTTGTCTTTTCTCATAGTCTTCCACTTGAAGAATTTCTCCATGCTATTCATCCAATCTATCAAATAATCTAGTTTTAAAATACATCCATAATCTAGAACATCAACCTTTAATCCTTTATTCCTTCCCTCTAAATCTTGAACCATCTTTAATCCATCGATGGTGGATGCTCTTGTTATTCTTCTTCTTATTGTACTTCTTGATCATAATATGTGTCTTCTTCATCAGCACCTTGTCTTCTCTGTTGATTGGTGATAACCTTGGTTAATTAGTGAACTTGAATATATAGATATTGTATAGTCTATTTCATCTATATAATAAATCCTCATCTTCTTGTCATGTCTTTCTCCTCTAATATTAGAACTTACTCTGATATTAGATAGTGAACCCAAAAACTATCAAGACAATAAAATTACCAATAGGCCAAGATTTGAAATAATAACTTAGAACTGATTTGTATTGAATGAATTGAAATAATTACAAAATCAAACCACGTTTAAATAATACTCAACTTAGAATTTAGAGATGACATGCAAAAATTTAGAAAAAATTAAAATCTAAAAATAATGTCTATTTTTAGCAACCACTATTTATAGTAAGTTTTGCATGCAAGCATTTGTGGATCTAAAAATCTCCCAAAATATCCTAAACACTAAAATTATCCTATGAGATGAAATTCAATTGAAGTTGATGTCTGGTCCTAAAAATATATAATTTCTAAAAAAAGAAAATTCTTGAAAAAATCATTAAATGTTAATTTTTGACCCTCATATGACCACATATGGCCTCCAAAAATATTGAAATGAACTATAAGTAGATAGAGTGGCTTATAAAAACATCAAAACTTTTTATATGATTTTTTTGGTGTGTGGAAGAACTCAAACGGAGATATAGGTCAAAAGTTATGGCCTTTAAAAGATTGGCCTATTTTTTCTGCATCAATTACTTTTTTCTAATGAAAAATATTATTGTGATACTAGGGGGGAGTTATGTGCTTATAATGGGTGAATGAAATATCACTATATCCGAATTGGACATCTTTCCATATAACTCATTCTAAATGGGATCCTCTTCCTAGTCAATCCAAATGTCTTGAACAAGTTTCCTTTTAAAACTATAACTACACTACTCAATTTCCTCAATGATCTCATTTTATCTAATAATTTTATCACTCTCTCATTCCTGTATGACATCTTTCTCACCTGTTTCTTCTTCAAGTTCTCTTTTTTATATTTGACTCAATTTGAATATAAGTTGTTCCTACTTTCAATGGATATTAGGTTTCTCTTAGTCTCTATGATTTATGTCTTACAATTCTAATTACATATTTCTTTAAGCATTTTACATTGAATCAAGATTCTATTTTCCATGTCTCTTTTATTCAAGTAACTCTTGTTAAAGCCCATATATCTTATTTTTAGTTTTTAATGTATTATTTTCACTTCCCACTTTATTCTAAAGGGATTCATGTTTTTCAAGTCACAATGGTTTACCTACCCTTCATTCACCTTCCATAAGATCATATCCATGTGTTTTGATACTAATCTACTCCATGTAAGCTATAAAATACACTTTATCCTTTTCAAAAATAAATATTATTACCATCATGGAAAATTTTGGATAAATCTACCTCTTATGACTCTAATAAAAAAATCATAAGTAACATCTAAACCAACATATCACTGAATAAAAATTCATATACATACATGTCAATTTTAGTTTATTATTGCATCCACTTGTTTTCCATAATTTAAATTTTATCTAGTTTATCCTTGTTCCACTCAAAGTTATTTTTTCTATGAGGTTAAAAGTAATAGTGTTCCAATGTTGATAGCCAAGTAGTTAAAAATTTTGGGGAGTACACACTAAAACACCTCATATATCTCACCATTTATGTGCTTTAATAGTATTTATTTCATATAAATCCCTATTGAATAAGATTGTTCCTTAAAAAATCACTTATCTTTTCCTCTTCCATCTCTTGATGTCGTTTTGACTAGGTAACCATCTTAAAATCTTACAAGTCTTGACAATATTACCATTTTCAATAGTGGTCCCTAGAAATCCTCATTAGGAGATGCAAATTTTAAAGTATAATATGTGCAATCCATTAATTATAGATGTGTGTGTGTGTGTGTGTGTGTGTGTGCGTGTGGGTGGGTGGAGAGAAAGTCTAACCTAAATAATTAATATGAACATAATAAATTCATAATTCACTATTATGAACTTAAACTAAGGCATACAAAAGATAAGTATACTTTCTCTAAATGTAATGCACAGACTTGGCATTATGAACTATCTTTGCATATTTCAAAGAAAATTATACATGAAAGAACAATATCTCATATAAATGATGCACCTATAAGGACATTTAAGGATATAGAATAACTAATTCCCTCATAATGATGCACATAAAAGGACATGTGGCCTAATATATTATTTTTTCTCTTCATTGGGAATTTTACATATGCTTTTATATGGGATATAAGAATCAAAAGATAGGTTGAAAATCAAAGGAATCTAGTACAACCAAGAAAAATGAAAGGGATATACTTGAATCACACACACACACACACACACACACACACACACACACACACACACACACACACACACACACACACACACACACACACACACACACACACACACACACACACACACACACACACAAACATGCACGTACATGCGCGCGCACACACACACACACACACATAGGTGCACGCGCACGTGCGCACACACACACACACAAACACGTGTGTGCACACACGCACACACATAGACACACACACAGGCGCACACACAGGCACACACACATGCGCACACGCGCGCACACACACACACACACACACACACACACACACACACACACACACACACACACACACACACACACACACACACACACACACAATAAGAAGGAACCATAAACAACTAATTAGGAACTAAAGAATACATAATCCATTAGAGGGACTAAAGGAAGAAGCCAAAGGGATGAACAACTAAAATATGAAACTAAATAAGGAAGAATGTAACTTCAAAATTTAAACAAGAACAAAGAAGGAACATAGGAAAACTAGAAAAAAGTTACAAATGAGGAAAAACTTGAAAGGGGAAAAAGTAAAAAAATAAGGCTAAAAAATAAATAAGGATTCCAAAAATCCACATATAAACTAAAAAAATGAATTTGAAGAAATTAACCAAATCAAAAAAAAATACAAGGAAAAAACTAAAGCAGTGAGGGAAACCAGGGCATTCAAACATATAGGGTTAGAAGGAATGGATAACCAATAATACCAAGTGAAGGATTATCAAACTATATATACACTGACATCATCATCTACTCATGGAAAAGATCTAAATTTCTAGGTACCTATGAGTCTAAGAAAGATAATACATTGTTTCAAAGATAAGACAAAAAGTTGAAGGAATTCTTTCAAAATTGTTTTTTAGACAAAAAGTCTGAAAGAATTGCTCCTTTACAATTTTTTTGAAAAAAATCCTCCCCTTGTAACTTTTTTAAAAAGAATTGTTTTAGACTTTTTGTCTGAAACAATCTTTCTGAAGGGACATTTGCAACATTTCCAAAGGGTGTTTTCTCAAAAATTGGTCACTTGAAAAACATTTAAAAGACCATTTCTCAAGAAAAGGGACAATTAGAATATTTATGAATGGTACATTTTAAAAAGTCTGAAGGGCCTTTTGTCTTCAAAAGTGTCCTTCACAAAAAGTCTGAAGGGACATTTTCAAAGTCTAAAGGGACACTTTCAAAAACTTTGAAGGGACACTTTCAAAATTGTCCTTTAGAAAAAAGAGTAAAGGGAATAGTTCATTTCTTTGAAAGGCATCTTCCAAAATTTTGAAGGGTCTTTTTATCTAGATAAGCTTTTCGAAGGGACATTTCAAGATTATCTAAGGGCATGTTTGAGAAATCTGAAGGGACACTTTCAAAAATTTTGTAGAAGGGCACTTGCATAAATCCATAGAAAAATGGTTTCAAAGAAAAGGGATACCTATAGATTCCATAAAAAGGGCACATTTGAGCAATCAAAAAATTCCATAGAAGGATGGTTTCAAAAAGTTCATGAAAAGATGGTTTTAGAAAGTCTGTAGTTTAGAAAGTCTACAGAAGGATGGTTTTGTAGGGAGAAAAGAGAAAGGTCCATGGGGAAAAAGTCTAAAGGAATGGTCTTAGTAGAGTGACAATTGCATGACCATAAAATTCATGGTCATGGACTAGCCATTGACATTCAAAATAGTGGGTCCCAGGCAGATCAATGGTCCTTGCTTAATCTCTCATATATATATGAAGGTTCACAGTTTTTCATCTGACAAAGATCTAATCGAGCTTTTAAAATTAATTAGCTTATGAACCTGACGTAATCATCCAAACTAGATCAAAGGGATCATGTTCTTTATCTGCTAAAGCCCATCATAAGGTTCATCTCACCATTATTTAGGTCATGATCTATGTCACTTTATGATGGCCAATCAAAAGGAGCTAAAAGGTTAAAGAGCTTGTTGAAATGAGTTTTCAAAGGATTCTGACAAATACCATGAAGGCATACATGTAGGCTCTAAGTGATGCCTTTCCAAGGCCAAATAGAATGAAAGTGACTCTGTTCCATGCCATTACACACCTTAGAGGGCTAGTGAGAAGTTGTTAGGCATTAGGATAAATCTGTAGCAAGTGGACTCTCATTTTCATAACTAATTGATGCCATCACTCAATTCAAAGATATCTATTTTTGCTAGTACTATCATTAGAGAAGCAACTTTGAGAGATTAGACCAAGAGTGATCAAGGGAGGTGATATAGATAAATCAAATGGACCAAATGAGCATCATTTACAAAGATGGTTGTAGTTGAAGATGGAGACTTCTAACAGATTGATTCCCTCTCTTGGCACCAAAGAGTTCCTCCTCCCACTTCCTCTTTATAAATACAACCCTTGGGCTAGTGTAAAAAAATGACCACACAGAGTATGATGAAACCCTACTAGAATGATATCTTACCTTTAAGCATTAATACAAGTCTATTTTCTTTGAAGGTTTGAGCAATTTCCAAAGGTTGTAAGTGACATATAGTGACAAGTGATGGTTTTCATCCTTGTATCATTTGTCCTTCATGCCTAAGTAAGTGTTTTGGGTCTAATAGGTCATATAGTGTGCATTCAAGTGTGTTGAATTTTTTTGTGTATAACTATTCTTGGAATGCATAGTTTTTCTTTCAGTTCATTTACCTTGCATCATTCACACATCTCACTTCTATACTGAAATATTTGTGTTAGAATATTTAGAGCTTGGAAATAGTCTATGTATTTTATTATATCATGCACTAAGGTATGGTTTTCATGTGGAAGATAATCTTGGTGCATCACCATTCTTAGAATAGGTTTTCTTTATGCAATTTATAACTCTTGTCCCTTCAATCAAACTAGTTTAGATAGAGTTTATTTTGAAAATATACATTTAGCGAGCTATACCTTTAAATCTATAGGTTCAGTTCCCTTATAGATATAACCACATGCTTGAAAATGTTCCAATGTTGCCCAAATCTAGAAGAGGATTGAACACTCTCTTATATGGCGTGACATTTGGAGACAACAATTTTGGCACACACTATGAGCTGAATTATTACATGTCAAGGTGAATGTTGGTCTTCATAAGCATAAGGTTGTATAAATATGCTTAATATAGCATTTGGAAACTCCAAAAGGTGAAAATATCTAGTTGTAGATCAAGTTTCCCACATTATACTTTATGGTCCTCACTAGGTCATCTAGGATTTTTTAACAAGCCCCTTTAGCTAAAGCTCTTCTTAAAGAACAACACCCTGAATCATTCCTAGCACTTATGGATCCTAGACAAGGAGGTTTTGATGAATAAGAAGTTGAGGAAGTTGAATAAATATGAGATCAAGAGGAAATATTGGAAATGGATAGGTAGCAACCTTTCCTGGCCTTCAACACCCAAAATCCAATTCACCTTCCTGCATATAACCCTATTCCTCCCAATGCTACCAAGAATCTCCCTAGTTTCAATGGGGAGGGTTTTATTACCCCATCTTAGTATATTGGAGACATTTTGATTTTTTTTAAATTTTATAGTGTCACCTGAGCTAACATAGCCATAAGACTACTTGTCATGTCTCTAAAAGGAAAAACAATTGATTGGTATAGGAATTTGGAAGGTGGTTATATTACAAGTTGGGATTGCTTTGGAGGATTATTGGTAACTAGATTTGAGAATAAGATTGACCATACAAGTTGTAATGAATCCATAGGATATTTTAATGAAAGATTTAAAAGGACATGGCATAGGTTGTCGCCTATCATGAGACCTCCTCTTAGCTTTGTGTTTCCCATTAATCTCAAGGCTATTGGTCCTGATTTGGTGGTAATGTTACAATCAATGGGAGGATCTATTCTTCTAGACACATATGAGATATCTATTGAAGATAAAAATAACTTGATACAAGATAGAAAACTACCTCCAAGAATTTCTATGCCTTTTTTGTCTCATAGTTTGGTTGAAGCTCCAAGCATAACACAAGTTCCTAACACCAATGTCAAGCTAAGAGCCTTTCCCAAGAAGGTGGATAATGCTATAGATAAAGATGATGAAATCCAATCATTATGAGTTTAGCTCAAGCAAGCTTAATTTTAGGCAAAAAATCCACCCAACCACCAATACTATCGTCAATAAGGGTATAAACTCCACCCCAATATAACTACCAAGGAAGATGACAGGGTCAACAAGGTTTCAATAGGTAGCCCAATGCCTATAATCCTAATCCCACTCCTTCCACGAAGGTTGTTGTTATAGTACATGCTAACCTGGTCTAAGGGGAAGATCATTTAGACCAATGGGGATAACCTCAAGGTTAGTTTATGTATGATGGTGGAGAAGACAATCAAGCTTTGGTGGAATAAGAAGAAATTACTCCTTACATGACATTAGAAGAAGTGAATCCCTATCAAAGGAATATTCATGGAGAAGGTAGTAGCCAAAGTGTAGGTATGATAAAATTTTGAGCTAAGGATGATTA
This sequence comes from Torreya grandis, assembly GCA_037957365.1. Classification (NCBI taxonomy): domain Eukaryota; kingdom Viridiplantae; phylum Streptophyta; class Pinopsida; order Cupressales; family Taxaceae; genus Torreya; species Torreya grandis. Next base: position 1,212,835 of record JARHVA010004596.1, read on the forward strand.
TGTGTTAAATCAAAGGACATCAATTACATCCAACATAAGAGCCAAGAAGAGAGCTTTAGGAGATGTTCTGGGAGTACATGTGACTCCAAGTGAGGCCTCTCCAAGGCCACAAAGTGTGAATCCTAGTGTAATCCCTATTACTAATCATGTTCCTCAAGAAAGCCAAAATGCAAGTAGGGCTGTGAAGCTTACAAGGTAATAGGTTCAGACTCCCTCACTACCTTCTATAATGCAAGAAAGAGTGAATACATCCCATCTAAACATTGTTGATTCTTTGAAGAATGCCAAGACAATTATCTCTTTGGAAAGTCTTGCATATGCCTGGTCAAAGAATAATATTGTGGCCCTTACCAATTCTCCAAGTCATGTCATAGAGCCCTCCACCAAATTTGAAAATCGTTCACCCTTATACCTCACACTCATTATGGGAGATAAATTGGTTCACAATTGTATTGCAGATAATAGAGCTAGTACCACTGTCATGCCTAAGGTGGTGATTGATAAATTGGGATTGAAGTATGAAATGCATAGTAAATGTGTGTTTTAGCTTGATGGGACTCAAACCAAGATAGTGGGATGGGTCAGATGTTTGAAATATTACCTAAATTATTACCCAAGTTTCCCTATTTTAAGAGACGTTGTGGTGGTAGACCTTTCAACCCATTTTTCTATCTACTTGTCAAGGAAATTCACAAATAAGATAAGAGGGTACCTTTCTATTGACTCATATTTTCTAGATTTTAAAATAAGATATGGAACCAAGGTGACTATAAGGACTCAACCATTAACAAGGTTTCATATTGAGCCATACATGGAGACAAGTTCAAATCAAAGTTGTCTAATCAGTAAATAAGAAGAAGGTGTCATGGATGGCGAAACATCCTCCCCCCTTAAAGGTATTTTTTATCTTTTCCTTGATAATTACATCACTAAAATGCATGGAATTGATCCATATAATTTCATAGAAGATATTAATTTGGGAGTTTATTATATGCATGAAAGGGATGTTTCAATCCCTTCACTCACTAATGTAGATCATGAACTTGAAGGAATATGCAAGATGTAAGTAAAGTAGGTATAGGAGTTGGTGTTATGTGAGTTTATCCATCAAAGAATCAATAATACTCCTCATATGGATTCCAATTTAGTTGCACCTACAATGGAATAAAATATGAAGGCCTACTTCATGGCCTCTAATGGGTAGAGAAGATAGGGATCAAGAATTTGAAAGTTTATGGGGATAGTGAATTTGTCATCCATCAAGTGAGAAATCAAGATAAAACCAAGAATATATTACTTAAATATTAAAAGAATAGGGTATGGGACCTACTTGACAAATTTGATGCCTTCAATATACAACCCATACTAAGGGATTCAAATAAATGTGCTAATAGATTGGCTACCATAGGAGCACAGTTTGATATAGTCACTGACATAGAAAAGGAGAAAGAGTAGTCTCATATCAAGGTCATTCTGAGACCTATTATAGATAATGAAGTGTCATGGCAGGTGTTTGAAAGAGATGAACACATTGTACACTTATTATGAAATGAGGTAGGATTCTTCTCAAGAAACCAAAACAGACTGCATGATCAATATGAAAAATAAGTTATTCAGCTAAAGACAAACAAGATACCTAAGGGGATAATTACCTTGGAGAGTGTTTTAAATTAAGATGATCAAAATAAAAGAGAAATAGTTAGCATGTCAAAAAAAGAGGATAATTATGAGAGAGTCATGGTTTACAAGGACAAGCTCTTGAAAATTGGTAAGGTATGTTCTCCATGTAAGAGGTAGGCCTTTATTAAATTATGTAAAGAATTCCATGACATCTTTGATTGGGAATAAAAAGATTTGAAAATCTTTGATCTAAGTTCAGCTCATCACATCATTGAGTTAGAACCTAGAGCTAAACTAGTCAGGCAAAAACAAAGGCCTATCAATCCTAAGATAGAAGAACTCAAGAAGAAAGATTTGACCAAGTTGATCGAGTCTAAGATTATCTTTCTTATCAAACACTCAACTTGGGTGTCTACTATTGTACCTATCTAAAAGAAGAATGGAGAGATCAAAATTTGTGTGTATTTTTAAGAACTTAATAAAGTGTCTCTCAAGGATCATTTTTCACTACCTTCCATGGAACAAATTCTGCAAGTTGTTTCAGGTTCTTAACGCTTCTTACTTCTTAATGGTTAATCAGGTTACAATGAAATACTAGTGAATGAAGAGGATCAATTCAAGACAACCTTCACTATAAAATGACAGACCTTTGCCTATAATAAGATGCCTTTTGGTTTATCCAATGATAAAGATACATTTCAAAGGGCAATTGACATGACTTTTAGAGGTTTAATCAATAAGTTTCTACTTGTGTATCTTGATGTTATAACCACTTTTTTGAAGGATGCTACTGATCATATGGAATATCTAAGGTAGGTGTTTGATAAGTGTAGGGAGTATGGAATATCCCTCAATCCAAAAAAGTGCATCTTTTTTATCCATGAAGGTAAGCTATTGGGTCATATTGTCTCAAAAGAAGGATTGTCTATTGACCTTGAGAGGATTGAGGCTATTCTAGGCTTGTCTTTAAGTCAACACAAGAAAGGACTACAAATCTTCTTGGGGAAAATAAACTTTGTAATAAGGTTTATTTTAGGCTTTGCAACTATGGTAAAGACTATCATATCCATACTCAAGAAGAACTAAGCTTTTGTTTGGACAAAGGAAGGTAAGAATAATTTTGAGGCAATCAAGCAAGCAATTGTAAAATCTCCTACTCTCTTGAACCCAAAATTTTCAGAATATTTCATACTCTATACCTTTGCTAACCTTGATACATTCTCAACTATGCTTACACAAAAGAATGATGGAGAGGTAGATCAACCAATTGTATTCTTCAGCGAAGGATTGGAATATTATGAGGTCAGGTATACATTTTTTGAGAAGCAAGCTCTAACAATGATAAGAGTATTGAAGAAATTTAGACACATGGTTTCAAACAACAAGATACATGTTATGGTTTCTCATCCTAGCAATAGGGAGTTTCTCCTAAGAAAAGACATTAATGAAAAGAGAATTGGGTGGATTACAAAGATGATGGAGTATGATGTGGATATTAAGGTTACAAACCTGGTAAGAGGAAAAGGGTTATGTGAGCATTTAGCTTTAGATTTCCAAGAGCCAAAGGAGGAAGTCTTGATCAACCAAGTTTAACCCCAACCAAATGATCACATACAAGTTCAACTTTAGACACACCACATCATTAGTTTTCTTCAAAATAGTGAGTGCCTAAATGGGTTAAACAAGTCTTAAAGGAGATATTTTAGATTGTAGACCATTCCCTACTACCTTGTAGGTAGTGTTCTCTTTAGAAAAGATGTGAATGAGGTGTTGATGAGGTGTGTTAATAGTGATCAGTTTAATATGCTATTGGAAAAGTTTCACAATGGTACAGATGGAGGTAATTTCTCTTCTAAGACAACAACTATAAAGATAATGAGGGCTGGTTACTATTGGCCTAGTCTTTTTAAGGACTATTACCATTGGGCTAAAAAGTGTCCTCAATGTGGCTCTATATAGGCAAATAGAAGCTTGTATCCCTTTAATTAAATCTTATCCAAGTAGACCAGCCTTTCATACAATGGGGCCTTGATTTCATTGGTATGATTAACCCTCTATCAAGTATTGGACACAAATAGATATCGACTACTACTGACTAATTCAAAAGGTGGGTAGAGGCTATTTCTTTGAAGGAGGCAAATGAAAATTCAATCTTGGAGTTCTATCAGAGCATTATAACAAGGTTTGGAGTTCCCCATGTTATCATTTCTGATAATGCACTTACTTTCATAAATGATAAAACTTTTGATTTAGGAAATAGAAATGGAGTTTTCTTGAGTACCTCATCTAATTATTATGCTCATAGTGATGGATTGGCTGAGTCTACTAATAGAAATCTCACCAAGATCATCAAGAGAACATTTTAGAACAATCAAAGAGCATGACACAACAAGCTGAAGATAACCTTATGGAATGATTTGGGTTGATGCAATTTAAGACATCTTGGTATGGCGTATTATTGGAAGTTGGATCAAATCCTACAGAAAAGAGATCTTTAGGTTTTTAATTTATATATTACTGAATGTGGAAGAGTTAGAATGAAAATGTTTGACTTTTTTTTTGAGATTAATACATAAAAGAGAAATGGCTTAAAGGAATATGTATATTGCATTTATATTGGTGGATTAGAATTGATCTGTAAATAAACAAATTTTGATTTTGGTTTTATTTTAATTTTGTTATGTTTTAACAAAAAGGGAAGAAATATTTAACACTATTTTGTGGTTTCTATGCATGTGGACATATTTAAGCACAATAATTTCCAAGAATAAATTCACAAAATAGTGGTTCATTTAGTAATTATTTAAATTGAGTGCACCAAATTATGTTATAGATCATTAAAATTTGTGCACAATAAAAAGATCTAAGGCAAATTGAGAGCATAAGTAAAGAAAAATAAAAATGGCAATGAGAGCATGGGGTGGATGAAGGAGGCAACTAGATCAAGTTGGTCAAGTTGCATTGTTGAAAGAGGTAAGGAACCTAAAGACCATATTATAGGATTTAGAATTATCCCAAAAAAGAGGAGCTAACATGGGAGATGTTAGTGATAGAGATGAAGATGAATAAGAGGACTTGGTGATGGAATAAGAGACTCCAGAAGAAAGGTGGGTTAAGGAAATCATGGGTTAAGGAAATTGTGGGTTAAAGCAATCATGGGTAAGTGCATTAGATAAATATTTTGATTAGGAAAATGTTGTTGATGAAAAGAAGGTTCCCATTTATGAACGTAGCCTCAATCCTGAAGATCTCATTGATTGGGTAAGTACATTAGATAAATTTTTTGATTATGAAAATGTTGTTGATGAAAATAAGGTTATGTTTGTTGTGACTAGAATGAAGATTCATACATCTTTATGGTGGGGCATAGTGCAAGCAAAAAGAATAAGAAAGGGCAAGCCTAGAATTAAATGATGGGATAAAATGGTGGTAAAATTCAAAGGTAAATTCATTCCAAAGGATTATAAAATTGAGTTATTTATAAAATTTCAAAAATTCAAAGCAAAAAAAATTAGAGAAGGATTACATTGAAGACTTTTATAAGCTAACAATCAGTGTAAGGCATATTGAATAAGATGTAGAAAAGGTGGCCAAGTATCTCAATGTACTGAGATACAACATACATGATGAAATTACTCTCTTATCACATAGATTAGTAGAAGAGGCCTATAAATTTGATGGTTAAGGATAAATTTTCAAGAAAACATATACAATATGTAAGAGGTAAAGGATAATCTAGTGAATAGTCAAGTGGAAGAAAACAATTAGAAATGCATAATGAAGAAAGCAATCTACAAACACAAGAATCGGTTCTAAGAGTCGGTCAAGTATTCATAGGTAAGAGAACTTTTGATAGAGGTATAAGTAGAGTATTAATTGGTATATATTTTAGATGTGGTAAATTCTAGGCACAGGTCTTATAAATGTCTAGAGTGTTCATATACTAGTCAGGAGAATGTTCATATTGCTTAAGATGCTTACGATGAAGAAGATATTGCATCTAAAATTTATGAATATGCTCCTAAAACTAAAGAATCTTTACTTTTGAAAAGTTTTCTAATTAAAAAAATAAGGAAGCTATAGAAAAACCTCCTCAAATGAAGGCATTATTCAAGACAACATGCAAAGCACAAGGTAAAGTTTGTAAGATAATTGTTAATAGTGGAAGCACTGACAACCTTGTGTCTATATAAATGGTAAATAAATTAAATTTTCAAAAGGTAAGGGATCCTACTCTTTATAAAGTTTAATGATATCAAAAACGTCATTAGATTTTAGGGAATGAATAGTGTAAGGTATAATTTTAGATAAAAAATTGTAAAGATGTAGTAATGTATGATGTGATTCTAATAGATGTATGCCATGTTCTATTAGGAAGGCCTTTTTAGTATAATATGAATGAAATACATGATCTAAAAATAAATAATACTCATTTTAAAAAGAAGGATATGCACATACATTGTTGCCATTAAAAGATGAAATTACAATTGTTGAACATGCTTCTAAGGTATTTATTACAGGTGAAAAGGAGTTTTTGCAGTAGTAAAAAGAGGATGAAGTAAATGAAAATATAGTTGATCAGCCTAATGAAGTAAATAAGATTAAGGTAATTGATATAGTTGATGAACAAGATAATTTGTCTTTGAAGTTTGAATTTTTGCCACAAAAGAGTGTAGAAATATTATTTTTAGGTTTGTCTAATAGTTTATTTTCCATAAAAAGGGTTTGCTGAAAAGGTGAAGTTGTTGAGGAAAATTTCCATGGGAGGTAATTTGATCACAAAATATTTAGGAGAATAAAAGATAGAGAAAGGAAATAAAGTTGCCTTGAAAGATAATAAAGAAGATTTCAATTTGGATTATAGAAAAGGGTTAGTGGTTATCGAGGAAGATGTGGATATAGAGAAGGGAAATGAATAATGAGTGAACATTGATGTACTAAATGGAATGTTTGTAGAGGAACCAAGTGGATTTCAATGTCTAAATAAAAAAGAGAAAACTATTTTTATTGACATGTTTATTTCTTGTGCAAGTATAATGAAGCATAATGACAGTATAAAAGAAATCTAAAATTTCAAAGAAAGTCACTTTTAATCCATTGAAGGTGAAATAGATTTATTTTCAACATATGGACCATGGGTTCCAAGAGGGCATATATTTTCTGTAGGACAATGAATGCTGAAGAACAATACCATTACTAGAACATTGACAAAGAAGCATGAGCAGGGCCTCATGAAAACCTATTTTTTAGCCTGATAGTTTGATGTAGGAGCATCATGTGGATAGATAATGGTGGGAATACTTTTTTTGCTCAAATTTTAAAAATATAAATTTTAAATTTTTAATATTTAGTAAAAACATAAATTAAATTTTAAATATGAATATTTCTAAATATTGCATGGAGGGTGGCATATGAATTGGTCTCCAAAATGATCAAGGTAAAAGCAAAAGTTAAAAGTTGTTAAATGGAAAGTTGTTGTTACTAGATAATCATTATCTGATTAAAAAAAGGGTAAATAAGAAAGTTTATTAAGTTGGGGTTTTATAAAAACTCTGATTTATTTCTTCGAGTAGTAGCCTGTGTGAAAAAAAAAGTAAACAAGAAATTTTATTGATTTGGGGTTTTATAAAAACTCTAATTTATTTCTTCGAGCAATAGCCTATGTGAAAAAAATTAAATGGTGGAATATTGTTTTGGAAATAAATTTAGTGTATTTGAGATATTTTTAAAATAAATAAATATATCCTATAGAAGTGTGTTTTTGTATAAATTTTAGGTGTGAATACAGAAGATGAAAAAGAAGGCTCTAGATCCTAGCAAATCAAATCGACCATAAGTGAGTAAATGAAAATAAGAAAGGAATTTTATTTGTTAAGAAAGCTTAAAAGATGATAGATAAGGAATTTTCTTTAAAATTCTTAGATATTATTCAACATCTCATTAATACATAAAATTGTTTAAATATTGCCTTTCTTTAGACAACTCTACATGAGGAGCTTTGTTTAAATTCTTAAATATTTGTATTAGCACCCCATTTTATTTAATAAAATAAATTATCTATTTATTATATTTTTGGAGAACTCAAGTTAAGTGCTTGATAGTTAATTTGGTTATGGTAGACCTACTATTTTACATGAGCTAAGGACCTTGGTGCACTTCAAGTTCAACTAGATGTTTATTTTCTTATTTTATTCTCAATGAGAATGAATTTTAGTAGATATTGGTTAGTCAATTTGTATACATCATCAATCATTTTATTTACATGCAAACTGAGCTATGATATCGATAAGTCTATCTTCCAGTTAAATACTTAATTTTTTTGAAAGGTTAATAAATTAGAAAATCAAGAAAGGTGTTGGTCATTTCTAGAGATCACTAAGGATAAGAATGGAATATAAAATGAGATGGAATGCTTATTTATTTCAGCATCTAATTTTTTTTGTATATATAAATATAATAATCTATTATTTTTTATGAATTGATGCTTTGAGTGATTGAAAAGGGATTCAGAATTAGATCGATCCTCAATTATAATCAAGACTAATTCCATGGGCATGGACTGATGTGGGTTGCTATAGTTCAAGACATCTTGGTGTATGTTGTATTAGTGGAAGTTGGATCGACTTATGTAGAAAATAAATCTTTTGGATTTTAATTTATATATTGCCAATGTGGAAGAGTTAAAATGAAATGATTTGAATGTTTTTGTCGTTTGAAATCAATGCATAAAAGTGAAATGGTTTGAAAGAATATGTATATTTCATGGATATTGGTGGATTGGAATCAATATGTAAACAAACATATTTTGATTTTAATTTAATTTTAATTTTTTTGTGTATTAATAGAAAGGGAAGCAATATTCAACACTATTTTATGGTTTCCATGCATGTGGACATATTTTAGCACAATAATTTTATTTAGTAATTAAATAAATCATTTGTTCCAAGAATAAATTCAAAAAATAGTGGTTGATTTAATAGTTGTTTAAATTGAGTGCACCAGATATGTAGAGCATTTATAATTTATAACCTCAGTCTAATTTTGAAGACTTGGATTATATGTATCCCAGTAATGTGACTCAGTGTTTTTTAGGGTGTAGACTAAGGCATCTATAATATATTTTTATTGGGGGTAAATTCATCCAAATCATGTATAAATGGGGTATTTATAATGGAACTATCATGTTGAGGTAGTGTATAAAGTTTTCCCTTGATTATATGAAGCACTCTCTTCACTTTAGATGTGTAGTGTGGCATCTAGATCTTATTACTAGTTAGAGAGGGATTGATTCTAACACATAATCCTTTATTTTTTATTTTATCTAAGGTAATGATCTCACCTAGCCATATTTTTGACTTGTCACATTGTATGGTTCATACATACCCATTGGTCGTAGGTAGTTTTCATTGTATCAAAAAATCAATTGTGCCTCATCTTAGCTCAATACGCAACCCAAAGTTGGTTTCAGGTTCTCTATTCCTTATAAAACGACATTATAGATGTTTATTACTTCCTTTAAATAAACACTCTCAACATAAGGGGCCTTGATCATTTGACAATGGAATACCCATAATATTTTCCATTCTCAATGCTCATATAGTACTTTTTGAAGTAAATGATTGTATTTTTAGCATAGAACTAAGTTATACTAAGAAAATATTGGTGGTTTTTTGGCTCAGTGAGATTCATCACCTCAAATTATTTTAAAAACTTCACACCCATTATTCTCAATACTAGCATTGTTTAGAATTCCCATGGGTTGAGCTTAATTTCAATTCACCATTAATAAAACATATGATAAGGGTCATAAAGTAGGGATGACCATCTTATGCCAAGCATCCCCTATGAGGATATTGACTTCATAGATTATGTTTAATATAATCTCACATACCAAACATCCATTTATGTATATAACTATGAGAAATTAATATTCCTAGCTATATATTGGATATCCTCACTTCACACCCTCACATTAGATTGAGTGTAGGTACTTTAGTTGGTTGGTTGATTGCATGCCTAGCCAAAATATTCTCATTGCAATCATTCCTTTATGGTGAAGGATAGATAATATTTTTATGATATTACTCCATTTCTCATATTATTTGGGTTGGCATTTTCACCTTATATTTTCCTACAAATCTTAGGTGAGTTAAAGATCACGTTGTATATCTTGTATTACATCCATGTATTTGTAAAACACCTCTTTATATTGCAACCTATCTAGATAGGGTGTTATGGGTGATTTGGGAAATGCCACTCTATATTAAGACCTCTTAGACTTAGATCTCATCTAAGTCTTATCTTTGGGAGTTATTGGTTGTGTACCTAGTCCATTATGAGTTGTTATTTATACCATGGGTTTAGTATCCTTCTTAACTTGTGCCTTCAAAATCCATTGTTATAAGTTACACTTAATTATAATCATGATAATGCCCTTATCATGTCTTCCATTATGGTGAGATTGGAATCTAAACTTAGGCATTTTTATACCTTGTGGTCACCTTAGGAAAACCCATAAGTGGGATACTTGGCATAGTCTCATTGGTAGTAATCTAGTGACCCACACCTATAATAAATACATAGGGAATACATTTGATCTTCACATCCCCAAATATATATTTTATAGTACTTTGTTGCTGGTAATCACCATAATCCTATTTATATGGTCATATAATGTTACATCACGTGGCTTGGTCTCTTGCCTTGTGGATCTCATTAATCACCTTGGAATTTTTAGACCTTGTGGTCACCTTAGGAAAACCCATAAGTGGCATACTTGGGGCAGTCTCATTGGTAGTAATCTAGTGACCCACACCTATAACAAGTACGTAGGGAATACATTTGATCTTCACATCCCTAAATATATATTTTATTACACTTTATTGCTGGTAATCACCATAATCCTATTTATATGGTCCTATAATGTTACATCATGTGGCTTTATCTCTTGCCTTGTGGATCTCATTAATCACCTTGTAATTTTTACTGTTATGGGTAGAAATGTAGAAAATATTTCAATATAGTGAGACCTTAGTTTGATTAGTGCACTAAAAGAGAGGGAAATCATTCACATCATGGCCTTCAAAATAGATTTCATAAGATATTAGCATGGACCTCACATTTCATCTAGGGTATTTTTTATGTTGTGCCCTTCATCCTCATAATATGTTCACTATAATCTACTCCTAGTGTCATAAACACTATTAGTTGTTAGTTTCTATATATGAGAAGCCATTGAGATAATCTATGCCTTCATGAAAGTGATTACTCCATTATATACACCTCAAATGTATTTATCTCTTAATGTTTCCTCAAGTGCATCTCAAGGCTTGATGAATGTCTTTAGAAACAAGGGATGTTATAAGGGTTCAAAAACCCTCCACCAAACCATTGCAAGTGATATACTAGATGAATATTAAAGGATAATTCATACACTATAATTTTTAACCTAACATCATATGCATGGACACTCTCCATCAGATCTTTCTTGATCTCCTTTAATGTAACATTAATCTACTTCTCAATATTTTGAATGTCAAATTCCTTCAAGAAACATGACTTTAAAAGGTATTAGTCCATAATAGATTTATTTGGGTCAATATTTCAATACCACATATAGGCACAGTCTAATAAATTCATGGTAAACTGACTTTCTTTATGTTTTGATAAATTAAATTCCTTCATCTGACGTATTAGGTTGTACTTATGGATTGGATCCATAAGATTATCCACCCCATGATAATCGGGTAAACTCAAATACATTTCATATAATACCTAGGGAGTAGGCACAAGCGTGGTTGGGGTTTGAGGCATATGTTATACCTATACACTAACTAAAAGTGCACCCAAAAGTTGGATTTCACTAGGAGTACCTCCTCTTCCTCCTTCTGGTGGTGTAACAATTTTAATTATAGATACTCTATGTACTTGAATGGAATTCTATCATATCACCATCCCTCTATCTCATATCATTGCACCTTCTATTGTACTACTTATTTGAGGGGTTTGATCCCCTTCTACTTATGGTATACCAAAAATCATCATGCCCAATGTTATTGAAAGATATGATATTAACACCTTGATTGGTTCTTAAGGAATGATTTTTTGTATCACACTTATTTCCCCTTCTTGTCTTATAAATTAGTTTATGTCTGAGAGATGGACAACATCTTGGTTGATTTATTTTAGTTTTGTGTAAATTACCTGAGCATGCACTTAAGGTAGAATATAAATATGCAATTTATTGGTATTCTTTAATTATATATCATTTACCTCATTTATAACTTCAACATCTCTTCCTAATATTTTATACAACTCACTAGAATTGACTTCTTCATCCTCATAATGCACATCCTCTACGTAAGAGTCTTCCTCAATACATTATATTTCCACGTAGGTCCTCATGGTATCTCATGAGTCAGATTATCCAATTTACCTAAGGTCCATATAATCTATTATATTCTACTAATTTACATCATACTTGTGTCTTTTGAGTGCACACTCATTTGGTCTTTCTATGATGCAGACTTTCTTGATTGTTACCTTTATAAAAAACTCTTTATTTTCACCTTATACCTTGTGTACCACTCATGTACATAAGAACTTAGATTTCCATTAGTAATTTATTTATCCCAATATATATTATAAAATTTGTGATCTCCAATGGTAATTTATTTGATTAAAAATATATAGATTCATAAAACAAAGGATATTCAACCTCCTCTAGACAAACATATGTGGACACAATAAACTCTAGCATGGATCTATTCAATGTATAACACCACAAAAGTTAAAAAACTATGGTCTAAACTAAATATAGGTTCATCATCTGCTCTACATGCTGATCCATCCAAGAGTATTTTCATTCATAGTTTATACTCTTTTTTTTAACATATGTTTCATCCATGCATGAAAATAAATACCTCGTAGGAGAATACTTCATCGAGCTCATGATGAAATTTTTATTCAACCCATTCCATTTAATTTTTTTTTCCCATGGATATGGTGCTTCATTATAAATTTATCCTCCAATTACTCTAATAAAATATAAATATTCTCTTAAAACATCTAGTAAATCATCCCTCTTTACCATTGCATCAAAATTTTGTAACCCATCCTAGAAATGCAACCATGTTTTTTTGGAGTCTATTGATTACTCATGTTTTATTCCTAAACGCACCTAAAATATAATATTTATATTCCAACATATCATTTGATTTATCCTTTCATTCTCACTTGAGTTTTAGAGAGACAATGAGGCTGGGTCAAGGTTAGTTGGAAATGGAAACACTTTCATTGTCTTGTGTGTGCCTCACTCATAATTATTTACTTAGAATTTTTTTATCCTAACTATAGATTGGATTAAAATATTTGATTATTTAAGCATTATTCAATAAAATAAAGATAAATGCATGAAGAACTAAACATACAAAGCCAATTTATTCATGCAGGGGTTGCTAATGATAATGAAGAACAAAATGAAAGAAATCAACACTAGTTACCTTCCCAAATTGATTTCATCACCCAAGAGTGGTTTCAACCATTATCTCCCCTTCATCAATCATTCTTGTCTTTATCAACAATGTTGGCAAAACTCTTCCAATGTATAGAATACTTTCTAAAACTTAGGTTCAAACTAGAAGGAATCTCTAATCTAGCCTATCAATGAAGCTTACCAAAATGCAAATAATCAAAACACAAATGTCTTGTGGAAATATTTTATCATTATAATTCTACATAATATAAGCTTAAAAAATGATGTTCATGGACTCTCAATTTATAGAATTTTGATATTAATCAAAATTAACTATGACCATCCATCTTGAGATCAAGATGTGTGGCCAAGAATCCATTTAATTTTGGAGGATAAAATAAATAAATGCCCTCATAATGATTTAGGAATAAGGGGCATTAATTAGGCATGGGAGGCATTAATGAGGCATGGGAGACCATGGTATAGATATTTTATGAATTTATGGCCTAGGAATGACTTTCCCCAAAAATGATGCCATTAGGTGATGAAGTTAATAGGAATCAATTTTCAAAAATAAATACTCAATAACCTCCATGTAAGATCCACTTAAGATTTTTATTTAAAATATTTAGCATTAAAAAGGATTAATCAACATTTGTGCAATTCTTTGGAAACAACCCTCAATTAATGAAAATGGTTAGAAAGTCATATTAATAGGTTGCAATTTGACTCAAGAAGAATTGGAAGATAATTTTAGATACGTTGGAACCATAATCCCATTTAGGATGGTGCCAACACAATATAACAAATCCATGTAACATGTAATAAAAAATTTAAAGAAAAGAGTGACCCAAAGCACAAAAAGACAAAATCATCATTTTGACTCAAAATGAATTGATTAATGTTAAGAAACACATAAAATGCATTTCCCTATTTATGGATACTTTAACCTAAATCAACACTTGTAAATGACAATCTCAAACCATTTAACATGTTTTAGTGATTTTGACCTAAATTGGGCATTTAAGTGTAATTTGAGTAAGATTGACAATTTCAACACAAATGGTGTTAAGAATTGGATGTCTACCATTTACCCCTATTTGAGAAGGTGTAATGATACATTCAGGTGTAGAAATGTCTTTTGAAAGAAAAGAGTTGTCAAGAATAAATTATAAATGACCCATGATGCCCCCTCAAGAGGACATACTAGGATGACAAAGAAGGATGGACTCTCAAAAAGAGAGAGATAGTGAGAGATTAACCCATGGAATAGATCACATACGAACAAGCTAATTCTTTCATGTGTGGTTACCATCAATGATCAAAATATAATTAGAGGTATAATGGGCCCCAAATATGGGGGCAATGGGAATGATTCAATCCATAAATTTAAAGGACACACTTTGAACACACCTAATTTGAGATTGCAAGCTATGTGCTTATTACATCAATCAATCCAGAGACAAGTTGCAAACTAAAATAATGCCATCATGGGTAGAAGTGTGGAGATCTTGGAGTTAGAGGAAAATGAGAATGCGGTTTCCAAAATAATAATATTAAGTACCCCCATAGAGCATATTTGATTTTGATAAGATAGTTATGCCCCAATAGGGCTAATTTTGATCATTGATAAAGAATAAGTAATGGTTTGCTCTTGTAGGGATGATTTGATTCTTACGATAGGCTCAGATGTGGTACCATAGCATGGGTAAATTGGTAAGTAGTTAGCTTAAGAATATAACCTAAAACATAGATTAAAGTGAGCAAGCACAAAAATAGATGTGACAGTGGAATGGCTTAGAAAAAAACATAAAAAAATAGACATATAGGAATTCACAAAGTGATGAAAGTGATGAAAATAAGAATGAAGATGGTTGAGCTAACTCTAGATATATAATACAAGTTGATGTTACCTACATAGTTCTATGGACACATATTCCAACATAAACTTTAGGATAATGTAGTTCACCCAAAAGTGAGAGCAAATAGAATGAGGGATGATAAAAATTGACTAAAGATTGATTAGATTCATGGTGTATGTGAAGAGATGCACATCTAATCATTGATTTAGGACCTAAACCTATTGAGCCTAGTTCATGCATAATGTTGTTGAGAATTGTTCATCGGAGCTGTGTTGATGCTAAGACTTGAATCTAGAACACAAAGTGCTTTCTATTAAAAAATAAATTAGGCATAATAAGTATGAATAAATTATGAAGACATGAAATTTCAATTACAAGGAGATGGTTCAAATGTTAATACCTATAACTAAGGATAATGGTAAACAATGACCAAAACTAGAGTTATAACTATTTACCTTTAAACAAAAAGTAAAGAAAAAGACAAAGATAAACATAAATGAACCTAATTTAAAATCAATATATGAAGAATCTAGATACAAGTAGGAATACAAATGTTTAAAAACTAAAATCAAGAAAATCATAATGACATAGGATCATGATATAAAGAATCAAAATCTATGTGGACCATCAAGACATTCTTGAACACAAAAGATTACCAAAAAAAAAAAAAAAACAAAACACCAACAACAATCAAATAAATAAAAATGTTTAAGAACAAATTAATAACATGAGATCAAGATATAATAATCAAGATCCATGCAAATTATTAAGATGTTATTAAACACAAAAGGGACAAGTAAAAACATATAAGGAAATGCAAGTCCAAAGTGAGACAAGAAGTAATAATAAGAGAAAATAAGAAGAAATTAAATGAAGAGGTGTGAAAGCAAAATAAAATACCAATAAAAAATACACCAATAAAACACAAATAAACACACACAAATAAAAACCAAGTTAGTAAAGTTTAAATAAAATTGTTCGCGCACATGTGGTAGAGACGTTTCTTTCCACCACAATGTAATAAAGAACAATGACACAAAAGTTGTTCCCTAATTAAATAAGAACAATGGTAAAAGAAATGGGGGAAGAGAAGAAAAGGAAAGGGTTGGCCGAACTAACTCGAGATGTACAAGACAAGTGGATGTTGCCTACATAGTTCCATGGATGCGTGTTATAACATGATCTTCAGGCCAGATGTAGTTCTCCCAAGAAGTGGGATAGAAGTAAAAAGTGATGACTAGAAACATATTATTAATATTATAGAAGAAAAGAGAAGATTTGACAAATGAGATTGGTCTTGAAAAATGACAAGTTTATGGGATGAGATAAAATAATCTTACAAAATAACAAGTGTACGGAACAAGCTAACTTACATAATGGAAATTCAGTAGGATAAAATGCTTGAAAAATAGCAAGGGTGTGAGGATAAGAATGTACATAAGCATAAGACAATACTTTTGTTATTTTTTTGATCAATTTCTAATATTTTTGGTGTTTTTTTGATAAAATATGTACAAAAGGGGACCAAATAGTCAAAGAGATGCTCATCTAAGAGTATAATTTATAATAAATAGCTAAGCTGGCTACAACAACACTCATGGATATAAATAATGGACCAGTGAACTAATTGATAGTTCTAATAACAACTAAATCTAGTTGTAATGACACATGCTCATAAATTGCTGAGAGTGAGGATTTTGAAAAGACAAAAATTATCACCAAAGAGAAGCAAATTTGATATAGGATAGTGTGCAACACAAAATCAATTAGAAGAACTATGTAGTAGGCAAAAGATTCTAAGTTGTAAATGTGTTCATATTCACTTGTCTATAGAAGAAGCTGCAAAAAAATAACCTAGCTAAACTAATTTTTAGAATTAGTATTAAAGGTGTTAATAATGATGATGAGACATAATCAAGATCATAATTGTATGAGGGTTAAAAGTGTATAGGTTAGAACAAGACCAAGACATAATAAGGCATGTGGTTCTTAAAAGAGAATGATCCAAAGAATAGGGTCCAACAAATAGACAGTCCAAGGTGGGATAAAGAATGAGGTTCTTAAAGAGAATGGTCCAAAGATTATGGTCTAAGAGAGGACAATCCATAATAGGATAAAATTTATTTAGAGTACCAATGGTTCAAAATAATTCACTGTCTAGAGTCATGAAAGTAACAGGGTTCATCTGATAATAGTCTAGTGTAGTATAAAAGACTTTGGCACAAGTTACCCCAATGTTAGGGGTCTTGTAGACAAAATTTGAATCTATTCATGCATAGAAAATCTTAAGGTGAACAATGTTCATGGGCTCTATAATGT
The DNA here is from genome assembly GCA_037957365.1 of Torreya grandis. NCBI lineage: Eukaryota > Viridiplantae > Streptophyta > Pinopsida > Cupressales > Taxaceae > Torreya > Torreya grandis. Next base: position 1,230,109 of record JARHVA010004596.1, read on the forward strand.
CTTCACCATTTGGTTTTGCTAGTTGATATGCACCTGATCCATAGTTTGTCATGATAACAAAGGGTCCCAACCAATTAGGTTGAAACTTACCTTTTTTTTTGCATTCAACATTTGTGTTCTTTTGGTTCTATTTTAGGACCAAATCACCAATTTAAAACTCCCAAGTGAGAATACACTTTTTGTAGCTTCTCCATAATTTATTTTGATATGCTTGTAAGTTTTCTAGGGCATCCAAATGCTTTCCATCAATAAGTTCTAGTTCTTTCAACCTTGTGACTCTATAGTCTTCATCATCTTATATATGATCCAATGATACTTGAAAGGATGATAGATTAATATTTATATGGATAATAGCTTATGTGTCATGGACAAGGGAGTATGGAGTGGCTCATGTTGGGGTAAGATGACTAGTTATATAAGCCCAAAGGGCAAGAAAGATTTACAAGTGCCAATTTTGGCCAATATCATTAACAATCTTCATTAAAATGGATACAATGGTTTTTTTTGATGTCTTAGCTTGTCCATTGCCTTGTAGGTTATATGGATTTTATTTCTTATGTTTTATCTTGAATTTTGCATAAATATCTTTTACATATTAGTTTGCAAAGGATCTACTATTATAAGAAATAATGTATGTGGGGAGGCCATATCAACAGATGATATGGTAATGGATGAAATTGACAATCTATTCACCAGTGACATAAGTGAGAGGAATGGCCTCAATCTTCTTAATAAAATAATTGATAGCAGTTAGGATATGCTTATGGCCATTTGAAGATGTTGGTTTTAGTTACCTAATGAGATCGAGGCCCCATGTTGAGAATGACCTTGGTTTTGTGATTACCTATAGTGGTAAAGAAGGTGCATGTATCAAATTTCCATATTGATGACAAGGAATGTAACTCTTTACATAGGTACAAGCATTAATCTCCATTTTTGGCCAATAATATCCTATTCTTAGGATCTTATTTGTTAAGATTAAATCATTGGTGTGGGCCCCACACATTCCTTCATGAACCTCACTTAGCATTTTCTTAGATTTCCCCTAAGATAAACAATAAATAAGCATTTAATCATAGCCTTTATGATAAAGCATGTCTCCAAGGAGGGTATAACATGATAAATAGTGATGGAATAGTTTCTTTTGATTATTGGATAGATCAGCTGGGAAAACATGATCATGAAATTAGTTATAAAAGTCTTGAAACCAAGGTAATTTAGGTGGGGGATTAAAACTAGTAATGGCGCATACCCTTTTTGAATTTGGTATAACATGTGTAGGCTAAAGAAGATTTTAAATCAAGAACTGATATTATTTAGTTCTACCATCAATCTATATCATGGAACCTATTGTTTCCATTGTATTAGATAATCTATTATTTTCTCTTGGAACTTATTCAAAATGCAAAGTTTTAAAATGACTTTTGAGATTATCAATAATTTTCTTGTAAGGAACAAGCTTATCATCTCTAGTTTGATTGATGATTAATTGGGTATCATCATATACCTTTAAGCTCTAAATATCACACTATATGGAAAAGGCAAAACCCTCCAATCAATGCCTCATACTTATCGATATTGTTTATATAATGAAATTATATATGAAATGCTTTGGGAATCAGATCCCCCTAAAGGTGTAATCAATAATATGTTAGCTGTAGATCCATGGGATGTAAATGAAACATCAAAATATATCTTCCATTGTTTAGGTTTCTATGATTCTTGATTTATTATCATAATAGAATCATCTAGAAAGTTAAATTTCAATGGTTGAGTATCCATGATAGGGGCTTCTACAAGTTGATCAGTAATAACCTACCCCTTGATTGCTTTCTGATTTTGATACTCAATGCCAAATTAACTTATGAGCATAACCTATTTAGCCATGCATCCTTAAAGAGTTTATTTGGATAATAAGAATTTGAGAGGGTATACCTTGGTGATGAAAATAGTTATATTATTTTAAATATAATGTCATAAGTTTTGGGTAGTAAACACCATTGCTAAACATGCCTTCTCAATAGGCATATAATTATGTTCATAATACACCAGAGTGTGAATTAGATAATATACTGCATGTTATTTACCTTGATCATCATGTTGGGCCAAAGTGCCTTAAGTTCATGCTTTATTATTGATATGTAAAGAAGCAGTGGTCTTCTAGGTGTTGGCAGTATCAAGACTGGTAGATTAGCCAAATATGTCTTAAGTTTCACTAATGTTATCTGACAATATTTATCCAATTAAAAATTTACCCCTTCATTCAAAAGTTGGGTAAATAGGTGGAACTTATCTACCAATTACGAAATGAACCTGTGTATAGATTAGATATTTCCTTGTAGGCTTTGTAATTATTTAAGATTATGTGGTGGAGGCATTTCCACAATGGCCTTAACCTTGATATGGTCAACTTCAATCCTTCTTTATGATATAATGAAACCTATCAATTTCCCTAATATGACTCCAAAGACACATTTCTTGGGATTGAGGTGGACTTTATATTCATCAATCCTCTAAAAGATTCTATGTAGAACATCAAGATGTCCAAATATTGTTCTTAATTTTTCTAGTATATGATCAACATAGTCCTCAATAATATCATGCATCATGTCATGAAATATGATAGTCATGGCATGTTGATATGTAGCTCCAATGTTCTTCAAGCCAAATGGCATGACTTGGTAACATAATGTTCCCCATGGAGTGGTGAATGTAGTCTTTTGTTGATATTATTGGGCTATCTTAATCTCATTGTATCCATAAAATACATCCATTAAGGACAACATCTCATACCCAATAGTCGAGTCGATGATCATGTTGATGTTGGATAGAAGAAAATCATATCTAGGGAATTATTTGTTGATATCTCTAAAATTAGTACAAAGACATATACATGAGTTCTTTTTAATCACTGGGACTATGCTTGAGATCCATTCATAATAATATAGTGACCTAATAAATCTTGCTGCTAATAAATTTTCTAGTTTTACCTTAACTAATAGGGAAATACATGGATGCATCTTCTTCAATTCATGATTGACTATTTTAGCATCAGGATGGATAACAAGGTGATGCAAAACCAAATTTGGGTCTAATCTTGACAAGTCAGAGTGTGCCCATGCAAAGATGTCAATATAATCCCTTAGGAGGGATATAATTTATTAATGTTCTACTTTAATAAGGGAAGCTCTAAGATAAACCATTTTGGGATCCTCATAGGTTCCTAGGTTCACTTTTGTCATGTTTTACACAAGGGGTGTAGATTCATCTTCTAGAATTGTAGGCAAGGTATGATCATGATCATCTTATTTGTCTACATCTTGTTGTTCCTCCCAAATTTATGGATGGTGTGGTGAATCAGGATATGCCATCTTAGGTAAAGGCCAAGTAGCAAAAACTTCTATAAACTCAAGAGAAAGATGCTCAAACATTTATTATTATTCTAAATAGATGTTTGTACTAGCTATAGACTTGGGCTAGATGGACCTTTTGTATCCTGAGGGGATGAGAAAACTTTTTTGCCTAAGAGCACTTGAAATAAGTTTTCACTCAGAGGTTTGTCTTTTTCTTTACTTTTTCCTTGATCAATGAGTGCCTCAAAGAGGTTTTCACCCAAATATATTGATGTTTGATATTTATTATGACCAATAAAGTTTTCTTTCTCTCTAAAGTAAGAAAAAGGATCTAATGAAAAATCAAAGCCTTGTTTGTGATCACCAATGGAAAATCCATCTCTTAAGCTCGTATATTCTACAAGTGATACTTCATTTTGAAACTCATCAAGGTATATGACCAAAATTTGTTGGTTCCAATCAATGAGTTCAGGATGGAAAATTCATAGGGAATAATGAGGGTTTGCTTCAGGATGGGAAGCTCTAATGGTAAAAATATGATGTTTTGCTTCAGGTGGGGAAACACTAATAGAAAAAGTTCTAGCTTTAGGATGGGAAGCTCCAATGGTTAAGGTTAAAATGAAATTTTAATCAAATAGGTCCATGCCAACAAGATGATAAAAAAGGCTATAATGGGATGCCACATCACTACTAAGAGTCTCACCACTAGTCACTTTGGAAGAGTCACTATAAAAAATCATGAGGTCATCCCCAGGTGGTATATATCTGAAAAACATGATTCCAATTAACTACCCTAGCTGATATGGGTTCCAAGATTCCTTACGCTCATGGGCCAAGGCCTTTTCTTGTATAATCAAAATGATCCATGACTCAATTAGGTATTCGATGCATAGGTTTTGAAATCAATTAACAAGGCCTTAAGAATATAACCAATCTCCCTCGATAAAAGCCTCTCAATCTTTTTTTGGCATGATAGTAGGTACAAAAACCATAAAAAAACCATAAGTGGTTTTTGTTGTTTCTTCTTTAGTTGCCAAATCATTATGGGCTCATTAGGATTATTTAAAGGTTTAGGAGTACCAAATGTTTTTGGAGTTGTAGGCAACTTTGCAACATAGAAGGCATCTTTAAGATTGTATGTGGAAATGCCTACATCTTCAATAATAACCTACTTCATAAGAGTTACGAGAAATGGATTAGCTGAAGTGGAAGAAAGATCACTAGGGTTGATATAATTAGATGGAGGTGAATGTGAAATTATAGTCTTTTTCTTATTTTCAATAAATTCAAAACCTGAATAATGGTTATAATTATGGAATTGGGCCTCAAGATGTTTACAATATTCATAAGGTTGTTGATCGATGAGAAAAAAAACCTTTATCCCATCATGGGGAAACTTAAGGCACTGATGCAAGGTGGAAGGAATGACCTATACTTCATGGATCCAAGGTAGACCAAGAAGTATGTTATAATGCAATTCAATGTCCATAATATGAAGCAATGTATGATGTGAAATAGACCCAACAATGTTTGGAAACTAAATAATATTGGTAGACTCCCTTTTGGCATTATTATAAGCCTTGATAGTGATTGTTTTTGGCTGAATATCTTTTATAGTGTAGCCCAATATTTGTACCAAATTAAGAGATATGATGGTCATCACCAAACCATTGTCTATAAGAACCTACTTGATCTTATGGTTCTCAATGATTAATTCAATGTATAGTCAATTATTGTGGCTAAGTCCAACTGTAGACATGTCTTTTTAATCAAACATCAGTTGATGAACTGAAGATAAATGTCCCACAAGGTTATATAATTGTTTAGGGTTTATATTATTGGGAATAATGGATTTTTGTAAAATATTATTTAGGATATTTATATGGACTTTAGATATCTACAAGAGATCTAAGGTGGAAATATGTGCAGGGTTTTACACAATTGGTATGAAAGACTACGAGGATTTTCAATATTGGGATGAGATGGCTTGGCTATGGTTGGGATACTAGTTAGCTTTGGATCTATTGATGTAATGATCATATTAGGTTCTCTACAAGAAACAGGTGAAGGGCCTCAGAGAGTAACTCACAAGCATCTAGTTGTGAATCTACAACCTAAAGGTGGCATGGCAGGGAACCAATATAATCATAAAATGTAGGCAAAGGGCTTTGGAGGGTGACTCATGGGCATCTAGTTGTACTGCTATAATTTTGAGTCAACAAGGAGCCATTATAATTAGAAGAAGGGCATTGTCTAGAAATAGTAACCTATACAAATAGAGTCATAATAGAATTATGCAAACTTGATGAGGTATTACTAGAGAGAGGGTGTTGACCCTATAATGATGGGTCTTTTACTATGAGGAGCATGAGATGGTTCATGTGGTTTAATAGTAATAGTGGAAATATGGGTTGCATAAATGCATGCTATGGTATTGTTATAGTTGTAAGGCATGTTATTTTAACCCACATTGTTAGTATGGGTATTATGATCATGATTATGCTCATGAAAATTATGATTTTAACCTTAATTTTTGTTATGATTCTACCTCTATCCTTGGTTTTGATTGTTCCTCGATGGCAGTTGATTATTTCAAGGAAAGGGGTCCTTTTAGATTCCCATATCCTAATTTGTGTCTTAATTAGGGGATAGTTTACTCTCAACTTTTCCACTCTCTATGAGATCTTCAATAATATGTTGAGATATTTAATAGTTTATTCTCTTTGTACCTATCTAGTTTTAGTTGATCTTGAGGAAATGGCCTTGGTACTGGCCATATAATTAGGTTAACTACTATGAGCTTTTAGAGCACTAATTAGATTAGTTCTCCCAATTTACTAAAAACCCTAAAACTATCATGGTTTCTCTTTGTGGAGGTTGTCTCTACAAATTAAGTGGTGGATTAGGGGGAGCTAATTATACATTTGGGAATGAAAGAGCCTGCATCATTTGTACATGCCTTATTTTAGTCACCCCATTTCTAACCATGTTCCTATTCTTGTTAAAGCCTTTAGGCTTATCTTTCATAACTGTCTGAATAGAAGATGGGGTCTGATTTTATGTTTGACCCTATGCAAAGATATTAACAAGGCCCTTGGCAATAATAGCCTTCTCAATCTGTACACCCTTATCTATAATCTCCTTAAATGATTTAGCATAAGCTAGATGTAGATTATATGCGACCTCCAGATGTAAGTTCTATGAAAATATATCCACCAATTATTTGCCTGGAAAATTATGTTGAAAGCAACCTACTAGTTCTCTCCATATTTATAAATATGTGGTGAAGCTTTCTCCATCTCATTTTTTGGATTTACACAAGTCAACAACATTCATTTCATGTTCTGTGTTATATGCTAAATGGTTAACAAACTTTTAGATAAGTCATTCCTATCTGTAATTTTTCCCCTAAGTAACTTAAGTATTAAATCTAAAGCTTGTCCTACTAAACTTCATGAAAACAAATGAAGTAAGAATATACTACTATAAGCAAACTCTTTGCATAATATAAAAAATGGTTGGATGTGTTCACATGGGTCACCCTTTCCTTTGTATTTATCAAATTTATGTGCCTTGAAATGATGTGTTCACATGGGTCACCCAAAAATAATCTTACTTTGTTTAAAAATGAGGAGAGAGGAAATGGGATGACATTTTCTAATATCACGTGTTTGACTTGGGAAGCAAGTTAACCAAGTCAAAATGCAAAGAATTTTTAAATCTTTGGCACATGTGTGTGGATTTTCATGTTGGAGGATAATCATGAGATTTGATGCCATTTCTTGACGCCATGTGAAGGTGGGACATGATTCTTTGGGACATCTTATTTTTCTTCATGAGGTGAAAGTCAAAGTGAGTTTGGTGGAGGATGGCCTCATACAATTCAAAGTTGATTTGGCCTCACATGAGCAAAGTCATATGCCAAATAGTGTTTCCACCTAAGGGTGGAATATTTTTATTCCATATCCTTCTTTTCTTCATCCATAAGTCATCCATTGTAATATATATAAAATGAGGACATTTGAGAGGTTTTTGTGAGTGGTGGAAGTTGAGAAAATAAGTCATTATTTTCTAGTTTTTAAACTAGCTTTGTAAAGCTTGTATGCTTGAAAAATAACATTGGAGAAGGAGAGTGTGTTGAAGGAGGAAGTTTTTTTTGTAGGTTTGAAAGTTAATATAAATATACAATTATCATTTGCTCAGTGGTTTTTCCTTGCATCTTACAAGGTTTCCACGTAAACTCTTTGTGTAATGTGTTACTCTTGTTTTTGATTCTATATATGTTATTTATACATTTATTTTATTGCACACGTATTGGATTTATTCCTAACATATGGTATTAGAGCTAGGATCTTTGAAAAATTCCTTTGTGAGTGTTTTCTTTTGAGTCAGGGTGCTATGTGTAAGGAGATAAAATAATGATAAATGGATTAACCAGATTTGAAGTTGAGAAGTTTGATGGCAAAAATTTCTCCTTATGGAAGATGAAGGTGGAGGATCTCTTGGTGCAGAATGACGAAGATCTAGCCTTGAAGGGGTTTGAAAGCAAGCCCAATAGTATGATAGATAAAGACTATAAAAAGATGGATATAAAATTTGTTTCTATCATTTGTTTATGTCTTGCAAATTTTGTGCTCTTCAATGTTTTCGAGGAGAATAATGTAGAAGCTTTGTGGGAGAAATTAAAAAAATTGTACTAGACAAAATCCATAACAAATAAAGTTTTCTTGAAGAATAAAATTTATAGTTTGAGGATGAAGGAGAACTCATACATTTTTGAATATTTAAATGAGTTCAACACCATTATTAACAAACTAGTTTCCATTAGTGTGAAGATGGAGGATGAAGACAAGGCCATTACCTTGTTATGCTAACTTCTTGATAGCTGGGATCATGTGGTGATGACTATCAATAATTTATCATCATCCACTCTTAATTTTGAAGATATAGTTGTAAATTTTCTTGGAGAGGAGATGAGAAGAAAGTCTTATGGTGCATCCTCAAGTATTGAAGCATTATCTATAAGAGGGAGATCTAGTGAGAAGAGAAATCATGGAAGATCACCTTCTAGATCAAAGTCTAGAGGACGTAAGGGAAAATGATATCACTATGGAAATCTAGACCACATGAATAATTTTTTTTGGCAATTAAAGAAGGAAAAGAAGGATGGAAAAGAGAACCCACCTTCAACTAAAGCCAAAACTACAAATTCAAAGGAAAAAACCACACAAGAAGCATTCTACCTCAGTAATAATAGATCACTTTCAAACACCTGGGTATTGGACTTAGGAGAATCATTCCAAATGTCTCCATATATATATTGGTTCATTGGATACCAATATTATAATGGAGGATATACTTACTTGGGTGATGATCACCCTTTGGATGTTGTGGGAAGAGGAGATGTAACGATCAAGCTAGATGATGGTAGAACCAAAGGATTGAATATGTTCTTGATTTAAAGAAGAATTTGATGTTCATAAAGGTGATGTATGAGCTAGGATATTCCTATACATTTGATAATTTTAAAAGTAAAATTACAAAAGGATATTTGGTGGTAGCAAAAGGAGAATCTTATGGCTCCTTATATCATTTGTGTGGAGATTTAGTGATAAGTACTGCAATAGGAACAACTATGGAGAATGCTCAGGATGTTGTGATGCTTATTTTATTTCCTTTATAGATGATTATTCTAGAAGAGTATGGGTGTATTTTTTGAGAAAGAAATTAGAAGCTTTAGAAAAATTTAAAGAATTCAAGGCATGGGTAGAAAAGAGTTTGGGTAAATCTATTGTATGTCTAAGGTCAGATAATGAAAGAGAATATTTCTCTAGGGAGTTTGATAAATTTTGTACATAGGAATGAATAAAACATCAAAAGACTATCCCTTATACTCCATATCAGAATGGTGTAGCTGAGTGGATGAACTGCACTATCATGGAACGCGCAAGAAGCATGTTGAGTGCATCAAAGTTGGCAAATATATTTTGGGAATAAGATGTTAATAAATATTTATATCTCACTAATAGATATCCTAAAACTATGTTGGATGGAAATAATCTAGAAGAGACTTGGGATGGTAAGCCAACTAATTATTATGATTTACATATTTTTAGTTGTGATGCATTTGCCCATGTGCCTAAAAAAACAAGGTCTAAGCTAGATTTAAAATATAGGAAATGTATTTTTCTTGGCTATGAAGATACTATAGAGGGGCATATATTATGGGATCCTACTAACCACAAGATTATTGTTAGTTGAGATGTTATGTTTAATGAAAAATCCATGAAAAGGAAAGAGGTACAATAGACCCTTGAAGTTGTACCAGTTGAAGTAGTCAAGGAAGGAGAAAATGAAAAAGAGCAAGTTTATGCTTTAGAGTAACAAGTAGAACCCCATGTAAAATAACCACAAGTTAGAAGGTACACTCATACAAATAGGGTTCTACAAAAGTATACTCCTGCATTTCAATCATCTTTTGCTTTGTTTACTAATATGGGTGAACCTAGTTCATTTTAGGAAGATAGAGAATCTGAGAAAGACAAAGAATGGGGGAAAGCCATGGAGGATGAAATGAGATCACTCCATAAAAATGAGACATGACAGCTTGTGGATCTTACACCTAGAATAAAGTAGTTTTGGTAATAAGTGGGTGTACAAGCTAAAGAAAAATAATGATGAGTTATTAGAACAACACAAGGCTTGTTTGGTGGCAAAAGGTTATGTGAAAAAATAAGGTATTGATTTCAATGAGATTTTCTCTCTTATTTTAAAAATGAATAATATCAGAGTGTTACTTGGATTTTTAGCTTCACAAAATTTAGAGCTAGAGTAATTTGATGTGAAGATAACATTCTTACGTGGTGATCTCAAGGAAGAGATTTATATAGATCATCTTAAGGGATATGAGGTAAAAGAAAGGACCATATGGTTTTTAGACTGAAGAAATATATGTATGATTTGAAATAGGTGTCAGGAATGTGGTAAAATAAATTTGACACCTTCATGAAGAGCAAAGTATTTATCAGAAGTGAAGCCAATCATTGTTCATATCATAAAAAAATCAATGATGGGAGCTTTATTATTTCACTGCTATGTTGATGACATGATGGTTACAAGACCCAACATAAAAGGGATAAATGATTTAAAGGCTCAATTAACTAGGGAATTTGAGATGAAGGATTTAGGAGAAACAAACTAAATTTTGGGGATGAAGATACATAGGGACAGGAAAGCTAAGAAGATCTAGTTATCATAAAAGACATATGTTGAGAAGGTTTTACAACGGTTAAATATGCAGAATGCCAAACCAGTTAGTACCCCACTTCTTGAACATTTTAGTTTTTCTTTTTAGTAATGTCCTAATATAGAAGAGAACAAGATAAGTATGTCTAGTGTACCTTATTCATCAGTAGTAGAGAACCTCATGTATGCTATGGTGAGCACAAGACCCAATATTTCCCAAGTAATGGGAGTTGTGAGTCGGTTCATGGCAAATCCTAGAAAGGATCATTAGTCCATGATAAAGTGGATACTTAGATATATGAAAGGCACTTCATATGATACATTATGATATGGAGGAGTAGATTGATAGGGATGGATGAAAGTCCACTACAGGATGTGTTTTTACTCTTATTCGTGGGGCTATGAGTTGGGCTTCTAAGTTTGAATTAGTGGTGGTTTTATCAACCACTAAAGTAGAGTATGTGGATAAAAATGAAGTTTGTAAAGAGGAAATATTGTTAGAATGGTTTTTGTGAGACTTCATAGAGATGCAATGAAAGATTACTTTGCATTGTGATAGTCAGAGTGCAATTCACTTGGTGAAGAATGCAACATTTCATGATTGCATGAAACATATTGACATCAAGTATCACTTAATTAAGATCATGTTGGAGGATGGTAGGATCCTATTATCAAAGGTAGACACTGAACAAAACATTGTAGACATGTTAACAAAGCTGGTCAAGATAGATAAGTTTGATTGGTACAAAACTTCTCTGGGCTTGTTGAAATTATGATGAAGACAACATCAGGCATGGTAAGCATCTAGATGGCAAGATAAAAAAGTATGGCAAAGCCTTTATATATTGAATTAAAGTGGGATAATGTTAGTATATGTGAAGTCACTATTCATAGGTGACATGGTAGTGGGGCTCATAGTGGGGCCCAGGTGGTGGGCTCATGGTGGGACCCAAGTGGTTTGACATATGAGGTGGCATAAGTGGGACATGGCATGACCCACAAAGAATATTTATTTGTTAAAAAATGAGGAGAGAGGAAATTGGATGCCATTTTTAAATATTACATGTGTTTGACTTGGGAAGGAAGTTAACCAAGTCAAAAGGCAAAGAATTTTTAATTCTTTGGCACATGTGTGTGGATTTTCATGTTGGAGAATAGTCATGAGATTTGATGCCATTTCTTGACCCCATGTGATGGTGGGGCATAATTATTTGGGACACCTTGTTTTTATTCATGAGGTGAAATTCAAAGTGAGTTTGGTTGAGGATGACCTTATCAAATTCCAAGTTGATTTGGCCTCACATGAGCAAAGTCATATGACAAATAGTTTTGCCACCTAAGTGTGGAATATTTTTCTTCCATATCCTTTTATTCATCCATAACTCATCCATTATAATTTCTATAAAATGAGGACATTTGAGAGGTTTGAGTGAGTTGTGGAGTTAAGAAAATAACTCATATTTTCTAGTTTGTAAAATAGCTTTGTAAAGCTTGTATGCTTAAAAGATAGCATTGGAGAAGGAGAGGGTGTTGATGGAGGAAGTTTTTTCTGTAGGTTTTGATGTTAATAGAAAGATACAACTGTCAATTATCCCATGGTTTTTCCTTGCATCTTCCAAGGTTTCCATGTAAACTCTCTGTGTAATGTGTTACTCCTATTTTTGATCTTGTAGCTATTATTTTTGAATTTATTTTCTTAAACACATATTGGATTTATTCCTAACACTTGAAGCACTTTTCCAAATGAAAAAAATAACTTTGAAAACTAAGCTCTCAGGTTCACATAGTGAAATCCTGCCACTCCATAGTATAATTCCACTACTCTGCAAAACCGTGATTGGTTAATACAATATCACTATTCATAGTTTAGTCAATAGAAATCCATAATATCATTATTTAGATTAACAATAACACAAGTCATAGAACTATCACCACTATGAGAGTTATAATATTGTCACTTAACTATTAATAGTTCAACCACACTATCATGACTCAAATAGGCAATATAATTACTGTCAAGTTGTGGTATTACAATATCATGACTATCGAGTCATAGTATTGCAATATCATTACTAGTGAATCACAATATTAGAATATCACTACTAAAGAGTAGCATTATTATAATATCACTAATTACAAATTATAGTATTGTAATATCACTATTAGAGAGTAGCAGTATTATAATATCCCTATTGGATCTATATACAGAGAAACATTAGTTAAAAAAAATAGTTTAAATGTAATATCTTGACTAAACTAGTAAAATCATGACTATGTAAGTATTGGGGTTGTATTATAGAGGACATAACAATGACTCCATATTTATAAAATTATGACATAGTCAGTAGTGGGGTTGTAGTCTAGAGGACAAAACCGTGACTCCATAATGATAAAATCGTGACTTCTAGAAAAAAAAATTGCTCAAAGTTTTCATCCTTTTTTATCCCACACTCCAAAATCTTGTATGAAAATGGTTAGTAGGTTATTTGTAGGCTCTATTTGATTGAATTTGTGGGGTATGATGCCACCAAGTGTGCCAAACTATAGAGTGGATTAAGAGATTTGATTAGTCAATCATTAGTTAATAAAATAAAGAGAAATCTATAAATAACTAAACATATCAAGCCAATCTATATATGCAGGGGTTGCTAATGACAATGAAGAAAAAAATGAAAGAAATCAATACTAGTTACCTTCTAAAATTAGTTCCATCACCCAAGATCATCTCCAAGTGTGCTCTCCCCTTGATCAAGTATTCCTATCTTTGTTAACAATGGTGGCATAACTCCTCAAGTGTTTCAAGAACACTTTGTAAAATCGAGGTTTAAACTAGAAGGAATCTATAATCTAGCCTATCAATAAAGCTCACCCAAATGCAAATAACAAAAATAATCAAAACACAAATTACTTGTGGAGATATTTTAACAATATAAGTGGGACATGGCATGACCCAGAAAGCATCTTTCTTTGTTAAAAAATGAGGAGAGAGGAAATTGGATGCCATTTTTAAATATTACATGTGTTTGACTTGGGAAGGAAGTTAACCAAGTCAAAAGGCAAAGAATTTTTAATTCTTTGGCACATGTGTGTGGATTTTCATGTTAGAGAATAATCATGAGATTTTATGCCATTTCTTGACCCCATGTGAATGTGGGGTGTAATTATTTTGGACACCTTTTTTTATTCATGAGGTGAAATTCAAAGTGAGTTTGGTGGAGGATTACCTCATCAAATTCCAAGTTGATTTGGCCTCACATGAGAAAAGTTATATGCCAAATAGTGTTGCCACCTAAGTGTGGCATATTTTTCTTCCATCTCCTTCTTTTATTCATCCATAACTCATCCATTATAATTTCTATAAAATGAGGACATTTGAGAGGTTTGAGTGAATTGTGGAAGTTAAGAAAATAACTCATATTTTCTAGTTTGTAAAATAGCTTTGTAAAGCCTGTATGTTTACAAGATAGCATTGGAGAAGGAGAGGGTGTTGATGGAGGAAGTTTTTTCTATAGGTTTTGATGTTAATAGAAAGATACAACTGTCATTTACCCCATGGTTTTTCCTTGCATCTTCCAAGGTTTCCATGTAAACTCTCTGTGTAATGTGTTACTCCTATTTTTGATCTTGTATATATTATTTTTGCATTTATTTTCTTGAACACATATTGGATTTATTCCTAACACTTGAAGCACTTTTCCAAATGAATAAAATAACTTTGAAAACTAACCTCTTAGGTTCACACAGTGAAATCTTGCCACTCCATAGTATAATTCCACTACTCTGCAAAACCGTGATTGATTAATACAATATCACTATTCATAGGTTAGTCAATAGAAATCCATAATATCATTATTTGGATTAACAATAACACAAGTCATAGAACTATCACCACTATGAGAATTATGATATTGTCACTTAACTATTAATAGTTCAACCACAATATCATGACTCAAATAGGTAATATAATGTTGTCATGTTGTGGTATTACAATATCATGACTATCGAGTCACAGTATTGCAATATCATTACTAGTGAATCACAATATTACAATATCACTACTAAAGAGTAGCATTATTATAATATCACTAATTACAAATTATAGTATTGTAATATCACTATTAGAGAGTAGCAGTATTATAATATCCCTATTGGATCTATATACAGAGAAACATTAGTTAAAAAAAATAGTTTAAATGTAATATCCTGACTAAACTAGTAAAATCATGACTATGTAAGTATTGGGGTTGTATTATAGAGGACATAACTATGACTCCATATTTATAAAATTATGACTTCCGAAAAATTTGATTTTTACTTAAAGTCGTGACTATGTTAGTAGTGGGGTTGTAGTCTAGAGGACAAAACTATGACTCCATAATGATAAAATAGTGACTTCTAGAACAAAAATTTCTCAAAGTTTTCATCCTTTTTTATCCCACACTCCAAAATCTTGTATGAAAATGGTTAGTAGGTTCTTTGTAGGCCCTATTTAATCAATTTTGTGGGGTACGGTGCCACCCAGTGTGCCAAACTATAGAGTGGATTAAGAGATTTGATTAGTCAATAATTAGTTAATAAGATAAAGAGAAATCTATAAATAACTAAACATATCAAGCCAATCTATTTATGCAGGGGTTGATAATGACAATGAAGAAAAAAATGAAAGAAATCAATACTAGTTACCTTTTAAAATTAGTTTCATCACCCAAGATCAACTCCAAGTGTGCTCTCCCCTTGATCAAGTATTCCTATCTTTGTTAACAATGGTGGCATAACTCCTCAAGTGTCTCAAGAAAACTTTGTAAAATTGCGGTTCAAACTAGAAGGAATCTCTAATCTAGCCTATCAATAAATCTTACCCAAATTCAAATAACAAAAATAATCAAAACACAAATTACTTGTGGAGATATTTTAATAATATAAGTATACACAATTTAAGCTTAAAAAATGATGTTTATGGCCTCTCTATTTATATTTTTTTGATATTGATTAGAATGAACTATGACCATCCATATTAAGATCAAGATGTGTGGCCAAGAATCCATTCAATTTTGGATGCTCAAATAAATAAATGCCCTCATAATGATTTGGGAAGAAGGGGCATTAATGAGGCATGGGAGGCCATGATTTAGATATTTTATGCATTTATGGCCTAGGGATGCCTTCTACATAAAATGATGTCATTAGGTGATGTAGTTAATAGGAATCAATTTCCAAAAAGAAATATTCAACAACCTCCATGGAAAATCCAATTAAGCTCTTGATTTAAATTAATTAGCCTTAAACAAGATTAATCAACATTACTACAATTCTTTGGAAATTGGCCCTCAATTAATCAAAATGGTCAAAAAGTAATATTGCTAGTTAGTAATTTGAATTGGGGATAATTGGAATGTGATGTTAGATGCATTGGAACTGTTATCCCATTTAGGATTTTTCCAACACAAAATAACAAAGGCACATGAAGTGTACTAACTAAGTATAAGAAAAGGGTGATCTAGAGCACAAAAAGTCAAAATTATCATTTTGATTCAAAATTAATTGATCAAAGTTAGGAATCAAATAAAATTCATTTCCCCATTTATGGATACTTTAGTCTAAATATTTACTTGTAAATGATAATTTAAAACCATTTAGCACATTTTAGTGATTTTGACCTAAATTAGGCATTTGAGTGCAATTTAAGTAAGATTGATAATTTCAACAAAAATGGTTTTAGGAATTAGATGTCTACACTAACTATTCAAATAACACTTGTAAAAAACTTAACATACAATAATTTGAAGCATATAACAACATATTTGTGTACATGAGAGTATTTAGGGTGTACTTTATACTCATCCTATCAACAAATAAAACAAAGAAGAAATATATATGAAAAAATCATATTAACACTATTCTACAAACTATTCATTATTTCAATAAGCAAGACATCATTAAATGTAAGCAAAAAATAGTACAAGGATCTTAAAATTATTCCATTGCCATATTAGATATATCAATAATAACTAGTAACATTATACATTACTTAAAAAATAAAGGTATAAGGTGCTCAATGGCACTATCATTATCATATACTATCTCTACTATATCTTGCAATGATTCAATAATAATTCATTATGTCTAACTATATATATTTACATTCCTAGGTATCTACCTTTTATAATATTCCCAAAGGCTCTTCACATCATTGGGAAACTCAACTATCACTAATATTCAATTAATGTGCTCCTTGTCAACTTGGCAGTTAATGTGTTATTCCAATTAAGGTTAGCTACCTCACAATTTTTCATCTCTTCTCACTTGCATGTTTTAAGCTAAATGAAATTAATATCTTATACTATTTATCTATTAATATTATTGACTTGGATAGGTTTGATATTGAAACATGATCCATTTCATTATTTCCCAGATTGTATTGTCAGGCACATGCATATGGATTATTTTATTAGTGTGCACCATACTTGTTTTCTATATCTATTAGGCACATGTATATGGATGAGTTCTATCAAACTAAACCAAGATATGATTCCTTTAGGTAATGGTGTCAATCTCTAGATACATTAGTTATGCACATGTGTAGACTTGGTCACAAATATCAAAGCTAGTCAAACATTATGGTCAATAGTTTACCTCTATGAACACAATAAAGTCACTCATTTATAACACTTTATATTCACTTGGTTAAATATTTTTAATATTACACATTGATAAAAGTTTATCTATTCCTTCCAAACTCAAGATCAATCATAAGGATAAGCCATAAGCCAAGGCTCAAGCATTTAAACTCAAATCAAGAGCTATAGTGATTAAGTATCGAATGTACATTTCTCATTATAGAAACATACTCAAGAAGCATAATTTTAAAATCAATCTAGGTGGGAAAAATACATGGGATTTATTTCCATCTTTATAGTAATGGATAGATAACCAATGCTCAATCATGAATGGGGTTATTGAGGTCAACACAACCCATTACAATTTTCTCTTTTTTTATATATTTTCAAGCTTCCAAAGTTCCCTTAATGTTTATAAAAAATAAAACCTAAAATTATTCATATCATAATCCAAAATTTGACATCTCAAATTATTCATCACACACATATGCATATGATAGATTTTTCCCAGATCTCTAAATAGCGACCACACGATGAATGTCAAAATCCTATAGAGGTAGAATGAGAGCTCTGAAAACATGAAAATTCCACACAAAAAAATGTTTGCATTAGCCACTTTAGGAAAAAATAAAGTACATATAGGGTGAGATTAGGTCACCAAAAAGGTAAAACCTTAACTCACAATTAGAACCCACTTAAAGGTAAATGACCCCTAATGACTTAATAACTAACCTAAGTAAGCTGAAAATATGTGTAGGTAAAACCATTAGGTGGGAAAAATCCTACACTAACACCCCCCTAAAATGTAACATAGGTGTGTAGAAGAATTATCTAATGATAATGAGGCTAGATGAGGTACCCAAGTACAATGCAACTCCCATAAACTAGGGTAAAGGAGAAAAACCATAGGAACAAAACTCCTCCCCAAAAAGAGAGAAAATAAGATAAGAGGGATACAAATCCCCACTAAGGTATAAACTTGACTGTAGCCATCTCGTATCCCCTAGAAGAAAGCTTGAAAGTGACTGTGAATCAGAAGTAGATGTAGTGAAAAGTGGATTACCATAGAACAATGTATTTGTCTGTCTAGTGCTTGATAGATCTTCAACCAAGGTGTAATTATTATGAAAGGAATGATCCATATACTACAAGGTAGGAGGCCCAACTACTCTATGCCAAAATCGTGCAATAGAAGTAGAGGTTAAGAAGGTCTGCAAAATCTTCTATAATTATGGAATAGACTACCCAATATCTAATGTGTCCTAGATCAGTAAACCATTACTTTGTAATGTTAGAAGTAGACTAGAGGTAGGTGGATCAAGAACTAACTCTTGAATATTTGAAATATGACAAGGAGATGATGGTGGTGTGTCCACTTCACTATTGTAGTCATCTACAGAAGAAGCATTGTCAATATCAGAAAGAAGCTCATGCTCATAAGTGTCAAAAGGTATACGTGAAATTGAAGAGGAATATGAAGAATTTGAAGGAGAGTTAGGAGTAAAGTGTGAGAATATATATAGTCAAGTTTGATTATTGACCATTCCCATAGCTAAAATAATATCACTATGCAACTCCCTGATGTACACTAAATCTAGAGTAAATTCAACTCACATGCCTAGACCAAGGTGAGTGATCTGGTAGACTGATAGGAGATTAGTTAAGAGTGAGGGCACACTTAGAACATTATTGAAAGTTCCATCACTCACTTCAATATTCCCTCTCCTAAGAACCTTTTTAGAAGTGTTTCCATCCAATTGTATAGAGGACATGTCGCATGGTTCTAAGGAATTGAACTCAATCTGTGAAGAGGACATGTGATGTGAAGCACTAGAGTCAATGACCCATGTAGGAGGAGTTGGAGGAAAAATTACAACTAAGGCTTTGCCCTTATGTTTCCCCTTATTATTCTTTTTTGACTTTTCTTTGCCAGAGTCATTTGCCTTAGTAGATTCATGGGTTGATGAAGATGGTTTGATAGAATCTTGAACACCTATGTTGTTGTAAATAAGAAGGCTAGTAAGGTGGTCAATTTATTTATTCAAACATTTAATCTCATCATGCTTACCTAAACAATGCCCACATTTGATCCAATCTTTCTTAGGCGTATGATGGGAAGAAGAGGTCACATTGTTTGATTTGGAGGTGGAAAGATTTTCACCCTTCTCATGCTTTTTATTGATCTACTTTCTCTCTCTATTGTTATAATCCTTATCTTTCTCAGCAAGCAATACATGATATTTAGATGAATTCACCATTCCCATTTGTATTAACTTATTGTGCTCTCGAATTAGGTCAAAAATAAAGGTATCTAAAGAAAGCATCTTCCATGCAGTGTTAAGAGCACTCTTAGTGGCATGGAAAGTAGACACAAATATAGAATATTTAGGACCCACTTTAGAGAGTATTGACAATTAATTTGTTTGTCTTTATTATCAATTCCACATGCTTTTAATTGAAATCTCAAAAGTCTCAACTTGGTGAAAAAATCTTGAAGAGTGTTAAAGTCATTTGGGCTCAATTTGATGAGCTCATTTTCTAATTCATGTCCTCTCATCACATCTTTCACTCCAAAGAGCTTGGACAGTGTGGTCCACACTTCAGTAGGTGTTTTGGTAGATTCAATGTGAAAGAGTATATCTGGGAAGATTGAGAGACACAGTAGTCCACATATTTTATCACAATGGTTAAACCATTTGATTTTTGCTCCAACATCAATAGGTTTAGTCTCAATGCCCATTGTAATTTGATGGTGACATTTGGATTGCAAGATAATTTCCATTCTAGGTTTCCATTCATGATAATAAAATGGTGTAAGTAGAATAATAGAGAGTGAATCCATAGTGAAAAAGTAAATACTGCTGTAGTAAGTAAAGAAGTAACACAAAAAAGAAAGAATGCATGCACTGTAAACACACAAGTACCCCCTTAGAACTATTAGGTAGTGACTCCCCCTAAATCTCTCAAATACAAGCATGCTCGTATAAACATCAGATTTAACAAAAAATGCATCTTAAACAGTAGGTGCATAAATAAAAGGAAAAAAGGAATGTAAAATACAACTGATAATGCATTCAAGAGTGTATTAAAAATATGAATTTTTTTTATAGATGTGGAAGGCCCAATGATAGGTCCAATGTGTAGAGCATAAAAAATAAGCACTTTTAAAGAAAATGACAATCAAAAAGGAGTTAATGATCAAAATTTATGGTACTTACAAGTTCTTACTTCGACATATTCTTAAACCCTTTCCAAAATTAGAATTGTTTTTTCCAACTTGTGTTTTTTACCCAAAAATCCAAAAACAAAAAAAACATTAATGTATTTATTCATTATCTTTCACCTAAAATTTGATGCCCACTTGAACGTCACACAAGTTTCCAACATTGCTTTACTTTGGGTTTTCCAACTGCTTCAACTTTAGGTTTTCCAATTGCTTTAACTTTAGGTTTTCCAACTACTTCAACTTTAAAAAAGTAATTAGCTGTCAACTTTTGAAAACCCAAGTGGGTCTTTCTAGTGTAAATCGGGTTTATGAATCTGCATGACTTATTACTTTTAAAGCAAGTAATGATTAATAAGTAGTTGACCTTCAAAAACCCAAATGGGTCTTCTTAGTGTATTTCAGGTTCTTCAACCTGCGCAACTTTAGAGTTTTAAATAACTATAACTATTGAAACAAGTAATGATTAATTGACCCTAGAAAACCCAAATGGGTCTAATGAGAAAGTAATCAGGGTTGAAAAACCCAATTACTTATAATTTGTCACCCTGGAGAAGCTTGATTACTTATAAGTAAGAGCACTTGAGAAACTCGATTTAGTCTATGAGCAAGTAGTCAAGTAGTCAGGGTTGAGAAACTCGATTACTTATAAGTTGTTGTCTTGGAGAAGTTTGATTACTTCCCTATAGTGTAAATTGGGTTCTTGAACAGCTATGACTTAAAAAACAAGTAATGAGTAGTCATACCTAGAAAACCCAAATTGGACTTAGGAGCAAGTAATGCACCCCAAAGAACCCGAATTGGTCTTAGGAGCAAGTAATGCACCCTAAAGAACCCAAATTAGTCTTGGAAGCAATTAATGCACCCTAGAGAACTTGAATTGGTCTACAGGCACCAAATTGGAGATAACAGGCTTGATTACTTGTTTGTATAGCACCGTACCAACAAGAAGCAATTAGATTTTTTATAAAAATGTTTGAACTTTCTCAAAAAACTAAAGACAACCCATTTGAGATCTCAAAAAACCCAAAAATATATGTAGATCATTTTTTGATAAAAGGTTGTCTGATATGAGTTTTGAGGTAGTTTTCATAAAACACCTCCAAGGTCAAAAATGGTGGTCATACAGTATGAAAAAATAGCAAGGTGAATGCAACAAGATCTTACCAAAGGAGAAAAACACATGAGGCTATCAAGAAAACTCTGATACCATGATATATTTTATCAAGATCTCTAAATAGCGGTCATGTGATGAATGTTGTATACCTGTAGAGGTAGAATGAGAGATTCGAAAGCAAGAAAATTCCACAAAGAAAATGTTTGCATTAACCACTTTAGGAAAAAATAAATTACATATAGGGTGAGATTAGGTCACCAAAAAGATAAAACCCTAACTCACAATTAGAACCCACTTAAAGATAAATGACCCCTAATGAATTAATTAACTAACCTAAATAAGCTGAAAAGATGTGTAGATAAAATCACTAAGTAGAAAAAATCCTACATTGACAGCATAAGGTTTGTCAACAACCAAATGTTTTATCATAGTCAACTAGGGCATACCTGATTTCAACAAACTCATGTGGCTTACGTTGTGGTTCACTTATAGTGGCCATGTCCAAAAATATTCTTTGAAATTTCTTATGATCTCTCACCATAAATATTCTATCTTTTTATCCCAGTCATTAAGCATACTCAATTTGGACAATTCCATGGTCAACAAACATGACCAACTTATGCTTCTATCAACCTACAATGGTCTAGTCCAAAAGTAGTTTCATATTTTGTTCTTGATCCAAAGTATACACAATCAAATCTCCTATTGATTTACACTTTATAATATATGAAATAATCAACATAAATCTTTGCGTGAGCTAATTATATCTATTATAAGTATTTTTATAAAAATATAAACTTTTTGTATTTATCAATTGTTAAAATCAAAATTGTTGATTAATTTGCATCTTTATCATTCTAATATCTATCTAGTTTCAAACCTATAATCATACAAAATATAATTTTATTATAAAAAAAATAAAAAAATAAAAAAAATCTTTCAGGTAAAAATAAAGGTCCATCAATCCCACTTTAGAAGTTTAAATATTTAAATAGAACTTAAAAATTTTTAAAAAAAGGTAATATTATTCAACGTGTAAGGTATTCTTCATGGGTTTCGAACGTTGTTCCAAGTAGAAATAAAAAGAGTGATTTTAGGATGTGTGATGAGTTTATAAATTTGAATAAGATGTCTTTGGAATACATTTAACACTTGTCTAATATGCATCATATTTCGCAAAAGGTGACTATATCATAATTTATGTCAATGCTAGATGGGTTTTATTTCTATAAATAAGGTGCTATGAAATAATCAAGGAGAAACAATATAACATTTATGATACCGGAGGGGGTTATGTGAACATAAGGATTCTTTTTGGGCATTTGAATTTTATGGAAACATTTTAAATAGAAATGGATTATGCATTCATTGGCTTGATTGGGGATTTCCTTTGGGCATATGAATTTTATGAAAACATTTTAAATCGAGATGGATTATACATTTATTGGCTTGATTAGTGGGATTATGTGGTCTATCAAGATAATATTATTTTTAATTTAAAGGGGGGTCAAAACACTTAGAATATTTTGAAAGTGTCTTTCATAAAAATATATAATATGGATATCTCTAAATATCAATAAATTATATTTAGTTTGGGAAGAGGGAAATATTATTGTTTATATTATTTCAAAAAGAGTGACTATTTATTTTTAATGGGTAAAAGTAATTTATGTAATCCTTGTACCATGTTCTAAAAAAATTATACAATTATTTTTTTGTCAAATTAATTTGTTAAACCTTTTTTTTTAAAACAAACTTTCAGAGAATAAAATCTTAATCACAAAGATTTTGAAAAAATATTATAACATTAAATGTACATCTAAAACTAATCAATCATTCATAAATATAAAAAAAAAAAACTTTTAAACAATTTATTATACTGGAAAGTTTTAATTGTATCAAATAATTTTAGATATTCCCATTTGGTTCCTTAAACATTGTGGCCACTATTGAAGAATAATTAAAAAAGACAAGGACAACTCATTTTATTCTGAAGCAATTAATTACATCATGTTGAATTAAAATATTCTATAGTGAAGAAGTAAGTATTTTTAATGGTCAAGGATGTGAAAGATTATAGGTCCTATAATCTAAGTATTTTTCGAGAGCATTTTTTCCCCACACCAAGGTTAAGCTTATTTTGACCCAACATGAGACCCAAATAAAAAGGTGCAAATGGGTTTAAAAATTACAAGAGTTTAATATTGATGTGCATACTTTCAACATCAATACTTCCACTCTTGTAAGGGGGAAATGATTAACTATTTTAATTATTAAATTGAATCTTGAAGTTACTACGTGAATATATTACATAAATTAGTTTGGAAAAGTGACATCATTTAACATTTAAAACATTCCATTTGTCCTCTTGATTTAAATTATTAAGTTGATTTTTTTTATAAATATTTGTTGTTTAAGAGTAGATTAGTATAGATAAATTTGAAAAAAAAAATCAAAAAATGAAGAAATGAAGATGAAGATTTTGAATTGGTTAAATAATTTTATTGCGAGATGTGCAGAGGTCATTATGTAGTGATATTTACAACTCAAAAAATCATCAAAGCTATTTATTGGTGGCTTTCATTGTTCAAATACATAGTAAAAAGAATGATAAAATGCAACCCTTTTAAAAAGTTTTTTCTTTTTTCTTTTTTTGAGAATGAAGGAATTTGGAGCTTTCTCCCTTATACTATTTATCACATAATATCTATTCCAAAAATGATGAAAGGATTTCATAAATGAAAGCAATGAAACATATAATGCTAGTCATAGGTGGATTTTATTTGTCTTCAATTACTTAAAAAAAATGGGTTGAATATTTCTTAACTAGGAATGCCACTAATAAAGTAGCGATGAATTTATTGAAAAATAATGTAACTGAAAGGTATGAGGTTCCTTTAAAAATAAATCATTTATAATTCCCAGTATTTTGGAGTGAAGCTTTTGCTAGAGATGCATGAAAAAATTAACACAACCAACTACTCAAAATAGTAATTGTAGAGAAATGGACAAGCTAAGTTAAAAAAAAAACTTGATTAAAAACTACCCACTTTCCTATTTTCACAATAAATAAATGAAGTGTAAATCATATCTATGCAAAAAGAATAAATCAAATAATTGAATTTGATGAGATTAGGAGAATAAAAATTGTTTTGTATATAATCAAATATAATAAATCCTAATATATTAAAAAGTAAAAGTACTTTAAAATTGATATGTCACACAAATACTACATTGCCTGCCAATTAAAAACTACCTACTTTCCTATTTTTGTAATAAATAAATGAAGAGTAAAATTATAACTATACAAAAAGAATCAATCAAATCATTGAATTTGATGAGATCAGGATAGATTCACGTGAGATATGTTAAAAGTTCAATTAAAATATCAAAAGTGTATTTGATTAAATGGAAAGAACCAAGGATTTCTAAGTAGGTGGCTTAGTATTGCTTTGGGACAATAGAAATAAAAAAGGGAAGCATTGTAACTTTGATCCAATGTGGACTAGACCTACACAATAAATATTAGAATTGGAGAGAATACATATTTCGTTATAGATATATATATATAGTGAGTTGTTAGATTTTCATGTCAGTAGCAAGTACTTCAAACATTTTTTCATTTGTAAGTTACATTTGAATTATTTTTACAATATATATAAGTGTGGTTTGTTCTTTTGTATTTTATCTCTTTCCTTTTCTTTGCTAGATTTGTATTTTAAATAAGTAATTTTTAGAATCATAGTGTGTACAAATTACACATAGATCCTAGTTCAACTAAATCAAGTTTTAAGTTAAAGGATTTATGAGAGTTTTGTAGCCCAAATAATAAGGCACAAGCCTAATTACAATAGAAGGATTCATTGATTTTTATATGCCCACAAACACCATTTATCCTAAAGGTGGGACCAATGTTGAATCCAAAAATATTCTATGAGAACATGGATTTTATGAAAAAAATAGTTTATGAATAAAATATCATAAAATATGCTTTGAGACATTGAAAGTGTTGGAACCCGAAGTATCCCTTGACATTTTGGAACACATGTGATCATAAGGTGCACAAATTACAATGGATGAAAAATTCTTTGGTCACCATCACAAAGTTTTTATGGTTTACTTCATTCATTTATGGTCTCATATATGATTATTGATCCACCTACCCCATTGGTAACATTTTCCACATGTTTATGATTAATTTTTCCGCATTTGGTTCATTCACCTTGTCATAATGTATTATCATTTTAATCCATGTTAAGCTTGAAACCCACCTAGACTTACTTTGTTAAATCAAAGTTTGAATGTGTTCACTTATATATATGTAGGTCTAAATTTGATTCACTATATTAGTGTTAGTCATGGTTTATTTCATATCTACAAGATCAAGGGTCACTTTGTAGATATTACTTGTATTTTCCCTCTATGTGTCTAAGTCTAGGTTCACAATGAACTATTAAGTTACATGGTCAGTTCAACATTTTGGTTCCCTATTAGTTGAAAATATTCCAAATCTAACTTGAGCCTCATATAAATTACTTATGGAGCTAATAGAGTTCAAAGATGTTTCATGGATATTTCACAAATGAGGTCTCTGATTCAAGTTCAAATCTGGATAAATTTTGTGACTTAAAAACAAATTATCCAAAAATAATTTAAGTACAAACACAAATAAAATATAGGGTAGATTGAATATTTTAATGGGTATCCATAAATAAAAATGTCCTTCATAAAATTTGTGACCATGTGGCTAATCAAAAACCTCCACATGATTTGTCCTTATTAACTACATAGTGGGAGGTAAATAATAATCCAAGATCAAAGGATGAAGATATAGGTCAAGTATATGATGATGTCATATGCAAGATTTTATTTTATAAGGCTAGGAAATTTATGAAGTGAAGGGTTCACTGAGCATTTCACACAAACAAAGAAAAATATATCATAAAATTAATAAAATCCATGATGCATCTACATGGTTATTGATATTCATAAATAAAAACATAGGTCCATGAGTGATCTGAGAAATAATTCATGTGACAATTTGGGCAACGGTTCTACCCTAATTGATGATGAAACTTTTGGGAGCCATAAATTTTGCACCATAGCTCTGATTGACTCTCCATTTAAATAGTTGGAAATATAAGAATGAGGATAATGTGTAGAGATGGCATGAGCTTTTATCGATGCTTTTTGACCCCTGAAAACTTAATGGAAGTGCCCCAAATTTCAATTTTAGTAGTGCAGTCTAAATATAGTAAGTTTTAAAAAATAGTAATTCCTCAAATTTTGTATTTTTTTAAATCATGGAAGTCAAAAAACTTAATCTCTCTAAATATTTGTGACCTTCTACATCCTCCTCCTACCTTCAAAATGTGTATAAATGAATATGTAACCCAAAGTAGAAATCAAACATCTCTTCCTAGAGATAAGCATATGCTTGTATTGCAATCTTGAGTAATCAAACATCTCTTCTCAGAGAATTCATTTTTACTATGTTATTTTCATGTTCTTGAAATATCTGTCAATCAAAATTTCTGAGTTTTGGATCAATGAGGTTCATGCTCCATGGTCAATTGAAATTTTCCATGTGTTTTAAATATGGAACATTCAAAATATTCTATATGAATTAATCAATAGTCACCATGTGGAGGGGTTACCAAATGCCATATGGATTGGGATTGCTTAGATTTGAGAAGACAAAGGTTGTAGGTATAAAGTGAAAGAATAGACTTTGTGGAATTCACACTCTAGGAATAACTAGAGAAGGCATTAAAAGTAGCCAAGAAGCCAATTATGAATCCATGATGATATGTTTAGACATGTAAATCTTGCATCTAACTCAATCAAAATATCAATAGCATGTGTATAAACAATATATAATCTCTATTTATAGATATATAAGTATAATCTATCAAGTTATTAATATATGTAACACTCAAAGAAAAAATGTAAATTAATTTAATAATATATCTGAAAAATCAAGGGAAATGACTAAAAAGAGAAATAAAAATAGTGGTAACAATAAAATAAGAGTCAAAGTTGATGGAGGAATAAAAAATAAGAAAAAGGGGATGGATATATACTAACCTACAAATTTCCTTAGAATTATACATATAGTGGGGCATGTGACCTTAATATATAATTTGTTATCATCATGGGTAATTTCATGTAGTTTTTTTGGATGGGACACGATAATTAGATTAGGGGGTAACAATCAAAGGAAATTAGTAAAACCAAGAAAAATTAAGGAACCATAAGATTGACACACATACATATATAGGAATAAAGACACATAAGAAACCAATGAAGAACCAAGGAAAACACATAAACCATGAGAGGAAGTAGAGGAGGAAGGCAAAGCAATGGAAAAAATAAAATATGAAGGTAAATAAGGAAGAAGGTAACTTCAAAATCTAAAAATAAGAATAGAGAAACAACATAGAAACACTTGAAAAAAATTAGGAATGAACAAAGACCCAAAGGGGGAACATACATGAAATAAGGCTAAAGAATAAATAACAATTCCTTAAAGCTAATTGAAAAAAAATATAATTAAAGAAAGTAAGAAAATAATTAAATCGACTAAGGAAAATGCGTAAAAGTAATAAAGATGGCTCACATTCAAACATATGGTGTTATAAGGAAAGGCTAACCAAGAATTCCAAGTTAATGATTATCAAAATTTATCTAAGTAGACATTTTCATGTCTTTATGGGAAAGGTCTAGATGACTAGGTACCCATGAGGCCAAGAAGGATGATAAATAGTCAACATTGTTATCATCATCACTATAGTCATCATCAACATAATAATTATCATTGGAAGAAGTTGTGCTAACTTTGGTATCCTTTTGTAAAATATAACTTTCTTATATCTGATGGTATCTTGATTAATTGGATCTTTGCTCTATGATTTTTGTTTTGTATGGGTATGAAAGCTTGTGATAACATTATCTTAGTACATGGATGGGTAGGCACTCAGATTTTTGTTGCATTTATTGAATGTTTTGTGATGGGCGAACATGAATATGAATCCATCTACACAATAAATTAAAATCCCATATTAGGGTTTCTTGAAGATCTCAAAATATGGTCCCTACAAGATCTCAAAATATGGTGTTTGAAGATTGAAAAAAATAACAAAATGAAATCCACTACCTATAACTCAAATCTTCAACCCTCACTAAATTTATTCACAAATGGTTATCTGAGAATATTAATTAGGATGTTTTCAAACAAACAATTGAATCAATTTTCTACATGGTGTATTTCCTTATCCTTCATACATCTATTAATGATGTTTTTAGGTTTTTTCAATTGTTGTTATCAATCTCTGTTAGATTTCATGATTTTTACATTTGGTTTTAAAACCCCAAAAAGAATCAAACCCACAACCATTAAAAAAAAGGATAATAAATCACAAAATTGCTAATAAGCAATCAACATCGAACTATGTGAATATGAAACTACTAATGTAGTAAACCCATAAAAATATTAAATTCTAGTCATGAAAATGAAATAAAATTCAAACCATAAAACTGTAAATAAAAACATCTAATAGAGGAATCTTCAAATCAGCCTACAAAAAATACAAATCCAAGGCATAAATAAAAAAATATAGAACCCTAAATAATTTTATCGTCAAATGAAATACAAATACCTTACCTATTTATAGACATCAAAATTTTCCCTACCCTGCACCACTCCTATATCCAATAAGGGTACAGGTCACCTAGGCTTTAATTAACCATGTTGGGATTTGTATCCAATCTAGGGAGGGTTCAAAATTTGATGATTTTACAAGGCATATATTGTATTCAAAAAGGGATGTTATAGGCAAAGATATAATTTTGTCTTTAACATATGTCTCAAAAGACTCCCCTCATCCATGCCACACCTGTCCAAAGCCATAGAATACAATAAACCATAAATAAATATTCAATTCTAGACATGAAAATAAAATAAAATTTGACCCAAAAAATTGCAAACAAAAAAATTTAACACAAGAATATTCAAATCAAGCTAGAAAAAAATACAAATCTGAGGCATAAACTAGAAAACACAGAACCCTAAACAACAATATTGTCAAATGAAATACAAATACCTTATGTATTTATAAAAGATAAAAAAAAGTTCCCTGCTTTGCACCACTCTTACATCCAAGAAGGGTAAAGGGTACATCTAAGTTTTAATAAACCATGTCGGAGTTTGTATCCAACAGAGGGAAGGCTTAAACTTCAATGATTTTAGAACATGGATGAGTAGGTATTTGACTTTTAGGTGCATTTATTCACAATTTTTTGATTAGATTCTTTGTTAGCTCTTTAGGTATCACCTCATGTTGAACTTGTGTTGGAGGTTCATCGGTAGTGCCTTGAATAGTAGTCACTTTGTTGCCACAAATAAATTGTAATATCTAGTATAATATGTACACAAAATAACTTTCATTTGATTAGGCCATGGTCTTCCAAGCAACATTTTACATGTCCAATTATTCGACAATACATGAAAACAAATTAAGATTATCTTAGGACCGACTTTAACAGATAAAGTAATATTGTCAATTCTTTGCTAGTATAATAAATACATGATAAATTAGTATGGTTTTATCATTTAGTGATGATAAAGATTAGTTGGTGTAGATACCAATTTTCAAGTTAGAGGTGCCCCATCATAAACAATAGGTAGGATGGAGACAACGTGTTAGGTGGTGAAAGTGTCACGTTGGGAAAGAGTAGGAATGTGTTAGGAAAGAGCTAGAACACATTAGAAACTTAGGCTCTGCCATTAAATTACATATTTTGTTTTGTTTTTCTTTTTCATCATGCTCTTAATAAGCTTGGTAGTGTGCTAAAACCATATAAAACCAAAAGTACAAAACATAGTAAATATATCTCATTATTAAAGATATATTTTTTTGAAAATAATTGTGTACAATTTTTTTATTGACATTTTGAATTACCCTATGATCCATCATCACAGAAATTTGTGTATAAATATGAAACAAAAACCCGTATTCCTAAACATTTATACCTTGTATCTCATTATTAACATACAACACCTAAACATTTATACCTCGTATCTCATTATTAACATACAACACATAAACTTGCAAGAATTCCCATATTTGGGACACATACACAAGAAGAAATGCAAGATCGTCATCAATGCCCATAGCAAGACAGTTTCAAAAACATAACAGCTCAGATAAAGAGGGATTCATGTTTTCACAACTGCAGCAACCAAGCACACAACAAGATAGACAGCCTTTGGGGTGCTGGTATGGAGTCCCTATGTGCATAAAAATAGAAGCAAATATATCCCTTTTGTACCACCACGCTTTGGAGGAAGATGGATTTCATTTCCCTGCTCTCTGCCACCATGACTATGGGTCTTCAAGTTGCCCTCACAAGCTTGCTTCCTCTCCATTTTCCAAACCGCAACAAAAACCAGTCGCAAAATTTAAACAAAACAAGCTTAAAATTAACCGACTGAGACTCACAGTGACTCAAAACAGCTCCATTGGCATTATATAGCCGTACAAATTTCTTTCTGATCAGGTTCAAGTAATCCATGGTTTTAGATTTGACTTGAGTTATAGCGAGGTGGCTATATTCTCCTTCCTTTCCTTTCCTGTTCGTAAATCTTAAATGTAATTTAAAATAAATCTACGTAGTCGGGTAAATGTTAAGTGCGGTTAAGCTTTACGAGGAATAGATGTTGATATCATTTCATCTTAATCTCGATTACATGACGTCACAAGTTGACATGGCGTCATCCTGATTTCTGCATATTAAGTAAAACAGGTTAGAATATTATTGATAAGATTTGTTCCAAAAGTTAACGTAGGGCATCGGACTTCAATGCTCATAGCAATCCATACTCTTCGGAATAATACAATAAAAAGTATTCTATCGGAAAGATGAATGGACGTTACAATCTACTTTTGATCTTTGCATTTGTTTAATGGACTAGTTGATATGTTGTGTGGTGTATGGTTTATTATGGTACAAAAACAAGATCTTTAGAATTAAGGCAATTCTTACACTCATTAAAACTATATGTTCTGAGAATTAGGGTTCATGTTTGTACCGTCTTTTACTTAATGCTTATTCTATGGTCATTATTTTTAGAAAAGAAATAGAGGCAATTTAATTTTTTTTTTGGATTTAAAAAAAAATCAGTATAAATATATATATATATATATATATATATATATATATATATATATATATATATTCCAAGTTTAAAATGAATTATTTAAAAATATACAAGTGACATAATTCATTTAGTTATGAGAATGACATACACATCATAATGAGTACATACTGAATCATTCGTGACATTATTTTCTATTTTTGATATATTTATACCATTTTAAAATAAATTAATAATTTTTTCTAACACAAACATTGAAATAAATCCTTAACAATTTAGATCAACAAATTCAACTCATTTCAAAATGACATGAATCTAAATGTATATATAAGACAAAAGATGATAATAGGTGAATGAAGAGAATTGATTTGTTATAGTTTCTAGTATTTTATTAAGACTCCATATTTATCAAGTGTCTATATGATCTTAATAGGTGACTAAGAACTTTCATATGGTATTTTTATAATGACAATGACATGTTTGAATTTAATTGTGAACATTGAAAGGTGGTAGACTCATATGGATGCATTCACATTGTAACACTAGATAAAATAAGTGAAGAGACCCTATCTCACTTTATATCTATCTATTTATTTATTTAATTGACCATTTTAATTAAAATTTGATGTATTTTATGATACTTAGGTAGAGTTGGGCATATTTTGTATCTATATGTTAACAAATCCAATTGTCTTATACCTTCTAAAATTTCATTTATAACTAGAATTTTATTTATAGGTGAAACATTTTTTGATACATGCGCGCACGCGCGCGCACGCGCGTGTGTGTGTGTGTGTGTGTGTGAGAGAGAGAGAGAGAGAGAGAGAGAGAGAGAGAGAGAGAGAGAGAGAGAGAGAGTTGTGTGTGTGCTAGATTGGGAAGGTTTTCATTTTCTTTTCAGATTTATGATTTCAAACTATGAGATTTTGTCATTAGAATTTACTTTATTTTTCTATCTTGAATATATATTTAATCTATTTAAAATTTAACTAACAAATGTTTATAATATTTATGTGCTAAGTAAGTCCCCTTACCTTGTAATTATTATTAGAAAATACATATAAAAATATTATTAAAGTAACGACTTTTTATAAAACATGAAAACCATTTTAAAATTATAAAAAATGTACAAATAAAATTATATAATTATATTTTTTATATAAATATTCAAGTATTTAATTAATAGTAATTGAATTAGTTTCACATCAAATTAAATTGTCTAACAAAATTAACTTATAAAATATTATATAATAGAAAAACTTTAACTAATAATATATTCAGTATTCTAAAATAATAAATTATATTCAATATTCTTATTTTTGTTATTAAATATATCAAATTTTATACACATACACATACAATATTTATTAGTGAACATCTGAACATTGTTTTAAGTGGGGATTTAGGCCACTTTTCTTTTGAACGGTTGAAATATGGTACCATGAAAGGATATTTTCAAATCAATATCATTTCACCAATGCACTACCCACCATGTAGTTTTGATCCCTTTTAGCACATGATCGAGTGAGATTACTCACATTTTCACGTATGGTTCCTGAGGAGGCCCTCTGTCCCAAAGTAATATGCACATTTTTAGTCCATCGTGAGAACCATTCTCATTGGTGGTATATCATTATCACTTCAAACCCGTCGAATCCACATTTAATCTCTTCTAACTAAAGAAGTTGATGCCCAAGGAATTTTTTTTTTTCATATTTGATTCTATGGAATCTTGGTTGGTTT
Organism: Torreya grandis; assembly: GCA_037957365.1. Taxonomy (NCBI): domain Eukaryota; kingdom Viridiplantae; phylum Streptophyta; class Pinopsida; order Cupressales; family Taxaceae; genus Torreya; species Torreya grandis. Next base: position 1,263,563 of record JARHVA010004596.1, read on the forward strand.
AAGTAACGAATAGATTCTTTTATTTATGAATGATTGATTTCACCGAAAGTGATTTATAGCCATCGTCAATTTTTAACTTTGTTACAATACCTCGGCAATATTTAGAATTTTCTCTACAATACCTCAGCAATATTTAGTACAAGAATAAGTACTAAATATTTCAAGGAAAGAAAATATAATGTGGGAGATAGAAGACATCCATACGTAATGAAACATTTCAAGTCAATATTAGTAGACTTGAATTCATGAATGGTGAGGTACACTGAAGCATCTAAAAGTAAAGTTCAAACTAATGAATGAAGAATTAGGCAAAACTTAGATTCTTTAGTATGGCTAGAATAAAAGTGTATTCAATTCTATCATAGAATTTTTCAAAGTCAAACTTAAGAAAAATGGTTATGTGACAACAAAATCTAGCCCATAACATGCCTTTCCAATTGGAAATAATATTATCTAAAATATATATCCCTATGATGAAACTGGGCTTCTTAAGTTGAACAATGGAAGGAAAAACAAAATAGAGTCGATTGGCTAGAGCTTTGGTGAAGATTTTGTACAAGACATCCAAGAGAGTAATAGGCTTCCATCTGGTAAGAAGCTCTAGATCACCTGCTTTAGTTATGAACTTAATATTATCTTGATTAATTAAATCTCCAAAAGAATGTTCTTTTAGGTATTTTTGGTGCACATAGAGTAAGTCAAGCCCCATCATATCCCATGTGGATTTATAAAATTTGAAGGGAAAACTATCGAGACTAGAGGCCTTATAGTCCCTTATGCATTAGAGATCCTCTATTAGTTCCTCGAGGTTCAAAGAGATTCACAGAGCCATTGATTCACCATATTAACCTTATAAAGAGCCCCATTAAGGAATTTCTACAAAGCCCAAGCTATTTCTGGCATAACCTCCTGGGCTTAGAACACTAGTTTGTTTTGATCCAGTAATATTGAAGCAATGAATGGAAGGGAAGTTAGGATGGCTTGGGTGGACTTGATGGCCTTGATATGATCACAATATTTTTTGAATCTCAAGGATTTGAATAAGTCCTTTGAGGCATCATCTCTAACTTTGAGCTAGTGTAGCCAAGTGCAAAATTGTACCCCTCTAGCAACATGGATATTTGCCAATTTAATCTTGTGTTTAAGCAAGGTAAAAATATTGTACAAATTAGTGTCAACATGATTGAGCTCAAGAAGGGTGGAGAACCTTCAAAATTATTTCAGCATAGCATCCTCACTGTGTTTCCTAGCTCAGTCGACTTATTTCCCATAGTGGTTAATAAAAGTGGTGGTGCATAGAATGTCCTCATTCCACCAATCTATCCAAACAGTAGTATAAGGAAGGAAAGGGGCCAAGTCCACATTAGAGAAATCAAATAAATGGTTCTATCATGGCCTATAAGATAAGTATTAATGATGAAATAATTACATGGCACCTTGTATTTCCACGTGACCCATTCCATTCTACTAGGGATAGGAGTATGATTAGAGAAAAAAGTTTGAACTTTGATTTCCACATATTTCAAATTTATAATAAGTCATACTTGTCTATAATCTACAAGACTGAGTGTTATTAGATTATAACTCAACACAAGATTTCCTGTGGCTTCCCATATTGAGTAATGTATCATATTCACCATGATCTTGAAGTCAAATACAACATTAATAACTTCATATCATGTGATTTTAATATTAATTCTATCATCTATATATAAATCTTTCATTATTTTTGCATATCAAACAATTTTTTTTGTCATGACTTGTTAATGTGCTCTAAAAAACATTATGCAACATATTTGTGATGTTTTATGATATGTATTCATTTTGGGATTTTTTTTAATCAACTTAATCAAATATTTGAGGGTTTTTACCACACCTTCTTATTGGAATATTCACATGATTTGTTTTTATAATTAAGATTTAGTGTTTGCAACATTAATGATGCTACCATCCTAGGTTTTATATTTATCAAAACAATTCAACATTTTCATTAATCAACATGTAAAATTCTCCATCCTTAGATACAAATATGTGTTGTCTCGTAGTTTTTATATTTGTGTTTTTGTGGGAATATAAAAGGGACTCATTCATTTCTCCCTACACTGCATGTTTTTCACGACACGTATGTACGCATATTCATTTTGTTGAGTTTTCACATGTTTATATTTCACACCTTATTATCTTGGATTTAATTTTCAAGTGAGAGGAAATCCTTAGTATTATAGTGATTAAATATATTTAAATAATCACAATACCTTTCCCTGTATAGATTATTTGGAAAATTGTGTATGATGTGATTTAAATACCTACATATATAGTAGATAATTGACTATTTTTGTTGACTCAATCCTTATCTACAAGATTGATACTTTCCTTGTTATACTCTTTGGCTTTAAAATTATCCCAAATAGTGTTTCTGATTTTGATAACTGGCATATTGTCTTGGAGGTGATGGAGGTGCCCAATGTTTTACATGTTAAGGAGATGTTAGAGCCCATCCTTATTTATTTTCAATGGATGATAGATCCCATCCCTATTGATTTGAGGGAAAGGAGGTGCCCATATTTATTTTTATGGAATCTTAGTATATTGTAATGCATGTTTTTGTTGTTACTTTTTTTTACATAGTGAATAAAAACAAATTCACTATTTTATCATCCTTAAGATCTTACAATGCTACACAAATATTTTCACTATGATTAGTTGATCGAAAAAATTTACAGGTCATGCTCTGCTATTGTCACACATAATGTTCTACTAGATGACTTCTACTTGTCAGATGAACCCCCAATTATGACATATCTTGTATAATCTATTTCTCATGTATGGGCACTCATTGCAATAGTGGCCTCCCCGTCTAAATTATATACACTCTATATATATTTTTAAGAATTTTCCCTTTCTACATTTCATCCATATTATATATAAATTCATATATCTTAGTGTATTTTTCATACTCACTAACAAGATATCAACACAATACTCAATTTGTTCAACATTGATTGCAAATGCGAATATTTTTTCTTTTCTTTAAAATTATGTCTATGTTAATGCAAACTATATTTTTATTTTCAAGGGAATTCTGAAAAAAAATATTATCTTTGTATTGGAATGTATTCTTATTGAGATTGGATGGAACTTGAAACAAACTTACTAGGGTTTCCCATGGTCAAATTATCTTTCCTTGTGCACTTTCCTTCTCTCCTTGAATAATGTTTATGTGGGACTTTCTAGGGGTCCTGCACATTTTTGGCACTCGATGCTCCACCATGTGGGTAGGATTCCTTATATAATGTAGGGCTAATTTTAGTGGAGAATCTTCTTTAATTCATGAATATTCTAGTTTTATAAATATGAATTTAGTGATTTTATGGTGTATTGAAGAGTTTGGAATTGCCTAAATTTTTTAGATGCAAGTTCATTTTTAGGGTCAGATCACCTACTATGTAAAATAAAGTCATTCATATAAATGTTTCTTGATCATAAATTGAAAATAAATCTAAGTAAATTCACCTCACATCAAATATGTAGATGATCATCTACATATGATGATGATCATCTACATATGCTGACAACCTCCATATATGCTGACGACTATCTGCATATGTCAATGGTCATCTATATATGCCGATAGTTAGCTATCTATGATAATAGACATCTGCATATGTTGATGATCATCCACATATGATGATGGCCATATACATATGATGATGACCATATACGTGATGCAAATGACCATCTGACATTCAAATAGTCATATACATCATGTAGACATCCATCTGCATCATGCAGACATCCACTAGAAAGTGCACATTAACCTAGTCGATGGCCATCTACAACCTAAAATGATAGTAAAAATTCTCAAAAAATAAATATCATTACATATTTGGATTCCTCTCAAAAAATTATATAATTTTAAAAACAAATTCATCACAATCTGAGTCTATATGCAAAAGTTATGGCCTCAGGAAGTTGGCTAGGTTAAAGTGCACTTGTCGATGGATGTCCAAATGATGAATATGGATGTACACTTATGAATAATACATTCTACACCATAGATGGTCATATTCATCATGTGGACATTTGTCGACATCATGCGGATTTCCATCGATAAGTGCACTTTAACCTAGCTAACTTTTTGAGGCCGTAACTTTTGCATGCAGACTTGGATTGTGATGATTTTTTTTAAATTGCATAATTTTTCAAGAGGAATACAAATATGTAATAATATTTATGTTTAGATAAGTTTTTTATTCATAAAATATTGATTCTCTTGCTCCATCTCTTGATTCACCTATATAATTAATCAACTTCTAAACTGATTTGCTACCATTACGAATCCAATTCGCCTAGGAACCTCCAAGGATTTTTTAATATAGCCCACTAAAATGAACCCTAATATAATGTATTTTATACTTAGGAGATGGGAGAAAAGGTTACCAAGAGAGATCAAAAGTTGGTCCTGAAGGTCTTAATTGAGGTAGTCTATTTTCCCCTCCTTCTCAGCTAGAGGTATATGTTAATGGTGATGTTATCAAAAAAAATGTAAATGGTATGAAATTTTTTCCCTTATTACTTAATTTTTTGGTTGAGTCCCCTAAGAATATTCTCTCCAAAATTGGCTCCACCATTGGGAACAACCACATGTCCATGTGGTTAGCATTAGAAACCTTACCAAAGGGTTATTATTGTCTACCTTTAATGAGTTGTCTAAATCCAAATCTCTATTTAAAAAATAATGCTAATGGTGTTTTTAAAACATGCTCATGATTTTATCCAGGTGGTCTCATGATTTTAGGACAACAAACTAAGCCTCTCTTTGAGTCACCATCTCAGTTTATCTTTGTGGCTTTCCAATGAACCTATGGGCATTTATGGAGCAAATTCTTGCACCCATTAGAACCATTATTTTCTAAGAGCATCCAATGTGGTTCTCTTCTCACTCTAACAAATTGGTTTGTATTTAAGTGGACCTTTCCAAAGACCTTAAAGAATTTTTTGATACTTATATAGGTGATGCCTGATGTTCACATAAAGTTGTATACTTCAACTCTCTTAGCAAATGATTTCAATGTCAGTTATCTTACAATCATATCAAAGATTTCCCCCTCATGGGATATTTTAAATCTTCTTTTTCCCCTCCTTAGCCATCAAAATTTAAGCAGGAGAAAAATGGCGATGGCTAGACCAAAATCTAGTCTAAGGACTCTCGACCAGGGATGAAACCCTCTTCCCTTGCTGCCTCCTCACTAGGTGTCAAGATTTCTTAGGACATACCTATTTTCCCTCCCCCATTTTTCCAATCCACCTATCCTAGTAGAGCATAATTTCAAACTATTCCCAAGATTCCTTGGTCTTTGTTGCTAGGATATGCTCAATCAATGGCTCATTCTTGAGGTATTCATGGATCCCATCCCACAATGGTGGAAACTATCCCCAAGATGAACATGGGGATAAACATTATTCCATTATGCCGAGAGGTTTTTCTATCCCAAACTAATGAAATAATTTTGTTGTGTTAGCATATTTTGAGGATGGATAGTGGGAATTCCACATGGATTATATATCCTAATTAATGGTTTATCATGGAATGTTTGAGGTCTTATAGATTCCTCTAAAAAACACTTTATGTGCATAGCCTGTCAACAAATAGGTTCTCTAGATTTTTTTTATCTGTAATAAGTTAAAGTTGTAGATTTTATTCTATAGAATTCTCTACATTGTATTTGGCATGATAACACATAAATTTCCACTCTATATGAAGATGTATGTGACAGTGCCGGTATATTGATTTTTCCTATGTACCCCCCTACCCCCCCCCACCCCCCCCCCCCCCCCCCCCCCCCCCCCCCCCCCCCCCCCCCCCCCCCCTCATTATTTCCATAGGAGAGGACCCATCACACCAAGTTGTTTGGCTATTTTTAGAGATTAATGGACATTCTCTTGGTATTTTTAATATTTATGTCCATAATAATTCCCTTGACAAATCTCTACTTTGGTGATCCTTGGAAGACAATCTCAGCCCTACAATATGGCTCATTTTTGGGGATTTTAATATGGTTGAGAATTCTAAGGATAAATTCAGTTCTTTGCCTATGCGGTGGTGTGTTAGAGAGCATTAATCATGGCATTATTTCAAGAATAAATAGTGTTTGTTGACCATTTTCTCTTCCAACACTTTATTAATAACACATCTTAGTTTAAATGGTCTAACTATCATGTTGGGGATCACCAAGTGCTAAAATGGTTGGTCACAGTAAAATATTTTTGATCTTTAGCCAACATTAATTTCCATCCTATCATTGTCCATTTTTACATGGTTCTCTCCAACCATTATCCTATCTCCTATAGAGTTGAATGGATCACGAGGCAATATAAGCTGCCAGATAATTAGTTCATTATTGATACTTCTCTTCTAATCCCCATTGTCACCATGCGTATGATTACCTGAATATAAAATTTGGACCCTCTACTTCCTTATGCTACCAACTAGGTTGAGTGGTGGAATGAGGCCATTCTGTATACCATGACATTCCTTTAGCACTATGGGAAATAAGTTACAGGTATCGAGAAACACAGAGAGGATGATTTTTTTAAAGATTTTTGAAGGGTGGCCTCCCTCCTTAATCTCAATCCTTTTAACACTAATTTTTTGAATCTTATTACTCACTAAAACACCATATTAAATTGGAAAAATGACGTGCTACCAAAGGGGCATAATTGCATGCCATGTTGCATTGGATCAAGGTAGGTGATGCCTCTAAGGACTTCTTCAAATCCCTCATAACCAAACAGGCATGTGATCAGATAAAGGACATAAATAAAGCCCAAGCTAAGATCGCTTCCCTCATTAGTATATATTTGGCATTTATGGAGAACTACAAGCTAGTGTTCCAAGCCCAGAAGATTATGGTTGAAATAGCTAAAGGCTTGTAATAGTGCCTCAATGTGGTTCTTTACAAGGTTAAAGTGGCCTACCAATGTATTTAAAACACTCCCTTAATACTCCAATAACTCATATAAGCTCTCCAACGCATGAGTAATGACAAAGCCTTGATCCTCAATAGCTTTCTATGTAAATTTTATAAATTCACATGGGAATTTATTGTGCCCAACCTACTTTAGGTGTAAAAATAATCCATAAAAATCCATTCTTTAGGAGATATAATTAATTAAGGTACTATTAAATTCATTCCTAATGTGGGTGATCAAGAGATTATTACCAATTATCAGCCCATTACATGTTGAATGTCTTGTACAAAATTCTTAACAAAGTTCTAGCAAATCAGTGATGTCTTATCCTTCCTGTCATTATTTAAGTTATGAAAACCAACTTCATCAAAGGAAAATATATGCTTGACAACCTTATATCAGTCTGGGAAGTCATAGAATGGGCCAAATTTTCTCTTTAGAGAACCATTTTTCTCAATCTTAACTTTGAAAAATTCTATGATAATATTGAGTGGCATTTTATTCTAGTTATGCTAAAGCCCCTAGGTTTTGGCCAATTTTTCATTTAGGTAGTCTAAAATTTTCTCTCAGATGCATCAACCTACCTCACCATTAATGGTTTCAAGTCTAATAACTTTGACCTACAATGTTTCATTAGGTAGGGATGTCCTTTAGCTTTGGCATTATATTTTATTTCCATGGAAGATGTATGTAATCTCCTTGCCTCCAAAGATAATAAAAGTCTAGTTCAAGGTATCTTTGCCTAACTACTCTTACCAATGGATTAATGGGAATTTTATGGATGATGCTTTATTCATGTTTGAAGAACAATAGCAAAACTTCTGAGATGATATGAAATGCCTTGGGATCTAATTTGAAGTAACATAAGATACATTATTTTAGGCAAGGTATGATTCCTATGCCTAACTGGATTCTCCATTATAATTGGAAATGGAGTACAAGCAGGGAAAATTTCAAATTTATTGTCATCCATTTTACCTTTTATAATTTTCTAAGTGAGATGTGGATGTATGCCATCAAAGGGGTGGAAAATAAGGTTGTGTATTATATTACCAAATAATTATCCTTCATAGGGAAGTTCCAAATTTACACCAATATTTTGGTAGCCACCCATGTTTGTTGTTCCTATTTTTGGGATCATTATAAAGTGGCCTATGATAGTTTAGAAAAAATCCTTAGGGATTTTATTTGGTCTAATTCCAAACATGTGAAAGGATTCCATTGTGTCACCTATGATATACATTTCCTCCCTTGGGATAAATGAAGCATGGTAATTATTGGCCTTTATAGGCAAACTATTTCATTACATGCTAAACTGGTGGTTTACACCATTGAAGGAAATGAGAAATGGAAAATAATGCTAAGGAATTGTATCCCTTTTGGGGCCCCTTATGGCAAGCCCATTTGGGAAAATATAGTTTTCCACTCGCTTCTCATGACTATAGCTCCTATCAAAATTGAAGGATCGTTTATTTCTAAAATAATTTATAAATCCTTCAAAGATGTCAAGCCTCACATAGAGTGGATTGGGGATGGCTTTCATACATGTTTATCTTTCAATGATCATAGCATCTAGTGGTCTCTTATTATGGCAAGAACTATCATTATGTTGGTTGAGTTGTATGGAAGTAAATCCCTAAGGCTATTTTAGAAAGGTATTCTTACCATTTTTTAATTGGTTTCTTCTAAGGACTGAATTCCTTTGCCTAAAATGAAAGCTAAATTTTAATGAAATAATTCACACTTACCTTCTATTCTTCATATTCAAAAGCTACGTCCTTATGTTATGCTTAATATGCTTGGTGGAAAGAGTGGTGTTACAATTATGACACCCATTTCAATAACTATTCTCAAGGCATTCTATATCAAGTCATGAGCCCGTTCTCTCCAACTCTCTGAAAGCTCAATAAGTGAAAGGTAATTAAATCCTCTTAGATAATTTATATTTCAAGACTTGAAAATTTTTGTCATGTTTGGATATAACCTAAGCTTGACCACTTTCTGTGGTTCCTTATCTACCAAGGCCTTTTTCTCTGAGAGTATCCCTCTAACATGAGCATTACTCCATGCAAGTGTCTTGCTTGCTATCAACTTAAGTCTTTCAAACATTTATTTTGGTTCTATCCATGTGCTAAGTCATCTTGGATATGGAACCATAACCTCTTCCAACCTTATCTCCCTAAACCATTTTATTGGTATCTTGCTCTTCTAGGGTATTCGACTAACTAGCTAACTTCTATTGCTTTTCTGTTAAACTTTAACAAAGCCATCATTCTTTTCTAATTATGGAACGAAATAAATAATGTTTTTTTCCTTAATGATGCTTGATTTTATGATTTTTAACTTAATGAGAAGGTTTTTGTTATATATTAGCCCTGTATGCATATATAATTCCAAAATGATAAGGTGTCTATGGAGTTCTTCCACCTCCAAAAGTTGATGGATCACTAAGACAGTGCGTCATGCACTATCAATCAGATACCACCATATGTGCCTCCTTAGGAACCAACACTACCAAATCACATAAGGTGTAAAAGTTAGTCTCATAGAAGAAACCACTTCTTACCTCAATTTCATCTAGGAGGGTGGGGCTTGACACTACAATATGGCATATTTTATGTATCTCCCTCTCGTAGAGTCTCTCATGAGAGCTCCAGTTCTAGTGTTGAATTCTATTGATCCCCTATCTATATACATCTCTCCCATTGCATTTGTTGAGTAAGATTTCTTGGCATTCCCTCACCCTTATAGATTTTATATTACCACACTCTATATATTTTGTAGTGAATAGTCTAGTAGAGTATAATCTAGCCCCCCTCTAGATAGATGCAACATGTTGGTGATTGGGCTATTGATGTGACTAGAGATCCCCTAGATAGTTGGGTGGCCCTAGATCCTCCTTCCACAAAGCATTCCACTTGGGTGGATCTATGTCCAAATGATGATACCCTACCCCCTCCCTCAAGTGCTACTTATGCTTAATATTGGTGTTTGTTTATGAATGTTGTGCTTAGTCTAGCTTTGCTTTTCATTCCCACCTATGTTTTGGGCTAGGTCTTTTCCTCGAGATATAATTTTGAGCAAGAAATACTAACTAGATACCTTACTATGTAACCTTCATGCATTATTATTTATTATTATATACAATATCCTAAAGTGTTCTAATAGTAAATTCATTATCATTCATAACATTTGCGAACCTTTTATCATACTCTAGGATTGATTTTCATGGTTTTTGTTTATTTTCCTTTATATCTTGAATAATTTATCTTCCATATTTATACCTCTTAAAATATTCCCATCAATATCATCTTAACAATAGAGAAATATAGGTTGGTGGAAACACACTTTTAGATATATTCTAGTGATTGAGAAATCAAATTTCTTATGATTCCACACCATCTAGTCTCATCATATTTAACACTTTAAACTTCCCACCAAATATTTCACATCAAGAGGTATTGTTTTATATTGTTAGAACCATCATATCATTGTAATGCAAAAATATATTATACAAGATACACCATAGGTCTTGTTATAGGACTATTAATTATTTGTTTACTAAGAATTATGATTGTTTCACTTGTATTAATTAGGATATTTTCTCATTGATCTACTTGTGTATGTGTAATTACCAATATATGTAAATGAATATTATAATGTACTATTCCTCTTGATAGCCTTTATATTATCTTTGTAAATCTTTGCATTACTTATAAAATATTTTACTAAAATTTTGGATTACTATAATATTATCCTCTTCCTGTTCAATCCAAATGTCATGAACAACAAGTTTCCTTTTAAAACTATAACTAAACTACTCAATTTCCTCTACGATCTCATTTTCTATAATAATTTGATTACTCTGTCATTCTTTGATAGCATCTTTCTCATTATTTCCTCTGCATGTTCTCTTTTTACATCTAACTCACTTTGAATATAAGTTGTTCCTATGTTACGTGGAGATTAGGTTTCTCTTAGTTTTTATGATTTACCTCTTACATTTCTAATTTCATCCTTCTTTAAGCATTTTAAATCAAAAATATTATATTTTCCATGTCTCTTTTATTCAAGTAACTCTTTATAAATCCCATATATCTTATTTTTAGTTTTCAATGTAATATTTTCACTTACCACCTTAGTCTATTAGGATTCATAATTTTCAAGTCACAATGGTTTACCTATCCTTCATTCACCTTCCATAAGATCACATCCATGTGTTTCCCTACTAATATACTCCATATTAGCTAGAAATGACACTTTAACCTTTTCAACAACTAATATTGTTACCATCATAGGTTGATTTTGGATAAATCTACCTCTTGTGCCTCTAACAAAATAAATCACATGTAACATCTAAACCAACATATCACTAAATATAAAATTCATATACATACATGCCAATTTTAATTTATTCTCGCATCCACTTGTTGTCCATATTTTGCATCTTATCTAGTCTTTTATTTTTCCACTCAAAGTTATTTATTCTATGAGGTCAGAAAAAATACTATTCTAATGTTGATAGTGAAGTAGTTATAATTTTTGGGAATACACACCAAAATACTTAATATATATCACCATTTATGTGCTCTATTACTATTTATTTCATATAAATCCTTATTGCATAAGATTATTCATCTAAAAATCACTTATCCTTTTCTATTCCATCTCTTGATGTCTCTTTGACTAGGTAACCATCTTAAAATCTTACATGTCTTGACAATATTACCATTTTCAATAGTGGTCCCTATAAATCCTCATTAGGACATGCTAATTTTGAATTCTACCAAGTGCAATCCATTAGTTATAGATGTGTGTGTGGGTGGGTGGGCATGCACACACGTGATCATGCGTGTGTGTGTGCGCACACGTGCAGGTTGGCGGAGAGAGACTTTAACCCAAATAATTAATATGAACATAATAAATTCATCATTCGCTATAATACACTTAAACCAAGACAAATAAAATATAAGTATACTTGCTCTAAAGGTAATGCATAAACATGGAATTATGAACTATATGCATATATTTCAAAGCAAATTATAGATGAAAGGAAAATATATCATAGAAATGTCGCACATAAAAGTACATAGAAGGATATAGAATAACCAATTCCCTCAAAATGATGCATATAATAGGACATGTGGCCTAAATATATTGTTTGTTATCATCACAGGGAATTTCATATATGCTTTTGGATGGGACATAACAATCAAAGGAGAGGGATAAAATCAAAGGAAACTAGCACAACCAAGCAAAAAGAAGGGGCTATATTTGAATGGCACATGTATACAACAAGGACCCATAAACAACCAATGAGGAACTAAGGAACACATGTAAGCTATTATAAAGACTAAAGGAAGAAGCTAAAGCGATGAACAACTAAAATATGAAAGTAAAGAAGGAAGAATGTGACTTCAAAATTTAAAAAAAAAATAGAAAAGGAACATAGGAACATTAGAAAAAGGTTGAAAGTGAGGAAAAACTCAAAGGATGAAAAAATACAAAATAAGGCTAAAAAATAAATTTGGATTCCCTAAATCCACATACAAACTGAAAGAATGATATTGAAGCAATTAAGCAAATAAATTAAAAATACAAGGAAGAAATTAAAGTGATGAAAGAAAATAGGGCATTTAAACATAAAGTGTTAGAAGGAAAGGATAACCAATAATACCAAGTAAATGATTATCAAATTATATATAAATAGACATTGTTATTTCATGGAAAAGATCTAGATGCCTAGGTACTTATGAGTCCAAAAAATATAATATATTGTCATCATCAGTATTACCATCACTATAATATTTATGAGTGTAATCATTATCATTGCAAGCTGTTGTGTTAGCTTTGTTATCCTCTTATAAAATAGTAAAAAATGGTATCTTGTTAAATTGGCTCTTGGATAGGTGATATGTTTTGTATATAGGTGCAAGACATTGTGATAAAATTACCTTAATACACGGATGAGTAGGTACTTGATCTTTAGGTTTATTTATTTGAGATTGTAGGGTAGCTTTTTAAATATCAACACATTTGAATTGAGGGCTCATAAGTAATGTGGTGAATAGTAATCACTTTTTTTATCATGGATAAATGATAATCTTTCGTATAGCCATAATATTTTCATTTCTTTACAATATAATAAATGTGTATTGTTTTACCATTTAATGACCATCAAAGATTAGTCCGTGTAGATATCAATTTGTAAATCGACATGCTCGACATGCCCTACCATAAGTGGCAGATGGAAGGATCGAGACAACAAAGGTTAGGCGGTCAATGTGTCACATTGGCAAATGGTCAAAACACACTAAGAACATAGGCTCAGCCATTAAATTACACAGTTCATTTTTATGTCTTCTTCTTCATACACTAAATAGGCTTGGTAGTGTGCCAAAACAATCTGAAACCAAAAACAGAAACACACTAGACATACATATTTCGTTAGAGTTCATAATATAAGGAGAACGTCTGAGAATAATTATGTACACATTTTTTATGGAAATTTTGAATCACCCTTTGATCCATCGTTTTATGTAAGAATAAAGAACTAAAACTCTTGTTCTAAAGATGTATACCTCCTATCTCATTATTAACATACAACACAAACTCGCAAGAAATCCCCATAATTGGAACAAATACACAATGAAGAAATATTCAAGCTCGTCATCATAACTCTTATTTGGGACATATACACAGTTCACAAAACATAAAAGCCCAGCTAAAGAGGGATCCCTGTTTTTACAACAGCAGCAACCAACTACTTAACAAGAAGAACAGCAATAATCTGTTCAACTGCCTTTGGGGTGTTGGTATGGCATCCCTTTGTGCATAAAAACAGAAGCAAATATCTCCCTTTTTACACCACCCCGCTTTGGAGGAAGTAGGATTTGCTTTCCCTGCTCTCTGCCACCATGATTGTGGGTCTTCAAGTTGCCCTCACAAGCTTGCTTCCTCTCCATTTTCCAAACACGAACAAAAACCACCTGAAAATTGAAACAAAAGAAGCTTAAAATTAGCCGCGTCACTCTCACGCTGACTCAAGACAGCTCCATTGGCATTATATAGCCCAACAAAGTTATCTCTAATCAGGCTTAATTAATCCATTATTTTTCTTGTTTGTAAAATTTAACTATAATTTAATATAAATCTACGTGGCAGGGTAAATGTTGACTGTAATTAAGCTTAGGAGGAATAGATGTTGATATCAAGGCATCCTAATCTTGATTACATGACGTCACGATGTGACATGACATCATCTGATCCCTGAAAGATGCCATATTACCTAAAAGTAGGCGAGGAGATTATGGATAGGAATTTTGTTCCAAAACCATATCCTTCGGAATATTGCAGCTAAAAAGTATTTTATTGGAAAGATGAATGGATGATACAATGTATTCTGATCTTAAATTTCCTCTTTAAAAAAATTCAATGACAGGGTTTCGGGGCTTTTTGAATTCAATTATTACAGTCCCGTATAAATCTTTATTTAAGTTGTATTTGTATTTTTCTATTTTCAATTTTCTCTCTTTTTTTTTTTTTTCGGCTTTCTTTTATTTGAATGGACGGTCTTTCGGTAGGAAGATGAGTATTTTTTCTATTTAAATTAAAAGGTTTTTTTTAATCTTTATTTCACATTAATTTGTACTGCGTTTTAGGTATATTTATAAATAATTAATCTACTTTGAGTGTCATCGATTTTTTTTTATCATTTTTAATGGATTGAAAGTTATTTTTTATTTTTGTTCCAAAACCATATCCTTCGGAATATTGCAGCTAAAAATTATTTTATTGGAAAGATGAATGGATGATACGATGTATTCTGATCTTAAATTTCCTCTTAAAAAAATTCAATGACAGGGTTTCGGGGCTTTTTTAATTCAATTATTACAATCCCGTATAAATCTTTATTTAAGTTGTATTTTTCTATTTTCAATTTTCTCTCTCTCTTTTTTTTTTCTTGCTTTCTTTTATTTGAATGGACGGACTTTCGGTAGGAAGATGAGTATTTTTTCTATTTAAATTAAAAGGTTTTTTTTGGATCTTTATTTCACATTAATTTGTACTGCGTTTTAGGTATATTTATAAATAATTAATCTACTTTGAGTGTTATCGATTTATTTTATCATTTTTAATGAATTAAAAGTTATTTTTTATTTTTTATTTATATTTTATTTTTTAATTTTAATTTCTACATTTCATAATAATATTGTTCATATAATTTTAATTTAATATTTTTTTACCTTATAAAATAAATAAATTTATGTATGTTCTTCTTCATCATCATCATCATCATCAACAACGACAACAACAACAACAACAACAACAACAACCTTTCTTACATTTACTAAATGTTTTGGATGTTATCTCGAATCAAAATTAAATCGTATTAGATTATAAGGTATGATGAAGTTTAAATTTGAGATAATTAATCTTTATCAAAACCCTTTAGTTTATACCTTATCTAAAATTAAATAATATAATATTTATATTTACTAATTTATATGCGGGAGTCAAAACAAGAGAAAAATCTAAAAGCTTAAGGAAAAATAATAGGCTATGTGTTTACTCTAGATTATATGTATAGTCGTATTCGAACTAGAACACACAATCAAGCTCAGTCATTTTTTTTTTGTTTTTTTCAAGAAATATAAAGTAGTTTCAAGTATCTTATTTCAAGAATGAGTAGACACAAAATATAGTTATGATGTCCACTGGTCATATTTAACTTAACAAGCACTACGTACAGACAGTTACTCCTTTATGTTTGGATTTTGTTAAAGAGAAGAATTCTCTTTTAATAATTCGTGTCCCGACAATTAGAGAGGGAAAGGAGAGGGGACACAATTAGTAGATAGTGCATTAAAATAGTTACGAACATAGTTGTATTTTTTTTATCAATATTTATGTGGTGAACATCGTTCCCTCGTATCTCTATGTTATCTTTGCATTCCTCCTACTAATGATATTTATACTTGGTTTTATACAAAAGGAGGAATAAACCATGTTGCATTAAGGTTTAAGCCTATTTTATTTGTTAGCGATTGCTTTAAAGGTATAAGTTATTTTAAAAAGGATTTAATATTTTGGTTTTGTAAAGTGGCGGAGTGTAAATCGATATGATTGTTGATTCTTTCATTTTTATATATAAAGAGTTAAGTAAAAATATTTCTATATTTTTAATGGAGTTGATTGTAAAAAATGAGGTTATTTTTTTCTTTATACATTACATGTTGCATTATGTAATCAATGAGATATTTTGTTTCATGGTGGGTTTGAGCAACAATGAAGTAGTAGGGAAGGGCAAAGTCATATAGAAAATGTAAGTGTTGAAAGATTTTAAAATGAGCTTAGTAGTGATGGCGAGGGGAAATGAAAGGTAGTTATGCTGAGAGGCATTCTACAATGACATCCGGAGGTGGTGGGGGACTAAAATGGAGTGAGTGTGTTCACTTTTAATTCCAACCTTAAATTTGATGTTCATTTAACTATCACTTAGAAAATTTATTATTTAACTACAATAACATCTAAAGGTGGTGATGGACTCTATTGGAATGAGTGTGTTCACTTTTAATTCGAACCTTAAATATAGAATAGATTTAACCATAACTTGTAAATTTACTATTAAAAAAAACTCTACTAACTTTATCATACCATATTAAATTAAAACTGACAAATATTATTATCCATATTAAATGTTATATTGTTGTTTCATCAAACCTAAGTTGGACTATTATTTTAATATATAACAATGAATTGAACGTTGTGTCTAGCATGTGGAAGCACACCATACAAATTACATCCAATAAAAAATACATGCATTATATTTTGATTTATTTCCTTTTTATGGTCATCATGGGAATAAGTTACAACTTTTCATTATCTCCACCTTAGTCGGGATTTCTACTCTAGTAACTAATCAATGATTTTCATGTTTCATCTTACTTAGCTCTCACCATGTCTAGGTTTGTGATTTAGGTTCACATCCACTAAATAAATTCTCATCATGGTAATGTCCAGACGAAGTGCGTGAGATATCCGATGATACATACTTGAAACCACTAACTTCGAACTGACAAACACTCAATCTCATAACAAATATACTCTTAACCATGCCCTCATTCTGATTTCTTCCTTTAATATCAACAAAATTATGTTAAAAATTCTCTCTTAATACCAATCATGTAAGGACAGTAAAATGGCAAAAAAATGTTGAAAAGCTTCGTCATGCATGCCTTGTCCAAAAAAAATATCAATTTGATTTTTAAAATGCCAATGATAATTGAAAAAATAATTATTTGCTCCAAAAACTAATTCCATATAATGTTAAATAATTAAAATCTAAAACCGAAGCGGCCATGAAAACACAGAGGAACACAAATAAAACCGAACACAAGGTAAACCAACTGAATAGAAATCCTGCTCGATGTGGTTTTTAATTTCCTAGATGGAAGTCAAATAAATTAATTTTGGTTTGCTTATGAAAAGATAACACGGGATTCTATTTATATTTATATGTTATTGTCTTGCCATAATTAAAATCAATGGTTTCCTTGGAAATGATATACAGATAACAACAAATTGATGTTTTCTCGAGTGTCGTCTATTTATTAGACGTCAAACGTTGGGTTGCCACTCTTATATATTTGATGATTCTAATGTTTGTTCAATATCTTACAAGTTACTAGCTTATATAAAGAGTTGTATAAATAAGGAGATATTAGGTATTTAACATATGAGCATTGTAGAAGTGAAATATTTAAGCAAATGTCATAAAAAAATTAAATATTTCTTAAAAGATACAAAGATATCAAGTTTCAATTCCAGATTTGGTGAAAATAAATTTTGAATTCTGTTAATAAGGGTTTTGAATTATAAATTAATTAAATTTTAATATATATTAAAGTCTGGTTTGATTTAACTTTAAAGTGAAATATATGTATCAGTTTAATATTAAGTTTTGAGAAAACATATTTTAGGATTTATATATTTAAACATTGGTATTTCTATTATTTTTTTACTCGGGTATTACATAGGCCCCCTTCCATTATGATATCGTCATAGTTATTATCAAAAGTATGATATATTAGATTAATATTATATCGTAAATTATACTTTCCAATTAATATAAGATTATTCATTTTAATGGTAAAATATTTGTTAAAACTTGGTTGTAAGACGTATGTATTAATATAATAAAATGGTTGGCATTACCTATATATATATACCTTAAACAACATGTCTAGTTTAGATAAATTTATGTAAAAGATGTTGAAAGATATCATTATCGGGGTGTATATTTATATTATATTAGATTTTTGATGTAAATATGATAGGTATCTACAAAATGATATCTTAGCATCTTTTACATAGATGTATCTAAGATAGGTATGCTAGTTTAGGTGGTATATTACATCAAAGGGTCCATATCATACACTAGACATAGATTCAAGGCAACTAGTATATTTTCATGCTCTACACCCATTGCAAAGGGGTTCACAACTTACAAGAAGTTGACATCATTGATCGGTTATTTTTTTATCATGTAAGCGATGTAAGTAGCCACAAACTCTGTCACTATATTTGATGATAATCTAATGTAAACATGGGTAATTTAGTCTCTTACACTAAATCTACATTTTATTGAATAATTTTATAACTGTTTTGATATTGATCTTATAGTCATTAAAAATATCCAAATTCAAACACCATTCTAATGTAGGGTTCTTACATTTCCATCTAGGCTAATATTTAACCTTCCTTAAAATTTGATCTTTTCACATAAACATAGAACAATTTTAGTATATCTTAGTTATATATATATATATATATATATATATATATATATATATATATATATATATATATATATATATATAATCATCTTATTTTATGTGTACAAACTTAGGTTTACAACACTCAATCCATGTAAAATATTTTTATATAATACATAGATCTTTTCC